>JALRMC010000041.1:0-408059 GCA_026120085.1 Cadophora luteo-olivacea | reverse complement strand
AACCCTAACCCTAACCCTAACCCTAACCCTAACCCTAACCCTAACCCTAACCCTAACCCTAACCCTAACCCTAACCCTAACCCTAACCCTAACCCTAAGTACCTGGCCTTCATCACTTTCAATCGACAGACTTGGAAAAGCGAGCTCGTCATATGTCCACGCAGGGTAGGATAGGTTGCTGTTTATGACAAGTCCGGCCACCACAACTGAGTTTTCAGCCCCAAAAATTCCACTCTGCTGCTCTTGAGCAGTCACTTGCTCCTCGTCAGAGGTGAACCAGCTGCGTTTCCGGAGTTGGATCTCTTGCAATTGCGGCACGGTCACGGCACCAAAAACGCCACTGGCCACAATGGTTAAGAAAGAACTCAAAACCATAGCAATAGTAGTCAAAAGTACAGCCCAGTGCCGAGTTTTTATAGATCCAACGATCGCATGTGGGGTCATCATGTCGAGGAAGTTCAGGTTCAGGGATTTCTGGAAGCTCGTTCCAGCTTTCAATTCCGAAAAGGGCGCGAGACATTTTGTTGCAAAATCCAAGGAGGCAAAAGCTAATCCGATGGCGACCATAGTCACGGCCGGCACGTAAGCCCAGGTGTAGTGGAGATATCCATCCTGAGGAACGTCTCCGAGACCGTTGTATTTGTTTGAAATGGAGGAAACGGCCTCCAAAGCAGCGGTCAGAGCTAACACTAATACCGATATTGATATGCGAGTAGCGGGCTTGACCGGGAATGGTTCCCACCACTTTGCATTTGTGAGTGGAGTATTGGTTGAGTGTCTGGAGACCTGTTCATCGCCAGACCACTCTCTTCCATTGACATCAATGCTAAACACGGTTGTTCGAGCACTATTTCCAGATCTGAATCTGCAGCCAGCAAAGCGTTCTCGGAGCATGCAGGTCTTTCCTGCGCCTCCCCCTCGAAGTATCTCGAGGAACGTTTGTCTCTGACTATTCGCCAGTACGACTGCAAGTCCGATGATCGTGCTAGGTTCTCTGGGTAGTACTCCTTTCGGAAGAAGCATGATCATCCAGAACGTCAAAAGAACCATCAGCGACATGATACCCTCCATAACTCTAGCTGATAGCTGTCCGACAAGAAGTCTGTCCTCAATGAAGACCGAACTTCCAACGGTCACACTTTGGTCTCCTGTCATCAACGAACGACGAGCAATCTGAGCGGAAAATGATTGATAGTAACGATCAGCTACTGCTGTGAGTATCTCCGGCTGGAAGAGCTCCGTGATGGTGGGCATCGTTCCAGTATCGGTAGCTGTGTCAATCAAACCGATTTCAATCTGTTTGTTGACAGTAATATTGTAATCACTGTATGCGGTAATGTAATCGCTGTTGACCGCTGCACCTGAAAGATAGGCATCGAATTGCGCCTGGGCGATATACCACGGATGTACGGTGCTCAAGGTCCTGTTCAGTGGTGGTGAAGCTAGGACAATCTCAAATTGCTTGTTCGATATGAGACCCGTATTGTTCATAAGGACAGCGATCCTGCTGATGTTGTACGTTGGCCTGCAAATCAACTGTGTGGATCGGACAATGGTGACATTGGCGGTGCCGGTTTGCATCTCACGGGATGAAGGATCATAGCCTTCTTCTTCATGTTGAATCGCTTCACCAGCGGAAATAATGATGCGACTGCCATCGATTCCGGCCACGTGCTCCTCAAGTCAGTATTCT
The DNA here is from genome assembly GCA_026120085.1 of Cadophora luteo-olivacea. Classification (NCBI taxonomy): domain Eukaryota; kingdom Fungi; phylum Ascomycota; class Leotiomycetes; order Helotiales; family Ploettnerulaceae; genus Cadophora; species Cadophora luteo-olivacea. The sequence continues at coordinate 406,366 of JALRMC010000041.1, read as the reverse complement.
GGAAATTCTCACAGTCTGGAAGTTTCTTACATCACATCGTCCTTCCACGAAATTAGCCCAAAAAGCATTGTCCAAGCCTTCGGTTGCCACGATAATGCTGGCATTAGATATCGTGCAGCCTGGGGACTTAAGCGTGAGATTTTGCGACAGCTGTCCTGGGACACTCGAAGGTGTATTGTGCGGGTATAGCATCTGCCACTTGTTGACAACTAGCTCTGCTGGCTTGCATTCAAGCGCTGCGGAGAAACCATCCACAGTTGTCTCGATGACCGAATTTCGAGGCACGCGACTAGTATCGAAGGTTTGGAATGCAAATCGCGGGCTTGTCCCTTCGGGATATGGTAGCTGGTTCTGAATTCTGCCTCTGGTGACAAAGTATGGCATTGTGTCGCCCATGAGAAGACTTGTGTTTGAGTCCGAGAATGCGTTGAGGAGCGTCAGAGGAACTTCCGTTGATCGCACTTCAGCTGGTATCAAAGATAGTAAGCCGGTAGAGAAGACTATCATCAGCTTGAGTAGTAAAGAGCAGAAGGCACTCGTTCCAACTAGATAGTCACGATTGCGAATAGCTCTGAATATACACACGGGCGCGACCGGAGTCACATAATCCAAAAGCACAGTTCTTGATGCGCTAGCACCTTCTGTAGCCATTCGAGCCCATGGAGCCACCTGTTTAGCCTGATATTCGGCCCTAGCCCAGAATGCCGCAATGATAGTCAATACAGCTGTCGGTCCATACGTCCATAAGTAGTGACGAGACTGAATAGATGCCGCGAGACCGCGCTGCTGTTGTGAAATTTGATACAGGACTTCCAGCGATGCGATAAGGGCGATCCATAGTGCCAGAAAAACGAAGATGACTCGCCGTCGTAAGTATGATGGTCGCCAGCTAAGAGGAGCGATGGCTGCTGAAGAGTCTACCTGTTCGCTGACAGCTTCATTATGGAGTTTAGGGACCGGTTTCCGTGCGATGACGAAGGGTCGAGCCGCTGGAGGAGTTTCACTGTCGGAATCGTGTTCAGAAGACGGCAGTACGACGGGGCTCGATGCGAAGTCCGACTCGTTGTCTACGGAGAGTGCAGATACGGGTGAACTCGGCTCAGCACCCTCCAGTATCTCCACTTCGGATTCAGCTGGATATGGCAACGGATTATGTTCGTCGTCAATGACTGGGGACAATACGTATAGCGGTTCGTGAAGCCCAGAGGGCACACCAAGTAGAGCAGACATCTGGAAAATAGGCGTCTCTAAGCACTTCCAGATGTCACCCCTCGTCTTGGGGCATTATACGGTCCTTTACGAAACCCGAGGAGGAACTCAACGCCACGCGGTAGAAAAAAAACGAGAAGACAGATCCGTTGTCTACAAGGAACTCGCGCTTTAATGAAAGCTTTCACCATCTCAGCCTTGTCCCATCAAACATATGAGCTGCGATACTGTTGCGCTTGCGCAGCAAAAGTCGAAGCTAAAGGCTTTCTCGACTAATGACAGTTGACCTTGACAGGTGATTCGCTGCACGCTGCACACTCAGCCACGTTGCACCCTATCGGGCCAACCACCAGTATGCACGGCTCACGCATGTGATTAAGCATCGTGGCATGGCAGCATGGGATAATCGCGACCGAATTAGAAACTCTGTTCCTATTAGGCTTAAGAGGTTACTCGATCAAGGCATAATGGCTTTCGATAATAGAAAGTGCATATTTATTAAGAGCAAACCAAAACGTACTTCACTGAAGATTGGCTTACAGAGGTGCCCTGTAGGCTGAAGGATTTAGCATCAGTGGTGGTGCTCAGATCGAAGTGCCGACAGTGCTATAGGCATCTTATATCCGAGAAGCATTGACTAGGCCACCAATGGAGGAATAGCTGCCTTGATGAGTGCTTTGACTACAATACTTTAATTTTAGTTGCCAGATACCTAGATGGCCTTGCGCAGCAATACGTACTATCAGTATGGGTTTCGTGATGTCTAACGCTGCATTTATTGAAACTGGCATCAGCAAGGGAATTGATAACAGCTGCTATGCAGTGAAGGCGAAGAAGTGGATGTTATTTATGGAAACGCAAACTACGCATTTTGATCGTGGCCTGTACGACGGAGAACTACAGGCGTGGCACTTCGAAGTGAATGATATCTCTAGCCTGAGAGTAAACCACTGAAATGGAGCCCGCGCCTAGTGATTCTTTGGCACCGAAGTCATAGGCCTAGAGCGAAGGGAGATCTTGTCACTGGAGACCTGAGGACAGAACATATACCAGTTACAAGCTTGAACAAAAAAAGCATGCCCAGGACTCTTTCTGAGACTCGGTACAAGTATTCTGTGTGTCCTTCAAAGAGCGGCAGAGGACTTAAAATAGTTGAACACTAAATCCCGGAGTTCGCGACTGCCGATCATTTTCAGCGGAACGTAAATTCGCCTCGACAGTGACCGGCGATCTCTATATGGACTATATATGCACGTCAGTCCTTCCAAAACACTCCGTATACAAGAGACTTTTCAATCCTGTATTTCTCGCTGTTTCCGCCCGATAAGCTACCATCATAACTTACTCTCTCTTATCCTCTGCAACAACAGATCCGATTTCGCGTCTTGACAATAGAAGGTCAGAATATTGCCCCGCCTGGCCATCCTTCAAGCTATGATCGTCTCCACAACGCTTTATTCAAGGAAAATCATACACCCATAATTGAAAGTAGCAATCGAAAAAGGCATCGGGGTTCCCGTTAAAGTAGACACTGATATCGCAAACGCAAATGTTGTAATTAAAACTGAAAAAGGAATTGGCGACTGGGCAAACAACTGGATCTGGACAGCTTAAGGTACCTAATCATACATTAGCATCAGCAAGGTGGAACGAAAATGTATTTGAATGCAGAAGAATTTCGATTGACGTACCAAGAGCTGGGTCTGGAGTTCCTATGAAGCCCGGATTACATTGACATGTATTAGACACAGTATCCAGGGATGTATTGATCCCAAGGCATACAACTGTAGAAGAGCAACCGATTACAGCACCGGATACAGGATCTGTCTCTGAAGCGTAATTTACATCGCAGTAACAAGTGTTTGTCGATGGATCAGCCAGAAGTCCCGGACCTTGACAAATGATATTACAGATTAAGGCACCAGTGTCAGGATCTGCCGCGGAATCATAGCCAGTGTCGCATACGCAAGTGTTCGTCCCTGGATCTCGTACTTGTCCTGAAAGTAAGCATTCGATAGTGCAAACCAACGCCCCGGTGACTGGATCTGTGGAGGACATGTATGCGATATCGCATACGCAAGTATTCGTTCCCGGGTCTGGGATCTGGCCGGAAAGCGGGCATTCGATAGAGCAGATCAAGGCCCCGGTAGCAGGATCTGTGGAAGGATCATAGCCGACATCGCATGCACAAGTGTTAGTGGCGGGATCAAGAACCTGCCCACTAAGTGTACAGCTAACATACGGTGTACATAGCAAGTCACCCGTGCCAGGGTCAGTTTCACTAAAGAAGCCTGTGTCACAGATGCACACACTGACATTGTTGACTTCGTCAACTATCTGACCGACACCGGTACAAGTCACTGGTGAAGGTTCTGCGCTTGGAGCTGCTATTGTCGATGTGAACATTGTGGCGGTTGGAAATTCTGAAGCTGTGCTTGTAGAGTCTAAAACCTCTGTAGATGAAGACTCCCGAGTAGACGAAGAATCTGAAGCAGAGAAGGTAGACATGAGAGATGAAATGAATGTAGTAGAAACATCATTACTCAAGACTGATGTCGGCGGGCTGGCTGATCTGACCGTGTCAATAGATGAGATGGGACCGCCCGAGAGAATTGTCGAGGATTCAGTTGCAGAGCCGGCTTCTGAAGTAGATGTGGATTGCTGTAGAATTGGTTCAGTGGTCGCAGGACCCAGAATCGAAGATGACGCGGTATTTGATGTAGCAATGGGAGTAACTGAAACTGATGGCGATTGAATCTCTGACGTAAAGGATGCCGAAATAAATGAAGATCCAAGGTCTGATATTGGAGACGCAGTACTGATTTCGGAGGCAGTTTCAATATTGGATGAACTTGCCAAGGAATCCGACCTCGTTGAAGAACCTGGAGTAGATGGTACGCCAGAAGTGTCTTCGATGGGGGTGCTTGATGTTGCTTCCATATATGTCGTAGTTGGTGGAAACGAAGTCTCAGTAGGCAATATAGAAGACCCTTCGACGCTAGACATACTAGATAAAGGCTCAACGTATGTTGTGCTGGGTAAATTTGGCGATGAAGATGCCCCAGCATCCTGGCAAAAAGAAGCTGGGATCGGTAGCAAATCTGTTGGTTCGCACGACAGGCCAGTGGCGTTGGCTATAAAATTGACGAAAACCGAAGCTTCAGCTAGACAAAATGTAGCTTGACCGTTTTCGAAGACATCGTTTCTCCAGAAAAGGCGATCCGTAAGACTAAATGTAGTCGAGATCGTTCCTTCGATCCGAGAAACAACGAACGGTTTTGCCGGGAGTCCAGGAAGTGTTGATAGAATGCCTGCTGTGCTGCGCAATTGTCCATTCTCGATGGTAAAGGCAATGGCATCGAGGCACGAGTCTACAAGTCCTCCAGCTGCACCAATAAACGTTCCTGTATCTTGTCTCTTATTGCGAGCTGCTGCTGAAGCTCCTGGTACCAGAAAAAAGGCCGTTGGGACGGAATCGCTCGATGTCCTGATTGACAATTAGCGACTCTCACGTCAGACATGTCTAAACTTACACTGTATTTGTAGCAATGGTGGTTGTAGCTGTAGTTACAGTAGTCGTAGTCCCGGTGATGACGGTTACAAGTGATGTGGGAGCGTTGGTAACAACGATTGTAATGCCTTTAAAGTTAGTCCTGCTCGGAATGGCATTTGTGAACAATCTTACCACCAGAAATGTTAATAGTAGTATTTTGGCGAATGTATGTGTTAATTGAAAGCTCAAATAACACGACTTCGATTGTGGTTACCAATCTCAAGACGGTATCTCCCGGTGAACATACAACTTCGCCCCCAATCGTAGAAATCAAGGATTCTGCACGTGTTCGGATCACAAGTAAGATGGTAAGCAAGAACATGAAATGCCACATTCTGAGCGCATGAGCTTGTTCGACCTTGGTCGCTGACGAGTTCCAAGCTCCGCGAAATCGGATAACAGATGACCAGATGTGGAGAAGGTTTTCGATGTGATAATGAACCAAGAACATGGGGAAGTTTATGGGAAAGTTTTATGCAACCTCAGACAACACATTCCGTGACCATGATTTGTTTCTGATCTGTGAAACACAATACAAGCAATCAATTGACGCGTTGATGTGAGGATACATTCCTTACTAAGACAAGTCGGCTGGCTTCTGACGTGTATCACAATTAGCCCGACACAACCCAACAAAGTCCTCTGACTATATAAGGCTGACTGAGTACGGGGCCGCACTTGTTTTAGAGACAGAAGTCTCATCAAGCTTTCGCTTTCCAAGGAAGAGCTGAGACACCGATGGGCCCAAGACTTGAGCGACAATCCCAATGGACACTAACACCGGAGGATAACACCCGGACCCAACAAAAACGGCCCAACTATTTATCGCGAAATTTTTGAATTCCCATTAAATCGACGCGCATTCATGTCAGTCATGCTTCAGCATCTTGAAGAATAATCATTAAACGTAGGAAAGTGGACTTGTAGATAATCATTTCTAGTCCCATCTCATCCCTGTCGCTTGAGCATGGTCAATTCCCGATATTTCAAAAGAAGACCCTGGTCCGAACATCATGAACTCGTGATATACCCTCAAAACTGCGAAGTCCAAGTACAATCTTCGTTCCCATCGCCAACGTTCATTCGGGAAAAGCGGCCTATCCTTCATGAGCATCACAACAACTAACCTGCCATCCGACCAACGCAGCACCAGTGCACCGCCACCGTATGCAAGACTGCAGATCAGGTCGCCAGGTCGGGTATCGCCATAAGTCTCGATGGAAGACATTTCTTCTGCGACGAGCTCTACATTCTTCGGTTGGGTGCCACCAGTGACAGCCCCGGAGTAGTTTGTCCACCCATATACTGTGGCACTACTGTCCCACACGTGACGAAAAGAATCGTATCCATCTCGCAAGGCCGTATCACGGAGCTGTCCGGCATCTGGCCAAGTGGAGGAACCTTCCAAGTACTCTGGCTCACTTGAACGATTCGAGTCCAGAATTCGAGCTAATGGAACAGAGTTGGAATCTGTCACCTGCTTCGAGTACAAGATATTCGTCTCGTCACTTGTGTAATGACCAACGAGCAGTTCGTCTTGAGCCTCTTCATAGGCCAGGATGACCCCTAGCAGGTTGCATCGAACACTAGCAACGGTGGAGTGTCCAGCCTCCAAGAATATCTCCGAAGGTAATGCTGCTGTCCAAGAGCGAGGACTCTGACCTCTTTGCGAGAAATAGTAGAATAAACTGCGAAGTTGGAGGTCATTGACCACATAAGATTGATGATCCTGGAAGTGATGTTGGAATAAACTCTCGAGATTTTCCCATTCGCTCTTCTGGTAAGATATGGATATATTTGCTTTGCAACAGACGGGTCCTATCTCAAGCACCCCAAAGATTCTGTCTCGTGGGTCGAAGCAAAAAGATTCCCGGTAAAGATGAACGTTGTCAAGCAAGGTGTTATTGTTCTTTTGCCGTTTACCTCGCTGGGCGAAAATACTGTAAAGAGTGGTATCTGCGATGAAGTCCATCGATGACTTGTATTTATCTGCAAATGCTCGCCTATAAATTACCATGTGCTTTTCGAACGCTTTCTCAAGAAAGGTGAAGTCGAATGAGTAAGCACCACCTTGCACCATAATCCGGGGAGCTAGTATAACTTCCTGGATAATCCACAATCGAGTCCAGTAAGTACGATAGCAGAAAGCTAAGATGCATCCCCACTTTCGGTAATCAGAAGGTCCATCAAAAGTAAGCTTGGACGGGTCCTCGAGTATGTCGACAAGATCGCTCATGCTGGAAATTGAGCATGCTGCAGAATCCTTCTGGTCCCATGCCAGCATTGGATCGCGTCTTGATTTTGGGATGTGCTGTATCTCGAGTCCCACCCAAGCGACAACCTGCCAAGCATGAGAGTATATGTTGCCCATTTGTGCCACCTAATTAATATTAGGACACAATCCACAGCAGTCATAAAGGAGTAAATACCTGATGAGCTTTCTCTATATCATCTGACTGGTTGATGCAAAGAGCATCGATCCAAAGAACTCTGATCTTTGGGACTTCCTCTTGGTCTCTCAGATACCACAAGGCGCTGAAGAGCTTTTCTCTCACGGGCAAGCATATATCGTTAAGTATGATGGAACACGGGGTTCTCGTGTCGGCTCCCCACTCGTAAGAAAGGGCTTCATATATAGAAGCGGGATCCTCGAGGCGCACGTGTCCTAGTGAGCACGTGATTAAGTCCGGGCTCGCGGGATCTCGGGGTTGAATCGTTATCAAGCGTATCTCAAATACCGAGGTGTCGAGTGGACGGTAGGAAAATGTAGGCGATGCAGAAGACATGCTGGCTTCTCCTGGGGGTGGTGATTCGCCAGTTGTTCATTAAGCTGAGTGCTTGCTTTTAATCGCGGGATATCACAAGGGGAGTTGGAGATTAGGCAGCTTTTTGTGTGGGGGTCATGGGGGTATTGAAGATGCAGGATGCGTTCACTGTGTCCTGGTACATGCAGGTGCAATTCGCTCATTTACCGCGACTGCGCAACTACAACGAGGCTGGCGCGTATTCAGTCCTTACCTGGATTTGTCGATTGCAGCCTGGATCTCATTCCGCCGTTATCATCAACGCGTTATATCAAGAATGAGCTGACTGCACACTGCAGAGAATCGCCAATCTTGATATCCTCGAAAAACGATTCACACGATGCGTCTGCTAAGATACGATAGCACTGGCAGGCTCGGTCTGACCGAAAAAATCCATGCTCGGAACGAGATCCCTCCCTACGCTATTCTTTCGCACACATGGGGATCGGATGCCGATGAGGTTACGCTTCAAGATCTGGTGGATGGCACAGGTGAAGATAAGCCTGGCTATCGGAAGATACATTTCTGCGGACAACAAGCAATTCGCGATGGCATACAGTATTTTTGGGTGGATACCTGTTGTATTAACAAGAAGAACAGTGCTTCAGAGCTCGATGAGGCTATCAATTCGATGTATCGCTGGTATCGTGAATCCGCGAAATGCTATGCCTATCTGTCGGATATTTCCACGAATCAATGTGTTCAGACTGGTACGTATTGTTAATGCCAAAGCTCGCAGGATCTCGAAATCTGTAAAGACCCGTCCTTATCTTTCCCTTGAGCTTGGAAGCAAATGCTGATTTCCCCGTTTGCGTAGGTGATCCTTTTTTACAGTCGTGGCAGCAAGCTTTCCGAGAAAGTCGATGGTTCACACGGGGCTGGACGCTTCAGGAGCTGATTGCGCCCCGCACGGTCGAGTTCTATTGCGCAGACGGGAGGAAACTGGGTGATCGGACATCACTAGAAGGACTTGTTCATGAGATCACAGGGGTAGCGGTCGAAGCGCTTCGAGGAACTCGCGACGCAATCACCTTTCCGGAAGCGGAGCGGTTGTCCTGGGTCGAAAATCGCCAGACGACGATGGAAGAAGACAAGATTTACTCCTTACTCGGCATCTTCGACGTCAGATTGCCTTTGTATTATGGCGAAGGGGAAGCAGAGGCGCTCGAAAGGCTCCTGGACGCAGCTCATCGGAAGCATACGAAACGACACCGCGATGAACTCTCATTGTTGGAAGCTGATAAGCGAGCGAAGATCTCGGCCAACTTCTCCTCCCCCATTGCTTCCTCATCTGGCCCGTGTATTATTCGTCGACCACCGCCGCGTTCCTCTGCACACTCTACACAGAGCATTGATGCGACGAAACAATCACTCATTGAGCAACTCTACTTCGACAAAATCGACGAGCGCGTCACAAGCCTTAGTGCTGCTCAGCAAGGAACTTGTGGATGGTTTCTCGTTAAGCCCGAATACACAGCTTGGCAGAACGCAGGTCAAGAAGCAGAACATGGCTGCTTTCTCTGGATCAAGGGCAATCCTGGCACAGGAAAGTCAACTATCATGAAATATCTTTTCGAGAAGGCTATGTCTACTTCAAAACGGCAGTCCTCGCAGATCATCATTTCTTTCTTCTTTCTAGCGCGTGGGGCGATCGAGGAGAAATCCACGGCCGGTCTTTATCGCTCCCTGCTCCATCAACTTTTCCAAAAGGCGGTGGAATCACAAAAAGGATTGGACTGGATGACATCTGATGGTGCGACTTTGATGCAAAAAAATGGATGGAGTGAAGAGGCATTGAAACATACGTTAACAAATGCCATTCAAATGCTTGAGAATCGATCTTTGACGATCTTCGTCGATGCGCTAGATGAGTGTAATCAGGACGAGGCTTGGAGCATGATGTCCTTCTTTGAAGACTCGTGCAGCTGTGCAAGAGAAGCGCGAGTTCAACTAAAAATTTGCTTCTCCAGTCGGTACTATCCAACTCTGGCCATGGATCAGGCAATCGAAGTCAGACTGGAAGACGAAACGGGCCACAACGAAGATATTGAGAAGTACATCAAGTCAAAGTTTAGGCTAGGCAAGTCGAAGCAAGCCGAATCGCTTCAATTCGACATACTCAACAAATCTTCCGGCATTTTTCTGTGGGTCGTCTTGGTCATCGACATACTGAATTCAGAATGTATCGGCAACACTATCTCTTTGAAGAAGATTGGCCAGCGGCTTCAAGAGATACCACCGAAACTAGCCGACTTATTCAAGATGATCCTCGAACGCGATGGAAAGAACCTAGATCAGCTCCGAATATGTCTCAAGTGGATTCTTTTTGCTACACGTGCCTTGAAACCGCAAGAACTCTACTTCGCCGTCCAAGTCGAACTTGATGCGGAGAGCTCGGGCTACTGGGACCATGACGACATAGCATCAGACCAGATGGAAGCCTGGGTGAGAAGTGCTTCAAAGGGATTGGCTGAAGTCACACGGAAAACTCTGGATGTTCTGTTCATCCACGAGTCCGTTCGAGATTTCTTACTTGATAAATACGAAAGCCAGTGGTCTGGGTCATGTGGTAACCTTCTAGGGAACAGCAATGAAGTTTTGAAGAATGGCTGCTTGGCTCAAGTGAACGCTTCTATTTACAATCATATCGAAATACCCGACCCACTACCGTCAGCCAAAGAGTCTTCACCTTTGAGGGATACTATCACTTCCAAGTTTCCGTTTCTCCAATACTCAGTTTTCAATATCCTTCACCACGCCGACAAAGCCCAGGAGAATGCTATAGCGCAACAAGCATTTTTGAAAACCTTCCCTCTTCAACGATGGATCGCACTGAAAAATGCCCTTGAGAAGCACGGTACGCAGCGAAACACGGCATCGGTTAGTCTCACATACATCTTCGCAGAGAAGGACCTAGCCAACCTTATTCGAATTCATCCTCAGAGTGCTTCCTGCTTTGACGTTGGAGAGGAGCGCTACGGGTCTCCAATCCTAGCCGCTCGCGTCGCTGAGAGTCACCAAGCAATCAAAGCATTTTTGGAAATCCAGACCAACCTCCTTCCACGAGCACTTCCCCTTCGTGATATGTACCAACGATACCCTAAGGACCGATATGTAGCCGCGATGAAGAGTCGGACCCTGAAGATTTCACAACAGAAAGGAGATGCCTGGTCTTTTTTCGCAGAGTGCGGAGACGAGGTGATTCTTGCCTTTCTCTATGCTTTAGGCAGGCTCGATCTCGGATCACTGGACAAGACACAAAGAACACCGCTATCGTGGGCTGCTGGAAATAATCATGAAGATTTACTGGCACTGTTACTTGATAAAGGAATCGGCCTGGGGGCAAAAGATTGGTCGGGCTGGACACCATTATCATGGGCAGCTAACAATGGCCATGAGTCTGCTGTAATACGGCTACTTGGGAAAGGCGCTGAACTTGAAGGAAAAGATTTGTTTGATCGAACAGCACTCTCCTTGGCGGTCATAAACGGCCGCGAGGGAGTTGTAAGGTGTCTACTTGAAAGAGGAGCTGTGATTAATACCACGGATCCCTCAGAGCGCACGTCACTAGTCTGGGCTGTCGGAAACAATCATGAGACTATGGCAGAACTGTTACCTCAAAGGGGCGCTGAAATTGAAGTTAAGGACTGTTTAGGCCGAACAGCACTCTTGTGGGCTGTCGTGACAGGTCACGAAGCAATCGTGTCGTATCTACTTAAGAACGGAGCTATGATTGATGCCAAGGATATCAGAGGGCGTACACCACTTTCATGGGCTGCCTCCGGGTCTACAGGGGAAGACATCGTGAGACTTCTGTTAGACAACAACTCTGAGGTCGATACTAGAGATCAATCTGGCCGGACGCCACTATCATGGGCTGCCTATGAAGGTAAAAACAGCAGTATTATAACATCACTTTTAGAGAAAGGCGCCGATGTCAATTCTAAGGATATCTCTGGTCGTACGCCATTATCATGGGCTTGTCCTAAGGACTTGGAGATCAACATGGTCGTCATAAAATTGCTTCTCGAGAATGGCGCTGAAAGTGAGATCAGCGACAACACTGGATGGACGCCTCTACACTGGGCTGCTGGTTGTAGGGCCCGGGAGGTCATGAGAATACTTTTGGAGAACGGCGCCGAGCCCGAGACTAGGGACACATCTGGTCGGACGCCACTATCGCTACTTGCCTCCGGTTCGGCCCATAGAAGCCACCTTATGATTGAAATGCTATTAAAGGAGGGTGCTGAGCTCGAGGGAAGGGATAATTCTGGCCGGACACCGTTATCTTGGGCCGCCTCTTGTTCAGCGACACGTGTTGAATTCTTATTAGGGAGAGGCGCGAACTTGGAAGCAAAAGACAATTCTGGCCGGACACCACTATCATGGGCTGCCTCTGATGGTTATCGCCAGACAGCAAAAATTCTATTAGCCCATGGCGCTGAGCTCGAGGCAGAGGATAATTCTGGCCAGACACCGCTGTCACGGGCCACTGATAACCATATCAAAGCCCTGCTACTGAGAAAGGGAGCTACATAGCCTGAGTCCGTGCTCAAGGTAGCTCTGCCTAGAGCCGCCATGTACTCAGGGCCATTGATAGACTATATTCATGTCGGGTATTTGGCAATGCACTTGTGATCATGTTATCCCCAGCTTTGGCAAAAGACGACTATTTTTTGAAAATCTAAGGTCTTGCTGCGTGTTGTGGCTCGCGCTATGGACGTTCTAGTCATACCAGTCTCTTACCGCACTTCGGTACTATTGACCCTAACTTGAAAATCTTCAGTATATCAGTTGACAGGGATTTTGTGATATACTTGAGCTGTGCTAATCTATATAGGTAGTACTTTATCTGTAGTGGCGAGTCTTGGCGCTAACTTCGTCACGAAAGAATGTAGCTTGACCAATGTCTCTTTTCAGACTTTTTGGCCTATCTTTTCCGGCTAGTTATACTATAGCTTCATCCACAGTTGAAGTTTGAGTATATAGACAGCAAGCTATTTATATAAGTTTGAATAGAAATCGGATTGAGGGCCGGAAACAATTAGGACGGCTACACTCCATGCCTCCTAAAAGGTCCATATTAACTCAAGGGTCCTCAAATACAAATCCTAGCTTCCAGCCAAACTCCCACTTATTTCTGTGGTTGTATATTCTGCTCAACCAGATATTTTCGGAAGAAACTTCCTATCTTGGGCGTTGTGCTCCTTGATGATATTTCCACGAGTCGAATTTCGCCTGATCCTGGACCATTCGACTATGAAATTCAGTTGGTGAAATTGGTGATATTGCTCGTCTATTCGCTACACTATGGCTGAATATAGCTAGAGACGTCAGAGGGGAGGATCTACTCGGGGCTCCTGAATGGTGCATGTCCCCTGTGCGCTTTGCTCGAGATATCGGTCTTCTACCGAAGTCACCTCCGTCTAGTCTGACTTACCACTTGCGAGAGTCTCCTGGTCCTTGGTGTCTGACCTTCTGTACTGTAGATCTTCTGGTTCTTTGGACTAGCCGTGGCTGGACAATTTCGTGGCCGTTGGTCGGGGCAACTAAAGAACGTTTTGTGAACATGATTCGGTGTAGATGTGGCATCAAGAGAATAAAAATTACTGACTGGTGCGATAGTCTACCGGAATTTCTATATAAAGCAAGATAAACCGCGTAGTACCTCCTCGACTTGCTCCAAAATAGCGTGTCAGTTTTGATGGCGTATTGCGGCAACATGCAGCCAACCACGCAGTCCGGTCATCATCTCCCCTCCCTCCAACCTTTCTTCGCTGACGAGTCTCTGTGAAAGTTCCCGAAGGTCTCTCCCAAGTCACACTAAATAAATCATTAATTTCCATGTCAGGTTGTGCTGGGCAAGGAGCGCTGGCGCTGGCTGGGACCACATCGCCCGAAGTATGATGAAAGTCAGAAGAGTTATATTACCACACCACTACCAGAGACAACACTTTAGAAAGCAGAGAGATCACGATAATCACCCGATAATCAGTTTTTACTAGTCCAAATGAAGAGCCTGACTCCTTCTCTCCACTTCCGCCAGTCGCCGTGGCCGTTGCAATAGCGGCTGTGTCGGTAGCTGAAACGGCACTTCCTTTTCCGATAGTCACAGTCTTGGGCGCAAAGACATTACTATTTGAAGTCGGATTGGCCACCATACTAGACGCGACAGAACTGTAACTTGCAAGTGCGCTCGATGCAAGTGGAATCGTATCCTCCTGGTAAACATTTTGAATTGCAATCGAGCAATTGGCAAGAAGAAGATCCGCTAGTACCTTGGCCTTGTCTTCAGCGCGTCTTTGTATGACTTGAGACTCCTCTCTTGTCTCCAAGCCGCGTAGTCGGCCGTCTTGCAGAAATCCGGCTGATGAATGGCTCCCTGGCGAAACGCGAAAAATCGTGAGAACATGACTGCGCGCTGTCCATTTGTAAAGGACCGATAGTTCACTGATGCTACGTTGTCTTTGAATGTTCCTCTACATCTGGAATACTATGGAGTGATCAGCAGGGAGTTTGGATGCTTCAAGGTCGCCAGCATTCGCAGCACGGAATTAAGACACTTACACTCATGTAATTTCTCACCCATTGTGGTTCGAGGTCAGGCCGTGAGCACACTTGTTGTGTAGATTCGTAAACGTCGTCGTCTTGATTGGCGAATTGAAATGTATCAGCGATGCCGTCGTCTCTTCCACAGTTTGAGTCACCATGGGTATGACGCAAGCCCATCCAATGTCCAAACTCATGGATTAATGTAACTCCACGGAATCTTGGCTCAGAAAGAGCAGTGGCATCATCATTCCATCGCAGTGCATTGATGTTTAGCACTACTCCGTCTGTATCAAATTGTCGATCCTCGGGAAATACTGCATACTGTTTCTCACGGTCAGCTCATCTGTCGAATGAAACAGATTAATTTACGTACTCCATTGAGTTTCTGACCACTGTCAGTAACAATGGAGTTCACAATCCAGATGTTAAGTGTATCAGGACCGCCAAGTCGTGTTGCCTTTTGATAAGATTTGTTTTTCGCGCGAATTGATCTGGCGGCTGAATTGTCCTCATCAGGCGAGATGTGAAAAGTAAAGCTTTTGGCATTAGTTGTGGCTTTGCGAATAGTCAACTCCTCGTTCCAAAGCAGATTTATTCCAAATTCCTGCACAGCTCTTTCAAAGTATGCATGCTTTCAAAGACCATTAGTAAATCACCATTTAAAAGAGCTTTCACTTACCTGTTTGCGAACTCGGCTCCTGAGTATCTCTTTATCAGCAGTCGATTTCACATCGTCAGGTACATAGTTGTAGATAACTTCAACATCTAATGTGTTCGGAGTGCAAGGATAGAATTTTGGCCTTTTTGGTGGTTTACCGAAAAGTGCTCTCTTCGCGGTTGTCATCTTGGCATCAACTGGACATGCTGGAACGGCAACAGCTTCTGTGTCTTGGCCTTCCACGGTCTCTAACGGAGCATTGGCAAGAAGTCCTGCATATAGTTCCAGATCGAGAGCTGTAACATCCACACTCTCTTCAGCGGTGAGCTCTCGAGGAATAACCATCGAGTCTGCAAGGTCCGTTGGGGCCGTATTCTCGGCTGCGATGGTACCCGTGGTTGTAATTTCGGCCTCGCTGTCTGTAGCGGAGGTTGAAATTAAGTCTGATGTAGAAGTGGTCTCTTGCGAGGATATCGTGCTTGCTGGTAAGCTGGACTCATCGGTCGGGAAGATGTAGTGGCAGTGATGGAATTAGAAGCGGTGATTGACGGAGTGGCTGAGATGGACTCGGTGCTCGAGATTGAAGATGTAGGAGATGGCGGACCTGAGGTCGTCTCAGGGGTCGGAATCAAACTGGGCTCAGATGTGGCTGAAGAAGTGCTTAGAAGGACTTCATTGTCACTTGTGGTGGATAAAGCTTGGGAGCCATTCTCCAATTGACCATGAACAAAGTATATGCCAAAGATGAGAATGACATGGATCTTCATGTTGAATGACGGACACGAGAGAGCAAATGATGTAGAGCGTTAAGGTTGACGATGAATGGTGACGTTCGGAGACATGTCGTTCGGGAATATGTCGTGGTATTTGACCTTTGTTTGAATCTACGTCGATACAAAGAAGCGGTATGTCCGTATGTGCAAGTTCTAGTCTCTTTCTTGATAATTAGAGTTCATGATCATTCGAATCTCAGCCCCAAGCCAAGCCAAGCAAAGTTAGTCGGTGTACGAGCAATTGAAAAATCCTCTACATGACGCCCAACCCAGATGTCGAGTGGTCATTGGGCAGAGATCTGTGCATTCATTAGATGTCTCCAAGAAGAGCTTGTCAAGCTTGGCTATTGGGAATTTTGGGCGGATGACAAAGGAGGTGCCAAGGAGTGAAGTGCATGCTTCAAGACGATATGCAGGTACTGCTGATTTGTGATTAACCTTGGAATATCGTAATCAGAGAAGGTTTGTAGTCAGATTGCATTCCCAATTCTCTCTTACCATGACCTTGGGAGTGGTAGATGAACATTCGATGCCAAGGTCGCAGTTCAGCTTGAAGCCAAGGTCCAGCCACAGGTTCGGCAAGTCCTATCCGTTCCCACACCCAGAGTTTGCCAATGCTAAGCGACAGTTCGAGATCATCGTTCGATCAGCCTCACCTGAAGTCTTGAGGAACTGGTCCAACGGCGTTTCCTAGATTCTTGCTCGCGCTAGAAATGTCTCACTAACAATGGAAATTTCCATTTATACCCCACCTCCGCTTCTCGCTTAAAAGGCGGGGTAGCCTAACGGGCTGTAGCCCGACGGTATAAGCTGGTGAGTCTGGAATGAGGGCTCGCTTGGCCTAGGATCAAGCTCGAGGCTTCGCTTCAGGAACTTTCAGCCCTGAGAACCATGGCAGTCCATGGATTCTGTCTGGAACTCTTGGTTTCCAGAAGACAAGAGCCCCTTGACAATAATTTCTCAAGCTGTGGAATTGATGTGAACGTGTTTGGATTCGTTCACTGCCAGCCTGAATTCCTAGACAAGGACTTTATGTGATACACTGTGTCGTCGAATTAGAGTCCGCATATACAGCTGAAGCCTAGACATCATGGAGTACAGTAGGATGGAGAAATCTGGTGTACTGTATTGGCAACTCTGAACCCCCAAGGCCAAACTGAATCCCCGCTACCAAACTTGTCGTACACACGAGGGGAATAGCAGTATGCGCCAGGTCACAAGCAGAAAAAATATTAGAACAGCATCTCTTTCCGATTTGCAAACTAAGCCACATCCTCACAGCCAAGATCCTTTGCATTCCGCGTAAACATAGTCCTCCTCTCAACCGAGTCAGTATCAAGACGTGGAATATTTGTTGGCAGAATCAATGGTCTTGTAGTGTCTAATGTGAGCATCTTGCTTCGCGTATTCCTTAGCTATTTCTCTGGAAATTTGTGATTCGAGGTTCGACTCCACAATCCTGAAAACAAATCAACACTCAATTGTCTCTCACTGAGAGACGGTGACATACAGCCAGCTGCTTTTACATATCTCCGCTAGACTGAGAAGTACCATTGGGCTTCTCGTTCTGTCTTTATTTCTTTGATATCCAGGTTAAGCAGGGCACTTAGCTGGGCCCTTTGCGGGGTGAATTGAAACCTAGGGAATCCGATGCCATTCACCAGAGACATGCGATTCTAGAGAGACGCCAGTCGATTAGCAAGGCTATGTTCTGAAGTCTGATGTGTCTGTATCACGAAGCGAGGTCGAGCTACGTGATGCTAAATCTTGACTCGCCTCAGATGTCACTCGATGGATTGAGAAAAGCTCCTATCGGTACGAACATCAGTCCATCCTCATTTTCGTACGCGAGACTACGTATTTACTGACATAACTTCTTTGAAAGCTTTGCCCGATGCCGATATCTCAACCTTCTTGAACGCCTCAAGATACTGTCATGGATTAACGCTGGCCAGATCGTCTTATGACAACTTTGTCATGGTTGTCTCTTTCAATATTTCGCGCATGATGATTTTGTAAAGCAAGATACATAACATAACCCTGATTCTTGTTTACAACGCCATAGTAACACCATTTTTGAACGTGCCTGATCTCACTCGAGCATCGAGATCTCTGAACCTCACTAAGAAGTTATGCCTCTCACTCTCTTCGAAATATGAGGGTTAGACGGACGCCGCTGAAGCGTTACAGTGCAAGCTCCTGTTGATCACGACATGCATCAGAAACCCTGGGCCCCGAGAATGTTTTTTTTTTTTTTGCTATGAAAATCTGTCGCTGGTTGCAAACCTGAATCCACCAAACGAAGTACAGTCATCGTCCCTGTCCATCTGCCTGAGCAGGATCAACAACGATCAATTCAGGCTGAATCTTAAGAGCAATCATATTTCCCTCAATACTGAGAACATCACTGAAACGGACAAGCTCATTCGTATCAAGCCGAAGGACCCTGTTGTCGCGACTCACGCCACCCTTACGCAACCACTCTGCAAACCCATCAAGACCTGGACGATTTGCTTTGATGAAGACGGCGAGGCGACGAAACAACTTTGGCCAGATTACGGATGTTTCCAATGACTCCAAGTCAGTGACTTCCCCAGATCGCCCCGGCAGGCCAAATGCTCGAGGCCAAATTCCACTTCCTGCAGCCCGAGCAGCCTCTGATTTTGTCGTCAAGTGCTCTCGTAGCTCTGTTGGCAATGTCCCGTAAAAGGCTGGAAACACGAAACCACCCGCGAGCAGTGTCGTATTGACCGAGTCGTCAATGAGCCCGGTTTCGACAGGAATTTCTTCACCGTCTTCGCCAGGACGGTCTTCGCCCGCATACACGAAGCCGATAAGTCTTCCATGTACATCTAACCCGTTGGAGAGTACGAATCCAGGAAGGCTATTTTGATTCGCAGATTCGATTCTGTCGGGATCACTTCTCGAGAACTTGACATTGGTGAAGCCAAGCTCAGCCAACATCATGTCGCGGGCTTTTCTGGCCCCAGTGAGTTCCTGATGAGTGCCTTGAAAGTTTTTCTCAAGTGCATCGATAGCCTCAAGGCGCACATTTATGCCGCGCGCCCCCACTGGCTTTCCACCCCATGATTGTGGAAGTTGATTGACTGGTAAGAATCTGACTGTATCGCCATCGGGCTCAGGACCGTTATTCGGGCTGTTGGCAAAACGAATGACAAAGTCTCCGTAGAGTAAAGTGTATTTAGCCATGTTGAGAAGATTCTGGTTGTCTGGTAGAGTGAAGCCTTGAGTGATGGCTCCTTCGAAATACAAGGAGAGATCGACGCTCCATAAATGCACAATTAGAAAGGAAAACTAGAGATTCTTAGCATTCCTCACTTCATGCAAAGTGTCGGCGCTGAGTCTTAAATCCTGGGGCTTGCATCCAATGTTCCACGTATGTTACACAGCGTTGCCAAGAATAAGCTTTCACGATACATTCCTGAGCCTTCAAATCTACGAGCAGCGGTATATTCCTGCTCAGCCAAAATCCTTTGCATTCCAACGTATACTCTTCTTCTTTGGTCGGAGATGTGGGTTCAATCCAATAGGACTTTTCTCTTCCAGATAAGCCACGTTCAGCTTATACATTCATCAAGCACTGTCATTGGATGTGTTGTCTTGCTCGACAAGCGAAGTCGTGCTACTTCTAGCCACATTCCCAGCTTCTAACACAGGCCAATTCCAATCTGAAGCCACCATCCGTGAACTATTCCACCCCGGAGCAGGAAGGATATCTTATTTCGCTGCACTTGAACTTTGCAACTGACACCAAAGATCACAGTTACCTTCGGCCTTTTGGCATCACGACGTCTCCATGGGTGGGGGGTGGCCATTGGAGTACACCAAAGCGATCTGATTGCCAAACGGAATCGAAATGCCCAGGACCGTTTTCTTCTTCCGGTGTTTTCCGGTGAGGCTCACACAGCTTCGCTCTTCCAGTTCCTCGTTGATGGTTACTTGGATTTATTCTCGGCTGGCTCTTGCAGATGAGAAACAACGCCAGCATCAGTAGTAACCTAGAGGCAATTCTACTACGCAGTAATTAGCTGCATAAGAAACGGACAATGGTAAATTTAGTTCTATGCTGTCGAAACAACTTAATCGAGTCAAATAACCGATGATACAATGCTTTTATTGCAAGCCTCAACGTATCTCTTCATCACGCCTCGTTACATAGCCTCTTTACATTGGAACTGCCAAACCGTGGACTTTCGCAGCTATCATCACACCATGGAGACTCACTCTTTCCACTGTGTGATTACGCGTCTTTCTCGAGTACAACAGCCTGCCTAGCTCAGTGTTTACTCAATTCTCCAAAGAATATGCTGGGTACATTTCAAAGTCCAGCTTTCGCGAACATCCAGAAGGGCTTTTTATCCGGCGTGCTTACTAAAAGCCCGTCGACTGCCATGTTCTTAGTGTGATGTGCCATCCTCCATGCGATTTTTGGTGTTGATAGAAATGATAACTGAACGAGTAGGACATAAGTTCGGTCAGGGTCTTGAGATCAGAGAAGTACTTGCTGTCTTGGGATGTGATAATAGTATGGAACTTGCCGAAGGCGTGGCTGGGAAAGCCTCACACAAGATTGACGGCTGCGAGATTCACGCGATGTCACTCGAAGGAAAACATCAAGATAGTAGCTCAGCCCGAGCATACTGCATCAAGCTGCAGTTGGATAAGTTTCAAGATTGGACTATTTCACGAGTAGAACGTGCTGAATTGTATGGCTGTGAATTGTTTTGTGTATTTCTCTGTACCGGGGAAGCTGTCAGACATCCCCGGTTCTCCTCCAGGTGCTCGCTTATTTTCAAAGTCCACCACCAATCAGGAGATCGGTAGATTTGGATGGGCGCCCGACTCCTTGGGCCTTGGTATCTATTCCAATGGGGAACCCATGGTTCCTTGTTCCAGGATATAATGGTCTGATATCTAGGCAACAGCTACCTGGCAAGTCACTAAGAAAATCGCTCGTTGGCGTCCATGTGAAAGAACCCAACACTAATCGGTGTGTGCTTGGCCTTCAGCACAAAAGGAATATGTCAGCCTCG
Organism: Cadophora luteo-olivacea; assembly: GCA_026120085.1. Classification (NCBI taxonomy): domain Eukaryota; kingdom Fungi; phylum Ascomycota; class Leotiomycetes; order Helotiales; family Ploettnerulaceae; genus Cadophora; species Cadophora luteo-olivacea. The sequence continues at coordinate 385,763 of JALRMC010000041.1, read as the reverse complement.
AAACAAAACGAGGCTTTGCTAACGGTTCGGCGCTGCGCCCTTTAAATTCATGAAAACTGCCAACCATGAGTTTGTATGAATTTCTGGGGATTTCGATGTTTTCCCGATTGAGAGGCTGGCTTTAGGTGAGTTCGCAGTGGTAATAAGAGCCAAACGAGGCTGCGTCTTCCATTTCCATTCCAGCCTTGGGCTGAACGCAAGGGGGTACCATTTTCGAGATACTCTCGTGTTCCGATAAGTTCTGATGAGGGTCGGAAATCAAGCTACTGTACATGAAATGATGGCCGATTGATCTTAGGAACAAATAGCAAATCGTGGCGAGGAAGTAAGCAGGCTGTAAAATCAAAATACATGAAGAGTCTCACGAATGATGAGCAAAGGCACCGGGAACAAGTGAGAGGGGCTACACGTCTTCATGATAACAATCAGAGACTACTGAGATCACGCCCTTGGTAATTGTTATCTAATTCGGACCCTCCACTTCACGAAAATGCAAGAATCTCGCCCCATAAGAGACAAAAGTCATGAGACAATTCACCCATCGCCAGACTCAGCGGCTTTAAATGCCGCACATTTCCGGGAACTCAACTCCTGCATTCTCCTGGTGAATTCTTCTACTGAATGAATCCTCTTACTCCCAACCCTAGTCATCTCATCAACAGACGCATCGTTCTTTGCAGCCAACCCTGCTTTCTGCTTCAATGCTGTGAGAGACTCCGCCATTTTCGCCACATCTTGAGCTTTTGAGGTATGTGTCAGAAGATCCAGCAAGCTGAACACAGGTTCAATCAACGCCAAGTCTCTATGCTCTTTTTGGGCGATAGCATGGTCAAGTATGACAGTACAAGCTGATACAATAATCTCCAAAAGGAACCAAATGCACGCAAAGTCACCCTGCGGTAACAGCGGAAGAAGCTGCATCGCTGCCTGCGCCTGTACAAGACACAGCTTTTCAATGTCGGCTGTCCGAACCTCGCGACGCACAGTATCCAGCGCGTGAAAATAAGTAAACTTCAATATGACGCTATGAAGCAGGATGAAAAAGCTGGGTAACTCATGTATGGTGTTCAAGTTCTCAACAAGAAGCATACATGGACTGCTTTGCTTCCAGTCCTCTAGCATGTCGACTAATTCTTTCGCACTCCGCAGTCGATCAATTTCCGAGGACTTATGGGCTCGTGTCGATAATAGGCGCTTGTAAATCTGTCCTTGGATGATTGACAACCCGATGTGATTATTGTAGAAATTGACCTCGTTGAGACGGTTGTGGTCCAAGTCGATGGTCTCGGTAGGCAGATCAATATCCATGTCATCATCGTCTTGAGCTGGAGGGTTATGCGTCCGTATGCTGATGTCCTTGTCATAGATGTACAGGAGCCAAAAGACGCATTTCCTTTGTTCTAACTCAGTAGAGGTAACGCCATCACTTCCTCTCCTGTGCAGCTTCATGCCTTGCGCAAGTTTTACTGCCATTGATATCAGAACCGAGCCAGGTTCTGGATTGGGCGTTCCTTGTAGCAAGATGGCCATTCCAAGTAGTGCTTGTACAGCCACCAGCTCATTCGTGAGCATAGAGAGCTCCCCGACAAGGGCCAATGCATTCTGAAGATAGCTACAAGCATGGACGTCCTCCTTGATGGTATTCCCAGTTTTCATGGCTCGGAACCGATGCGCAAAGGCGAAGACGACGTTCAGACATGCCCACCACGCCGGATTCTCCTGACTGCCATCTTCATACCACGACTCAAAGTTTTCCTGGAAAGATGTAGCGTAGAAGATGGGGAACGCTGAATTGAAGCTCGAAAAGGTTTCCTGAATCAAGAGCCGAGCTTCACATCGTTCTGGAAGTGGCTTCAGTTCTCTAGTTCCTGTGAGTGACCAGTCTAGGGGTTTGGGACTCGTAATGGTCTCAGATACTGGGATTTGTCAGCTTGAATGTCTTAAAGAGAATGGCAGGAGTGGAGTCTGTACCGCGAGGTGAGACCGGATCGTGCTGCACAACAATCGAAGGTGTCTCAACAGAGCCGCCCCGCTTGCGCTTCTTTCCGTGCTGTGACTCTGATAACTTGTTACCTGGCGGTCCCTCCTCGACGTCGACGGGTAGGTCAGCTTCAGGTTGCTGTCCTTCCTCTGGCTTTCCGCCCCTCAATTCCGCTTGCAGAAGAGCTTCCATCCTTTTCAGCCTCCCTTCAAGCTTTTCGACATGCTTGTATCTACAAATTATCAGTCTTGCTAATTGTAGAGAGAGAGTTGCATACCCCGGTGGCCTTCTGGGGCCATTCTTTGTCTTGGCTGGGCTGAAGGTGCAAGGGATATTGGACTTTGTGCATTGGGTACAGCTACCAAGTGAAGCGTCGCAACGTGTCTTCTTCTTCTTACATGTATCGCATGCCTGCAAGTCTATCAGTCGTGAGCTTCATGGAAATAAGTTTGTTGATGGCACCTTGGTAACCATGACCATCCTATCTGACCTGCTCTGACCTTCCGGCATCGAAAGCTGTGCCATCTTGCCACAGAATATCAATTAGATTACCACCGATTAAGGGATAGCCATCGAATGAGCAGATACAGCTAAAATCAGACATCATGGGCTCTCTGGAAGAAAGGCTGTGACTGCGATGATCCCCATCGAGTAGTAGGAAGTCAAATTGGTAAGCCAAATGCTCACTGCTTATCCGAGGTCGTCACCACGGCTTAGTCATAGCAAGGCACATGATTTCCTCGTGAGTAAAAAGGGAGCCCCAAACTTGACCATGAAAATATTACAATTTCGAGCTGGCGTCTGGACGATACATCAAAACTCCTCCGAAGAGTGTCTAGCTACAATTCTCCCCTAGGCTGAAGGGAAGTGCTTGTATCCCAATCCCTTCACAAAAGTCTGTTGCCAAGGCCCCTGGGACTTCCCCTCCGCTAGATGCGTATAAAACTCGCCATGAGCTGGTCCGTCAATCTTGTGATAGGCAGGTGAGCCATCAGCATTTCGCTCATCAGCATAGTAGAACCTATTTCCAGTCAGAACAAATCATGGATGGATGGATCTTTACATACTTGTACCCGCAATCCTTGTAGGCTGAGGCTGCAGACCGAATGAAGTGCGCCGTTGCTGACTTCCCAACCCCCGAATTCAAAAGTGGTGCGATGATTGTGACATTCAAGATGTTTCCGGTGAATATGAATGTCCTTGAAGCAGAGGGAGGAAGCTGTGCAAAGCCCAAGACGGCTTGTTGTGCTGCAACAAAAGCGCTGGTTGTGTTGATGTTCAGATCTCGAGTAAAATTCGCCAAAGGAACTGAAAGAGGATCTTTTGGATCATTTGGTGGAATACCTGCACCAGCTGCTTGTGCGTTAGTATGGATGCCATGTGCATTGGAAAGTTGTTCGTACCATTATAAACAACAACGCTTGGCAGCCCATGTGTATCTTTCAGCTTCGAAAATACTCCAACAACGGACTGAGGATCAGATAGGTCGATTGAAAAATTGATCTCGGTGGCAGTACTCTCTTCTTCCTTGATCTTTCTCGATGCGCGCGCGACAATATAGCCTTTTGCAGCAAAGGCATCAGAGACGGAGTGCCCAACATTTGAGCCGAATCCGAGAAGAAGCATGACTGGAGTTCTGGCCGCCATTTCTGAGACTTCGAGATGATTGATAAACCAAGACTGGGGGAGATTGCGATGATCAGATAAGAATTGGAATGTGTTGACGATGTATGAAGGAATTGAGGGCCTATGTCGGTGTCTATATACATTTTCCTAACCAAGGAGCATGCCATGGCTTTGTAATTCTCGACGTCTTGCCCGCCTTAATTCTTGACTTGTTGTTTTGTCAGAATTGATCTGCTCGAAAGGCTCCTTCGGAGCCTCCGATTCAACTTTAGGCAAGTCAGTAGGAGCTCTTCCCAGCTGTAATTACAAGGTATCGCGAGTTTGCCGATGATATAAGCAGAGGGGAACTGACGAAAATGCGGGGCAGGAGTTGAAGACAAGCCACACATCGGCGCCGGAGGCTTCGGGGCCTCCGAAGAAATCGTAGAGATCAACCAATCAAGTAGGTCAACAGCAACCAAGAATTCCCCGCAGAAACAGGTATATCATTTGACTGATTAATGACCACCCTCATATGCCAGCCAGTAATGTGTATTGAGATCTAACAATATCAACTTTGGTGATCTGTGAATTTGTAAGATTCATGCTTTGCAATCATCTAAGAGACAGCAGAGCACTGGCAATGTTGGTAGAGCTGGATTGAGAATATAAGTACAGAGGTGTAATCTCCTACTTTGATTTCATCACCATCACTCAATTCATTCTATATTTCTTCGCAAAGGTTCTATATTCATTCGCAAAGGTCTTACATCCATAACACCACTTCGCTTAGCGCCCCTGATCAACACTCCAGATCACGTCTACAATGAGCTCAAGCATTTTGGTTACTGGCGCTGCTGGCTACGTGTAGGTCTCTTTCAATCGTACCCACAGATCAAAAAGCTAATAGATATCAGCGGTGGCTCCATCGTTGCCGACTTCATGTCCAGCGACATTCCAGAGCTCAAGCGAAGTCGAGTCATTGCTGCAGTTCGGTCCGATGAGCAAGCCAAGGTCCTCACGGAGTCTGGTATCAACGTGCTTCAGCTTGATCTGACAAATAAAGATGCCGTTATAGCTGGACTCGTGAAGTATAACAGTGAGTTACTGGTGCGCTCGAGAAAACATGTCTTTGTTGACGCAATATAGTCAACATCATAATCCATACTGCCAGCTCCCTAGATCCAAGTTTGGCATTCAATCTTCTGGCCGGGCTGGCTGAGCAGCAAAATGCAAGCGGAAAGAAGGCCGCCTTCATACATGTGGGTGCTCATAATCCAACAACTGGTGAAGTACTAAATCCCCCATAGACCTCAGGCTTGAGTGCTTTCCTGCCAAAGACTGGGTGGCCAGAAGGCGACATGAAAGATTCCGGTCCAGTATTTGAGACTGAGAAGAAGTTAGGGGACTCATTCGCTCTCCGCAAGGTAGGATACTCATCTCTGGATGAAATTCGCTGACTTCTATTCCTCTAAGACCGACGTTGAAGTAACCGAGACTGCCAAAGGATTGGGGATCAACAGCTTCATTGTTGTTCCTTCCACAGTTTGTAAGTTATCCTTGGGGGTTGTGTCCCGAATGTCCCTTGTATTAACCACTTCCTCCAGATGGAAAAGGTACCGGGATGTGGAATCAACTTTCCGTCATCTTGCCTATCACTATCCAAGCCGGCATCAAGATCAAGGCAGTTTCCAAATTTTCCGAGGATGGAGTAAGTGAACCCCAGACTTTCCGACTCAGAACTAATTATTATTCAGAACAGTGCAGGTGTACACATCTCCGATTTGACAAAGCTGTTCGGATTGATAGTCAAGAATGTTCTCCAGGGCTCCGGGCATGTCATTCCCAATGGAGCGCAAGGCTACTATGTCGCGATCGCCCACGAAATGTCACGATGGGAGACTCTGGATCGTCTTGCGGCTGCAATGAAAGCTCGCGGGCTAGTGTCAAGTTCCGAGACGCAAGTTTGGAAGAGCGACGAGGAAGCTGCCGAGGCGACAGGCGTGCCAGCAATGTTTGTTGACATATTCTTCAATTCGAGGTAAGTAGTCATCGTGCTATGCAAGACCCATGACTGATTCAAACTTCAGCGCGAGCATTATTGCAGACAATGCGTTCAAGTTGGGATGGAACCCTTCGTGGGACAAGACTCGGTTCTTGGACAATATTGATGATGAGGTAGCAAGTGTACTGGAACTCGGAAAGGCAAAAAGCAGTTTGGTGGACTCTTTGTTTTTGGCCGCTAACGCGTAAGAAGCACGAGTATCATCATACGGCGAGCAATATACGAGAATTAGGACGTCTCCGAATATCTTTAATAAAGACTTCTGTCAAACAGAGAAGTGTACAATTCTGCCGTGAAATGCCTGAGCAGGTGCGGTGTCGTTGGTAGCCAGCATCACCGTTCTTCATCAACCAAACGCCATTTCGACGTTGTTTCTGTTATTTTCGGATTGATATCTATACAAGTGCGTCCCAAGTCTCGAAGTGAGAGAATAATTTCATATTGGAGAGCACGTCTCGAGAGGTCCGACGGGTGGTGGCGGGTTTGAGCTCTGGCAGATGCACCATACGAGTTTCCACACTTCAACGATACGAAGGCCCATCTTCATCAATCTATTGTTAGTTTGACGAATACGAGAGTTTTTCGCGGAATGTGCGGGATAGTTCCCGTGGGATTCGAAGTTTTCAGATCAGACGCAAGGGCATGGAATTCAAGGAACCTCAATTGCAAGGGCTTCATTGACTATGGCGTCGAAAATAATTTGAAAACTAATCATATCTCTAGAATACATATCACAGGATTATTCTCACATCTGCGCAACCTTTCGCGCGATTCGCATGCGTGTGGCGCTGTTCAATCGACATCCGAGGAGGCGTGGCACCAGCGTCCATGAATGGGCTCTCCGAGACTGAGTTGCTGACGGTTGCATATCATTGTAAATGAGAGAGACTAATAAGAGATAGTCAGTGAAACGATTCATGAAGTCAATAGCTACGCAATGGAACCTCTGGTATTTGGGTCTGTGCTTTAGACCCTGTTTAGGCAAAGAGCTAATCGGTCGTGGCCACGTCGAAACCCGGCCGAAAGACTCGAAAAAGTTAACAAATGACTTAAAACGTGCAGGGAGTCGATGTTGATTGTTTCGCTTGAGTTCTGAATGTTTCCAGACCTAGAAATAGAGTTGTTTCCCGAAGTCGAGTTGGTTATCGGAGCCTGAAGCTCTGCGAGACGAAATGAAATCAACGGAAACGAGAGCATTGTTCTCTGGTTGAGCGGACAGCTTTCTCGGGCAGCATCGCTTGAACTCCCATTCTACTCTCATACTCTTGTACTTCTCAAAGGTATCTCGAATCCTCTTTCTTCGTAAGAGACAGAGTCTTCCCAAAAGCCGAGAGACATCATCGACGCATCGAAACCAGCAAGAAAGACATGAAAAATGATTTGTAGATATAGAACATACAATACTCTGGATCCCACACTTCATCACCAGTTGTCAGGTTTTCGCGTCATAGAATGATTCCGTCTCAATGATAATCCATCAGTGGACAAGGTAATCTCGCGGTTATGTCGTAATGATCGAAATCGTGAAGGTGCTATCCGAAATGATATATCTGGACCTTGAGAAATTTTGGAGAAGATTTAGCACAGGAATTGGCAGTTTCGCAGCGTCGAATAGACTGGGTCGAAAGGGAGGTTGATACATGGTGCATGGATCTGCCTCTGGATTCCGGCATCAACAGTACATTTCAAAGGCTTGCGAAAGATCTTCTTTCTACCCTCAATGATGTTGTAGATTTTTAAACCCCATACCTTGATTTTCGCATCCGTTTCGACGATGCTGCCCATCGGAAAGCTGTGGTAGTCTAACGTCTCACCCCCCCCTTTGGCCCACCCCCGCCTTTGGCCCACCTCGCTTAACTCACCGCTACTTATACCTTCCAACTTCAATAATTAATTATATCTTCATCTTTTAATCGATTTGTCTGAAATTTGGCATATGAATTGTTTCGATCATGAAACCTTAATATACTGAGTATGACGTTATGTGTGCACTCGAGGAAATCGCAAATGGCAAGTTAGTACGAAAGGCATGCCTTGAATGGGGTATTCCGAGGTCTACACTTCGTCACCGCAACACCACGACTCAATCACGTCAAGAGGCTGCTAGCCACTTGCAAAGATTACCTACAGTTGTAGAGAATCGATTGACCAATTGGATTTTAAATCAAGAGGCTCTTGGCTACGGAGTTACGCACACACAGATTCGGCTTTTTGGAGAGAGGCTTCTAGCTCTCCAAGGGGATCACAAACCACTCGGAAAACACTGGATGACACGATTTTTGGCTCGTAATCCTGTTCTTAAGACTAAGAGGCAGATATACGTCGATTCTATACGTGTCAATTGCGCTCGGTCTGAAGTTATACGGCCTTGGTTCCAAAAACTGGATATTCCAGTAATCCGAGCTATTCCAGCTAATCAACGATGGAATATGGACGAGACAGGTATTATGGAAGGTTACGGTCTTAATGGATATGTCGTAGGGAGTGCCGAAACACGTAAAGTTTAGGGAAAACAGCCAGGTTCACGTGCTTGGACGACAATTATTGAGTGTATCTCTGCGACTGGAGCCTCTACACTACCACTTGTAATTTACAAGGGAAAATCGATACAGCAACAATGGTTTCCATCTCAATTAGAGATATTCGACAATTGGCACTTCACAGCTACTGAAAATGGGTGGACCACTGATGCTACGGCTTTAGAGTGGTTGGAAAAGGTGTTTATCTCTCAGACGGAACCACGTGATCATTCAGCAAGATTCCTTATTCTAGACGGCCATGGGAGCTATGAGATTACAGAATTCCTTTGGAAGTGCCTTGAGTATAATATCTACCTCTTATTTTTACTTGCACATACGTCACACGTCTTGCAATCTCTCGATTTAATAGTTTTCTCTTCACTCAAGCGTGCTTACTGGAAAGAACTGCAAAAGTTGAGTTCTTTAATCGATTCTACACCAATCGGCAAGCGCAATTTCCTTATATGCTACCAGAAGGCACGCCAAGAGAGTATTACGCCGTCAAATATCAAGTCAGGGTGGAGGACTACAGGTCTTTGGCCGGTATCTGTAGTCAAGCTTCTAATGAGCCCTTTATTACTAGAAAACAGTAATAAATCGACAGATCCAACTCTCTCAAAGCCTCAAGAGACGCCAATACAGCTCCCGGAGGTTTCTAGTAATTCAATTGAGTTGCAGACTCCAAAGATTCGGAAAGATTTATATCAACAGATTCGCACTCTGGCAAGTAGATCACATGACCAACTTCCGACGCAACGTTTGCTTTTCAGGAAGGTTATAAAGGGTATTGACGAGAAGGAATACGAATTAGGAAAGGCAAATATGAAGATCAAAGAGCTGGAACAGAGATTAGAACACTTGAGGCCGAAGAAAAAGAGGAAGGTTCAAACTAGTCCAAATTCCAAGTTCGCGACAACACGTGCTATTAAAGAGGCTCAAATCGCAGCTGGAGAGCGTCAAATTGAAGCGGGAGAACCAGAATTAGAAGGAGATTCAGACTCTACAGAATCATGTATAGAAGTTGACGCAATATAGAGTTATTAAGTCTTGAATAGGAAGTATTGAAATTAAGCGAGGTGGGCCAAAGGCGGGGGTGGGCCAAAGGGGGGGGTGAGACGTTAACGGGAATAGAAACAGTCAAAATCTAAAGAGTGGCCCTGCTTGCATAGCTGAAGGTCTTCCGAACTTAATCGTTGCACTCAATGTGACGTTAGTCTATGTACAGAGTATGCCTTTTGGATGACGCAAGTCGTTTTGAAATCCTGGCAATATAGAGGTCTCCACGTCAAAGGATGGTGAGTGTCGGGAGGGGGGCACGTCATCCGATTCCTGAAGTGAACAGGGACTGCAACTCCTTTTTGGCGACACGGTATTAATAATCTATCACTATCATCTGACTACTAGATACTGGTACAGACGACGGTCAAATTCCGCTGTTGGGATGTTCAGACGAATGATCAACGTAAGAACCTGGCTCGGGTTCCATGACTTCGATAATTACTGACTCGAAAAACGTCTTATTTCGCGTTGCTGAACTGTCTGGGTGCGAGGGTGCGGCGACTTCATATATTCGTCACAATTGTCTCGCGAACGTTCCAACCTGTTAACTCCGACAAGTATCATCGCGTCGTCGCTGCTTCATTGAATTTACGAAAAGCCTCCTTTGATACCATAAGAAAGCATAAGAAAGCATAAGAAACATTGAAAGGTATACTATGTATATCTCCATGTGACTCAACAAAGCTAGTCACCTCACGGAGCTCCACTTGGGTTTATACTTCTCCGCAGGAAAGGCCTTGCAGTCAGTTCCGCCAGCTGGAAAGGGCAGCTTTCCACCCTCCACCCTCGCCATTCTTTTCCACATCCGTTTCCTCATATTGTGGAAGTCCGATATTCAGTTCCTTCAAAAGTTCATTCTCTTTCCTAAGCGTTTCTTTGTTCTCCTTCTTGGCTTGGCGATAAAGTATGTACGCCACCAACAGCAGACCCAGGATGATAGAAAATGAGATCGGACCCATGATCTTCCAGACGTGGCTGGTCGATTGGTTTCCCGTTTCGCCAGTCATCTCGGTGACGTTCATACCGAAGTACGATGTGAAAAAAGAGAGCGGGAGCTGCAATTCGACATCAGCTATCCCTGCCAATGACGAGTGTATGCAGGATTCAAACTTACGAAAACGATTGTGACGATTGTAAAGAGCAGGATGATCTGAGACTGTGCCTTTGTTTCGTCGGCTTGCCGTTTTGCGAGGGTTGCCTGGTGGAGGGATGCTTTTGCCTGGTTATTGGACGATCGTGCCTCAAATAAGTTCGCCTCCTTTTGTTGGAGATCGAGCAGATCTAGAAGCTACAGGATGTATCAAAGGTTAGCGGTACCCCACCAAGCTCTGAGGGTCTCAAAGAACGTACAGATCGGTGAGTCCTCTGCGCATCTTTTATCAGCCTTTTCACCTGTAATTGGTGATTTTCTATATCGAAAAGGACGTCCTCCTCATGAAGCATTGCTTTCAGGCTGTCTGATCTGGCCAATGCTACCTTCAAAGTATCTGTTTGCTGATCTAGAAGCCTCGTTAAGCTGTTGAGCTCGTCAATGATATCAGCAACCTCCAAGACCAGCTCGACCTCTTCTCGCTTCTCCTCAAAAATGCTGTCACTGGCCGTGCCTAACTTCAAGTGATCCTGGAAACTACGTAAGAATTTGTTCTGCTTCTCAGCCTGCTTTATAATCAGCAGCAGATAAGATTAAGGCGCGGCATTGCAGTACAGAAGCTTACGTACCGCATCTGAAATGGCCTCTCGAAACAAATCTAAGAAATCCAATGAGTCCGATTTTACTTGAAACATTGTGTTTACCGCCCTTGCGATGATAAGCGCAGCTAATCGCTTACCGGAAGCTTGTCTCTCGGGATGAAGCCACCTGGTTTCTTTGCTTGCGTCAACAATGCACTGTCGTATATCTGCTATCGAGGACTGCACATCGTCGTCACCCTCTTTCTCTTTCGCGGGAAAGAATGTGACTATGCTGGAGGACACTGAACCTCTTTCTTCTGTTTCAAAGAGCCAGAGCCAGAGCTGATCAATCATGATCATTTTCTGTCCACCTGGTGCATCTTTAGTCCACTTAGAAACAACTTGGTCGCTGTCTCTCTCCGCTGTATCCGACAACTTCGAATAGAAGTATTGATCCAGACTGCGTCGAGGGTGATAGGATGCCCCTTGGTTTGTTTTCGCAACCGTAAGGTACATTTCCTCTGTGGTATCAGGAAGGTCTGGTCGTAGGGCGAGATCTTTCCCATCGTGTAGATCTCGTAGCCAACCGGCTCGGCCTTGGAAAGATTTTCGTGTGTCCCAGTGCAAGTATGGCAGCTGCATCGAGACGATTAGATGCTCGCAGCTAACCTAAAGCCCAGAATCGATCACTCACATAAATAACGAATTGTTTACAGGCCCGCTTCGCTGGTTCTTCACAAGTGGCGGCGGCTACCGTTCATCAGCAACTTCGACATTGGACGGCGCATAGACACCGGTTCGTACTGTGCATTTCTTACAATGAGAGACATAGCTAGAAGGGTGCATAAATCTGGAGTGAGGGATATTGTCTCTGGTTTTACAGAGATTGGAGAGCAAGAATTTATCGACCGTGATTGTCATGTTAATGTTAAGAACTTGGGCCATGCTTTGTAGGCACGGCTGAACTCATTGGTGTTAGCCAATGACCTTTGAACTTGAAGAGAGCGAGGAGCTGAGTGACCTACAACGATCATATCTGTGTCGTTAGTTGGAATATGTGCCCATATGGGAGTCTTATTTCTGATCTGTGACGACCCTAAAGAGGCTACCGGACCGGAAGCCTGAAAATCAGATATCCATGGCTGTGCTTCGTGGAGTAGACCTGTGGAGCTGATACCATACACAAACATCTTCTGTGGAATGCCATTCGCGTTCTGCCTAAGAAACTCCTGGGCTCGTGAAAGTGGTTTCGCTGTTCCAGATGTTGGTCGTAGCGGCGGGGTAGTCTGTATCCTAGGTGCCCATAATCCAAGCATACGATGCAATGCGGCTACAATGATACGATATCCTTCATCATCGGGTGATCGAAACTTCCCTAAGTTGCGGTGCGTCGCATTAAGAGGGATGGCACTTTCTTCGGGTAGGCCCATCGTGGCGCTTGATTTCTCAACCACCTAAGGATCCCATCATCAGCACCAAAACAAGAACTCTGAATTTCCACTAGGATTTGTGTTACCAATGCTCCGAAATACGTCGCCTGAGTTTCGTACAGACTGTAGATGGAGTAGTCTGCAGCATAGAGAGCAAAGTTGTGATTTATCTCGTCAAGTCCCGACTCCGGCGTTGTGCGGGGCAAAGTTACCGCGATGTTTGTCCTGGGGCCCACAGACTTGGCTATATTCTGGAAGATAGTCGCAAGATTAGAAGATGCGGAGATCCTGTGTGGAGTTCCTTCCATGGTATTAGGCTAACCGTGATTTCGGAAAGTAACCCTCATAAGATTCTTACCTAGGAAGATGATGCCTATGGGGGTTTCACTGTACACCAACGGGCTGAATTGGTCCTGTCGTGCACGGAATGAACTCAATGCCTGCGTTGAACTTAGAAGATGATACCAACGAATTGACCCATCAAAAACGAACGCTTTTAACAGCAATGCCTCCAAGACTGTGTGCAATGAACAGCATAGGCCTACCCTGCTTTCAGTTTGTTAGCGTTCCATGCGTATATCTGACAATAGCGGTGCAAAAGCTCACCCCAGCGCCGGCCGGCAGAACCTCCCTCGCTCTGGACGAGGCAAGGCTGTGCAAGAGACTCAGCCCGACATCGCGCATTTTGCTCCTAGAGCTAGAAGCGTGCATAACCGCCCAATCGCTATCGTAGCCAAAAGTCATGATCTTGCACTTCGGGAACTTGGCGGGCAAGTCGTCGCGCAGCCAGAAGAAACCGTCTCCCGAGGTATCTGTCCAGGTGGACAACGGGTGCCCGCCTAGCCCATGGACCGCAACAATACTGGTTTCTTTGGTTAGCCAGGACGATGGGGGTGAAATGCTGTGTAAAGAGGGATAGACAGTACTCTGCTTCGACGAGGCTATTGATGGCGGGCTCGTAGAGGGTGATCAACCCCACGTCGGCAACCATGGCCTGCTATCACGGTGTACAAGTGTACACCACCTTCATCAAAGATAGACTCGTGTTCACAGGCCGTCGGTGCCAAAGACTGCAGCTAATTTAGAAATAAAGACAGCATGTAACATAGAAGAAAAGCATACCCGGTTATGTATCCATCCACTCCCACAAAAGATGTAGGAAGGCTGCCCCGCATTGACACGTTCCATCGAGAGATTCGTCAGGAGTTGGCTGACGTAAGTTGAAGGCTTGAGTAACATTTATTCTACTTAGGTACCTATACCTACCTGGTACCTGGGTAAGTAGGTAGCCCATACGCCTCTAAGCCTGAACCAAAAGGAACGATGTAGTCAGGCTGTCAGGTCAGGTCGTTGTCGCTGGGCTCTATACAACATCAATGTAAGATCCATGCCGCTATTCTTCCTCATCTGCAGTTCCTCAACCTCCATATTCTGCGACTGGTTAATCGCTTCCACACTCTAATTCGTTGCAAGCTTCTATCAGTAGAGATGACGCCAAACATCGACTTCCATGCTTATATCGGCTGCACGACGATGTCCTGTTCAACATTAAGATGTTTCCAAGTGAGAGGCACCGAGCGGAGCTCAAAAGCATAATCGGTACTGGACAGAATGTGGGCGTCGAGCGTTACCAGGCGTGCATTCATAAATTGGCAGGCACGCGATGGCAGGAGAATAGTGTACCCTTTGAACAAGACAAAAGATGTAAGAAGATCGCCGAATGGCCAGAGGATCAGGCAATGCCGTTATGCTTCTCATGCCATATATATGATTTGTAAAAGGTAAGAGCAGTAGGTGAATTAGAAACGGTGCGAACTGAGGTGAGGAAGCGGGAGAAGAGGAGGTCGCTGCCAGCATAGCGAAGATGTATTTGGGTAGAGCACGGCTTTGTGCTCTCTGATGAGGATTTAAGCGAGTAAGTCGAAAGAGAGTATTAGTGGATCTGAGAGAGGATGATGGTGTGGACTACTTCGCTCATTCGTATTGTGCGTAGCTTTGGAGGTAAACGGGCTAGGTGTCCATCTGTAGAGCTAACTCATCATTAGCAGTCGACTTGCACGTGTGACTTTGATGATCTCCAATCTACTGAATATTGCAGAGATTGCCTAGCAACACGTAGACTTATGTCAATAGCCCACGATCGACGTTCAATAGACAATCAAATAAAGTGCCCCCAGGACACAATATCGGAAAATCAGTAGGTCCGGCAAGACGGCCGATCAAACATCGCTTTCTTCTAAAGACGACCTCTCCATTCTTTGGTAGAGCATGTCTTCTTCGCGAATTTTATCCCTACGTCAAATATGAGCTCGGTACTCTCCCAAGCGTCCTCCACGTTTGGGCAAAATCAGTAAAGGATAGTCTGAATCAGCTCTAGCTTCGACCAGTATTTGTATAGGTCCCTCGGAGCACGAGTCGATCTTCAGATATGAATTGTTTGAAGTTCTCGTGACGAACAGGACAATATCTCGTTGACTCAGTCCGATTCGGTTTCGAAGTCAAAGTTGGACTGCAAAGCCCGTCTTCAGTGTTGACGAGATAGAGACATAGTCGCTATCATACCATTTGCAGGTACGACGTGATCTAAGGGTTAAATGAATGTTAGTCCCCCAGTTCATCCTCATTGTCATAATCTTTACATGATCCCTCTTTTCCAGCACAGAATAATGATGTAGCCGCGCACAATGTCTGGGTCAACCATAGTCAATATGCCCGAAGCTAAGCATGCTGATTTGCTCTTCAACGTGTAAGTTTTGCCACGATCATCTTTTGGCAGGACCAATACCTGCCAACGCGAAGCTACGTTGGCATGCAAAGCCAGAAGTAGACTTTGACAGTATTAGGATACTCGGTCCCAGCTTGCGAAGTTTCCCCATCTGCCCACCTTCGTGCACCTCTCGCTGAGGTCTTATGCCTTTTCTAGTATTGGAATGGAGCACCTACGCTTGCTCAAATATCCCCGTGATTTAAATGCCCTTATCTCATCCGGCCAAAAGAGATAGACACGCGTACATTGCACAAGCTCGAAGATGGTGGAACAGCGGCCTCGACTTTGGGCAGCGCTGATACCTTCGCCAGGCTCGCAGCACATCCTCGTATTCCTACTCGAATTCTCACCTGATTTATGCGTTGTTCAGATGCCACCTCCATGTCGAAGTTTCCCTTCCTTCTCGAGCAGATGCACAGCGGTTGTGTTTCGAGGGCATTCGCGAGGGGGCCTTCATTTGCGTTCCGGAAGGTCTTTTTGTGCAGGTCGTAACGTAAGTTCGCCTAGCAAATAAGTGCGATCGATCGAAAATCGAGTAAATGTGTACAATGTAGGCAGAGCGAGATCGTAGAGGCTCTCGCATTGAGATCGCATAGAATGTCAAGCTTTGAGGCTGGAGCAAGAGAAAGCGGAGCCTGTCCGTCAATTTTGGCTTTCGGCTAGCCAATTTAGTGACCCCTGCGAGCCCCATCAACGACGCCTTTCATTGTACCCATTCATCAACTTGTATCTTAAGCAAAACAAACACAATCTGGTACTCACGAAGGAAAATTTTCCTTGAACAAGGATTCGTGTTTTCATTTGTGATGCTTATCTTTAACTTCGCACGTTTGCACCTCTGTATCAAATCTTCTTTCCCCGCCCTACACCCACATCTTGAAGAGTTCGGGCAGCCCGTCGCAAGGGTTACACTGCTTTAGGGATCGTCACTATGTCAGCCAATGATGGACTCACCCCAAAGATATCATCCGCACTTCAATGACGCTATCTGTGATCATCGATGCAATGCAAGCAAATTCCATTCCGTTTGAGATCGGCTCATGTTTACGCCTTCTTATCCATACACCATTCCCTGCTTCCAAGCTCTCTCAAGAGCACCACTTTCCCAGACATCCCCTCGATTTCTAGACCGATTCCACACATGACAACCTTGTTTTTGCACGCGAAATGGCATTGTCGGCGATAGAATCCAGCCTGGCCACTGAGGCTGGAAGCTCAACGATCAATTCTAAAGGGCCAGACGCGATCGAAAAGCCTAAAGCTTCAGGCAGTGGCGATTTAAAAGAAGACGGTCAAGCTCTCAGCGATATCGAGGACACAGCTGTGCTTGACAAAGGTTCTCTTGACCCAGTCTACGAAGCAAAAGCAAGAGTCTTGAACCATGCTGTTCGTGATCCGATTTATGCGAGATTCTGATACTAATATTCAGTAGATCCAAGAGATTGGAATGGGATGGTATCAATGGCAGCTCTTCATTGTTGTAGGGTTTGGCTGGGCGAATGACAATCTTTGGCCTATCGTCACATCACTCATACGTATGTTTCCCCAGGTTTTGGAACATCTATTCTGACTTTACAGTGCCCGCTATCGTCAATGAGTTTCACCCGACTCGCAAACCATATCTTGCTCTGGCCCAAAATATCGGTCTCCTTGTCGGAGCCATGTTCTGGGGATTCGGCTGTGATGTTTTCGGTCGAAGATGGGCTTTTAATGCAACCCTCGGTATCACTGCGGTCTTTGGAATGATTGCTGCAGGATCTCCCAACTTCGCAGCCATTGGGAGCTTCGTCGCTCTCTGGAGTTTTGGAGTAGGAGGAAACCTTCCCGTTGACTCCGCCGTCTTCCTTGAGTTCCTTCCAGGCACTCATCAGTATCTCTTGACGGTTCTGTCTGTAGACTGGGCTCTAGCTCAAGTCGTGGCTACGCTCATCGCATGGCCCTTACTCGGAGGTCTCACTTGTCAGGAAGATGAAGTATGCACGAGATCTAAAAATATGGGCTGGCGGTATTTTGTTATCACCATGGGCGGGATCTCATTGATTGAGTTCCTCGTTCGATTCCTCTGCTTCACGGTCTTCGAATCCCCAAAGTATTTAATGGGGAAGGGACAGGACGAAGAAGCTGTACGAATTGTCCATGAAGTCGCTCGTCGAAATGGGAAGACCTCAGAACGTAAGTTTCTGTCCGTGAGTCTAAGATCTAGCTAACGAAACAAGTCACCATCGACGACCTCAAAGCCTGCGAAGAATCCACCTCCGCAGTGCAACAAACTGATGCTGCTGCTGCTCTAAAACGGAAACTCGAAAAGCTCAACTTCACCCACGTCCGCGCTCTTTTCGCCACCAGAAAGCTCGGCTTCTCAACCACTCTTATCATGATGGTCTGGGGTTTCATCGGCCTCGCCTACCCACTCTACAACGCCTTCCTACCCTACCTCCAAGCCATCAAAGGCGCTGAATTCGGCGATGGCTCAACCTACATCACATACCGCAACTCACTTATTATCGCAGCTGTTGGGTTCCCCGGAGCTCTTCTCGGTGGTGTACTCGTCCAGATTCCGAAGTTAGGAAGGAAAGGCACCCTTGCCGTGTTTACCATTCTCACCGGGGTATTTCTGTACGGTACCACCACAGCCCTTACCAGCAATTCGCTGCTGGGGTGGAATTGCGGTTTCAACTTCGCGAGTAATATCATGTATGCCGTGCTCTACGGATATACTCCCGAGATATTTCCGACCAAGGATAGAGGGACGGGGAATGCGTTGACGGCGACGGCGAATCGTATCTTTGGGATTATGGCTGTAAGTTTCTCTAGTCGAAATGTTGCGATACAGCTGACAGATCTAGCCTATCATTGCTATGTTCGCGAATTTGGAGACATCTGCTCCGGTATATACCAGCGGCGCGCTGTTTCTGGTTGCTGGTGTTCTCGTGATCGCCCTTCCTTTCGAGTCACAAGGAAAGGCGAGTTTGTGAGATGGCGCGGGGTCTGCAGATACTCCAGGCATTTGAATTGATGGCTTGGTCCCATCTCTTCTGTCTCGCTCGAGCCGGTTCAAGTATTACTTGGTTTGCATCTACCAATACACGAATGAAAATTTTTATGTTTCGCCACATCTGCCTTTAGGCATTCAGGGCTGCTTTACAAAACTACTTTTCGAATTTTGGTTCAGTCTTGACAGCCATCTTGTACGGGCGTCATTGATTGCCAGTCCCTTCAATACAGAATCCAACTCCGTGATTGCACACGATATGCTGATTACTTCACGTCGCCACCGAACTAATATGTGATTCAAGAGTTTCATTCTTCTATAGAAAGGCATACATTCATAGAAGACCCTCATGGCGATTGATCAGTCACGGAGCACTTCCCCTGATATATCGCGGACCACCCAAACCCAGAGAGGCATAAGGCTCGAAAAAAGCAGTCCACCCAACGCCAAGCAAAGACCATTTCCATAGGTCGCAATCGAGAACGTAGCATCTATCTAATCCTTACGAAACAAACCGGCAACGGGATGGCTATTCAACGCCGTATTCTTCGTAATGTCGCCCTCGATGCTACGTCCGGCAGAATTCGATCCTTCACCACCACCGGATAGAACCATAGTATCCATGTGAGCGAAATCAACGGTATCAGTTCCAGAACCAGTTCCAGAAGCAGATCCAGAGATAGCACCAGGTGCCGACTTCGCAACATCGATGCCGACCTTCTCAGCTCCATCGCCCTTCTCCTTGTCCTTAGCTTCTCCTCCGCCGAAATCCTTGAAAAGCTCATCTCCATGCTCATCCTGTCCATGAAGCTCCAGAACACCGACTTTCTCCTTGCCTTTTCCCTTGGCCTTTTCATTGGTCTCGACACCACCTTCCTCGCCACCATTTCCATTTCCAACAACGCCGCCATTACCACCATCACCAAAAGCACTGAATCCGACCTCCCGACCCATCACATCATTACCAACTGCATCACAACCGGTGCGATCTTCGTTCTTGTCCTTCTTGCCGTCACAGCTGGGACGAAGCTTGTGGAGCTTGGAGTTGAGCTTGCTGAGTTGACGGTTGATCCATGGTGTCTTCTTGGTGGATGTCATAGGCTCGGGGGTGGTGGGGATGGGGATAGGGGTGCTTGGTCGTGACATTTTGATGAGGCTGCGTGGGTGAGGTGAGGTGAGGTGAGTTTGGTTTCGAAGTTGAAGTTGAAAGAGGTTAGAGGTGAGATCCCGCTGCTTTAATCGATCCTACTCGAGAGACTGGAGAGGGAAAAGTTAGCTCATAGGTGAGCAAGATTGAGATAGAAGAGAGACTGACGCTCGTACCTTGCTTGCTGCGAGGTTCGAGGTGGTTATGCGAAAGCTCGATCTTCAGATCGAGAGTTTAGTTGAGTTGGAGTTGGAGTTCGGAAGAAAAATCGAAATCGAAACGCCTCAAGCTGGAGATATAAGTTTGTGCACGAGCTAAATAATTCGAAACTCGAAATCGCGTGGCTATCAATTCACTGATTGCGAGCGTAAGGTCGAGATGAGGCATCTTTTTTGGTTTGTTGACTTTCGGCTCGAGCTCGCTTTACAGGGGTGCTCTTGCACGTGGCGAAGCACTTGCGCTTGTATCTGTGGCAAAGACTCGGGAAATGGTACAAACTGTAAAACGATATAGTGCTTATATACTTGGACTTGCCAGGACGTGTTTCGGAATGGCTCTCCGCGCAAGAGAAGAAAAGACACATGGATTGCAAGAAAGGCCCGCTTCTGCGGCAACACAGTATGACGAGCAAATAAAGGACCATCCATTGCGTCAAAAACAAGGTCTATAACAATTCAGAGACTAGGCAACCGAGCTCATCTGGCGTCCGTGTTCTAAATGCGCATCTTCCAAACGGCATGAGGCGATTTCTGTCCGGCCAGGCAATTAGTCTAAAGGCATATGCTTCATAAACAGCCAGCTGTCGTCCTTCACATGTAAAGCAACGAATATGCGTCCAGATTATCATATAGTCCTAGCCTTCAGTGCTTCGCATTCTCAGCCTCTTTCGTCTTCCTCGCAATCGTCGCATCAATCCTCTGGAAACACGCAAACCCCTCAATCAAACAACTCCCAATCCACTTCCACCAAACCGCCGTCCCCCTCACAACACCATGCTTCCTTAGCCTCAATCGATCTAGCAAGACAGTCTCGATGACATGTAACCCAATAAACGTCCAAGTCATCTTTCGCACCACCCATAAGAACATTTCCGCGCCCCCAGGATAGAATCCAGCAATCTTGTACAGCAGACTCCCCGGAACGACAAACGACTGGAATATGCAAGCCAGCCATGTGAGCGTCAAGATAGCAAAGAGAATGACCTGGACGGGCTTTCGTGGAGGTTCGTATTCAGTGATGCGAATTGAAGAGATGCCGAGAGCAGAGCGAGCTTCGCGGTCCATTTCTACGCTTCTTGTTCGTGCTTCGGACCATGACTTCATAGAAGGATCGAGGGGTATCGTGTGCGTCTTGCCGTCGGTCGTCTTGAATGTCATGGAAGAGAGGGATATGGAGGAGAGTGTGGCTCCGTAAGCAGCTCGAGAGGAGAGCTTGCAGAAGTGTTGGAGGTAGTAGGAGAGGGAGTCGGCGTGGTCTGCGTTCATGTGTTTGATGATGCGCGCTTTGGCTGCTTCGTCTTGAGGGTTGTCTGCCATTTTGTATTAGGCACAGGGAGTGGAATACCTCGGGCTGTTGTGGAGTTTATAACTTCAAGTTCATGTGAAAGGGCGTTGAAGTTCGAAAGTTGTTTTGGGAGCTTTCAATTGACTTCCGACCTCGGCACGGAGCATCAATGGGCCGACCCCTGCCCTTCGTCCCGTCTGCCCAACCAAAAGTGGGTTGATATTGACATTGACTTCAAGGTTGGATCAGTTCGTTGTTCTAGAAGTATATCTTCAAGTCGGTTTCTGTTCTGCTCGGAATTTTTGCTCCTTCGTACTTACTTGATTAGAGTCCATGATCAAGCTTCAATAGTTATCTTCTAGCCCACCATGTCTTCCAGCGACACGATGATTATCGACTCCTTCACCCCTCAATCCGGATCAATTTCATCAAACACCCCAGTATCTGCCGAAACGCTTCAAGCAGCTCTCATTACCGCACAACAAGAATATTCTCTGTCTAACCCGGCAAGCTTCAAGACCCACAATGAGGCATGTTCGAACTTTCCAGGAGGAAATACTAGAACAGTTCTCCACGCTAGTCCATTTCCCATGGCTTTCGGTTGGTCAACACCAAGCTTCTTCTGGGATATATGTTAACTTCACTTAGAAAGCGGCAAGGGAGCGGAATTGACCAGTCTTGATAGCAAGGTCTACGTGGATTTCCTGGGTGAGTATACGGCTGGCCTTTTTGGCCACTCAAATGAGAAGATCGCTTCTTCGGTGGCGGAGGCTGTGAGCAAAGGATGGAACTATGGTGGACCAAATAAGTATGAAAGGGAGCTTGCGAGGAAGGTAAGCTCACATTCATCTTTTAATGGATCATATGATGAGTACTTCTTGCACTCGACGCGTTCACGATATCTGAGCGGCCTGCCGTTCACATTTCCGGACGTGGATCATTGCTCGTCTTCGTCATCTAGCGCCCCTATTGACCGTCCACAGGTAACCCAAAGATTCTCACCATCCGGCATTGATTTGGTCCGGTTCACAAACTCCGGCACAGAATCAAATACAATGGCCCTGGCAACCGCACTCGCGTTCACGAAACGTAAGAAGATACTTGTCTTCAAGAATGGCTATCATGGTGGAACACTATCCTTCCCAGACTCTCTCAACCCTATCAATACGAATCTCCCCCATGACTTCGTTATCGCTCCGTACAACAATATCGAAGGCACTAGGAATATTCTATCCTTTCTTCCTCCGAACACACTAGCTGCGATCCTCGTCGAAGGTATCCAAGGCAGTGGAGGATGCGTGGTGGGAGATCCCAAATTTCTCAAATTCCTCGAGACCACAGCACATCAGCTCGGGGCCTTGTTCATCATGGACGAGGTGATGACCTCGCGCTTAGCTTATCATGGGCTTTCTGCATCCCTAGGACTCAAGCCGGATCTCATCACATTAGGGAAATGGGTAGGCGGTGGGATGACAATCGGTGCTTTTGGCGGCAGGAAAGACATCATGAGCATGTTTGATCCTCGATATGGAATCTTAGGGCACTCTGGCACATTCAACAACAATGTCGTCACAATGGCAGCTGGATGTTGTGGAATGGATGTCTATGACGAGCATGAAGTGGAAAGGCTGAACGGCCTTGGAGAAGACTTACGACAGCGAATTGAGAACCTTCTCGTCGAATATGGAATAAGGAATTTAAAGCCAAAGATATCGTCCGCGACCCAAAAGAACGAGCTCGACTGTCCATTCACCGGTCTGGTACCCAATGGCAAACGAATACCTTCTTCTCAGCTTCAGAAGAACTCGATGGGTGTCACGGGTCAAGGAAGTATGATGTGCATCCACTTCTACGGACCCAGTGAGGACACTCTTAAGGCTTTGTTTTGGCATCACATGCTTGACTACGGGATTTACATGGCGCAGCGAGGATTCATAGCTCTCAATCTTGAATTGACTGAAGAGCATGTTTGTCGATTCGAGGAAGCGACAAGAGAATTTATCATCAGATATGAAGATGCATTGAGATGATATAGAAATATTTCGCAATGACCAGCTCATCTCAGTCTCATGGTCGGTCATACCTCTCAAACACATCCTTCTCCGCTTTTTCGAATTCCCTCATGATGGTCTCCTTCCTCTCCTCTCCTCTGACTATCATTTCACACCCAAAGGGATGCGCGCATACCAAGAAACCTTCACTATACGCTGTCAGTGGATCAACGTCCACATTCTCGCTCTTGATTCTAACGCCATTTGCGTCCTTCCCAGGCAAGATCTCGAATGCCCACAAGAGCTTGGCGATGCCCAGGAACAAATTACGTTCTGCTAGATGGATACCAGGACATAATCGTCGCCCGGACCCATAGCCATAGTGATCTCGAGCATCGTAGTCCGCAGAGGCAGCAAGTTCAGGGGCCAGTTTCGTGACGCCAAGATAATGATCAGGGTCAAAGACTTCGGGATTTGGGAATCTCTTGGGATCATGATGCAAGCCCCAAGCGTTGATGAGGACCGTCGTTCCTTTCGGCAAAAATTTACCATCGACCCAGTCATCTGTCCTTATCAGCAAATTTCACTCCCATCAATCTGGAAACAATACATACCTTCAGCCACACAGTGTGGAAATGCCAACGGCACGACAGGCCTCCACCTCATGGCCTCTTTCACCGTCGCCGCTACATACGGCAACTTCTCATAATCCTCCCACACAGGACTCCTCTCCTTCCCAACCACCTCATCGATCTCCCGCTGCGCCTTCCGCATCACCTCGGGCCATCTCGTCATCGCATGCATGAACGCAATAATGATCGAACTACTCGTATCACTCCCACCTTCCATCATAGTCCCCCCGAGAAAATACAACTGGTGCTTTGTCAAACCGATCTTCTCATTCTGATCCAACACACGGTCCATAAATGATCCCTTGAAAACATTTTTGGAGCGGCGGGTCGTGACGATGTCCGTATATTGCTTGTAGAGCTGATTCATCTCTTTACTCACGTCTTTTGCGCGCGATTTCCACATTCCGAGGAAGCGCTCGGGGATATAGTGGAGGATGGGGATGAGGTCGACGGGCGGCGTGTTGCCGGTTTCCATTACTTTGGACCAGTTCTCCATGAGGGCGTAGAGTTTCGTCATATGTGGTGTATCTGTTCGTGGTGTTCGAATACCGAAGACTGGTTTCGATCAGTAACTTATCTTTTCCGTTTCCTCGCTCGGAGTGACAACAGGAGGGGTTGAAAAGGTTTAGGAACTCACGTAAACACATAACAACCGAATTGCTAAATCTTTTTGGATGCTCCATATGCTTCTCGGGCGCGATCAAGAAATCCCGACACATCTGCACGGCCTCTGCATTAACGACCTTCGTGTGCTCGCTCACAACCACACTCTCCATGAAATGCTGGTGGATCACCCTCCTATACGCTCGCCACACATTTCCGTAATCCATGACTAGGACATGATCGCCGCCTGTGATGAGATCGTTACCGACGTATGAGGGAGGTCGGTTACTGTAGATGTTGGATTTCTTGTCGATGAGGTTCTTGATTAGACGGCGGTCGGTGAGCACGACCATTGTTCCGGGGCCGAGTTTGAGACTGTACATCCCGCCATAGGTGTGTGCCCATTCGGTGAATCTGGGACTGGTGTTAGGAAAGTGAGTTGTTGGAAGGGGGAAATGGAACGGACTTGAGATGTGCATTTCTTAGGGGCATCTGATGGAGATTTCCTAGGAGGGGGAGAGTTGGTGGTCCTGCATCTCGTTAACCCTCCGTCTCTAAACTTGGTCTGCAAGCTTACCAGGTGGAAAGTCTTTCCCTCTCCATCCGACAGTTAAGATCAGGTATGTGAGGCCAACGAGGGCGCCAATACCAATGAGAACGAGGACTGCCATTTTTGGGTTTGATAAGATGTTCAGGACTACTGGATTTCCTGCCCTGTGGACACGATCAGAAGTATGCAGCTTTTTATCTTGATAGCATTGTGCTACATCCCCAGGTCCGTATTTACGGATATCCAGCACTAGCCGTGTCACGAAACACGGTCGAATTCTGATTGGAAGGGGGAATAGACATGCGGGATGGAGACGCGGGGTACGGGGTAGTGTCAGACTACGGTTGGACGATATGCATCGGGGAGGGAATCCTGACTCAGATAAATTCGAAGAATATTGATTGGCTATACTGTTGTCTCATTACAGAAGCTACAGACTCAAGATCGATTTCAGAACCCTCAGTAATTTCGCCTCGGGCTCATCGATCAATGAGTGAGAACGCCAAGCAACAAATCGATCCGGCCTCACAAGCACGCATCCGTCCTCCGCTATCTCCCTTCTCCTCGCCCAGTCAAAGTATACATCTTCATAATCCTGTCCCCAGCCAATCGAATACGCATTGATTTCAATTTCCAACTCCTTCCCGACTTTACCTGCGCTTTCTTTCCATGCAGAACCTCCGATGCCAGTGAACAGACAGAAAGCGCCATGGCCGGCAAGATCAATCGTGGAGAACTTCTTGCCTGGCATCTTTGTGTTGAGCCAGGCGTGAGGAAGTCTGCTGCCAGGATAGGTCGTAATTTGATGCTGAAGGACAGGATCTTCTGGCAGAGGAGGTCGAGGTCCTTCGTCTGCCAGGTAGATTGCTGGAGAGGTATAGCGCTGGTTCATCTCTACACCCACGCCATGGAACTCGTGGGCAGTATTGTTCACGGCTTTCTGCAATCGTTGTCGTCGTGCTACGCCCTCGGGTGTCGCTTCTGATAGTTCTGCGAAATGTTTTTGTCGGACTTTTAAAGAAGGGTCGAGCATTCCGAGAGCTTCCCAAACGGGGACGTGGTCGCGAAGACCGTCGTTGGCGCGAGTTACGATCGTTGCGCCCACGGGCTGACGCTCGAGGTTGAAAGAGTCGAGTAGACTTGGGCCGGATTTTCCTTTCATGACATATGCGATTTTCCAGGCGAGGTTGTATGCATCTTGGATACATGTGTTTGAGCCGAGGCCATTGATGGGTGGATGTCTGTGGACAGCGTCACCTAGACAGAAGCTGGTGATGTTAGTGGGTCGCTGGATTCAGAGATGACGAACTTACATGTTCCCATCCGAGTAATGTTCGGCCACGATCTCGTTGATGAACCACTTCGAGATGCTGAGGATCTCAACTGGAATCGAATCATCCCCCACGATTGACTTGACACAACTCAGGTAATCCTCGTGAGATGGACTAAAGTCGACACCAGCCTCGGGATGAGGAAATAGAATGAACATCCACCTGGGAAGTCAGCATGATTCAATACGCACGATTATTTTTTTACTTACTCTTTCCAAGGCTTGACCATACGAGCGATACAACTCCAATTGAAAGCAGGACTCTCCTCATCCGGTTTCATGACCCAATGCAGATTCCCCATCCTATTTTCCACAACGTGTGAGAGGTCAACCTTTACAAGGACATTGATCGCTAATCCCTGACCGGGTTTCTTGATCAGAGGGATTTTCAATTGTCGCAAAACTTGGCTCCTGGCTCCATCGCATCCAAACAGATATTTTGAACGTATCTGATATACCGCCTTTGTAAGGTTGTCTTGCAATGTGCTCAGAATCGTTCCACTGGCTTCGCGCTCGAAAGACAAGAAAGTGGTATCGAATCGACAGGAGAAGCCATTATGCGTGGCGTGACCGACAAGAATTGGTTCAAGGAGAGTTTGAGGAATATCGGTGTGCTTGCATGGACTTGCAGCATCATATGCCCCCTGAGAATGTCAGATTGTTCCTCTGCAAGAACCTGTCCAACTTACTGCTCGTGCGGGGTCATTGCCCCAGGAATATATCCTCGCAAACTCCTCACCAGCCATACTTCTACACCATCGCGTATGTTGCATGGAGTTGCGTTCTACCGCGACTTTCATACACTCTTCTTGCAGTCCAATATCGCGCAGGCATTCCATTGCTGCCATGTTCGTAATGTGTGCTCGTGGTGTATCGGCCGTGCTTGGGGTAGAGGCCAACATTATCCCTTTCAGCCCTTTGCATGTCAGAAGCTATTCTCAGAACCTATCTGTGTACTTACCATGTTGGGCCAGGAAGCATGCCAGTCCTGCTCCAGCTGGACCAGCTCCAATAATCAATAAATCAGTCTCAACAATCGCCGCCGCAGAAGCACCACCGCTATTTCCATTGACTATTGCTTGCGCCATGATTTTCGCTGACTCTTTGCCTCACTGTCAGATTCCCGGGCACACCGAAAATAAAGACATATTGACATCTTGAAAACACGATCTTGATTGATATGTCAGGTTTACCTCAGCCTTGGTCATGCCAATCCAGCAAGGTACAATAGAATGCAGCTAAGTATTAGACTTTCTGGGCAAACAAAGGTTTTTGACCCCTCCCCCGCGTTTTCGGGGCATTCATCAGTCCGTGACCTGGTCCGCGGGGCATTTCCACTCCCCTGACCAAAGTTCAACCGCATCACTGGACATGATCAGCTCTCCTACTCCGCAATACCCGCCTCCAACCCCACATGGCTGTCCCACATGCATCTCCAATTGTCGTCTTACAAGACCACAATGCTTTAGGCAAACGGCCGGAGATGGAGGCTGATGGCGGCAAATAAGAGCTGAGTATATCTCTGGTAGATGTTTCCTCTTCATCAAACTGCAAAGAACTGATTAAGTGTCATTGCACCTCACCAACAAGACCAGCGATCACCATCAACCATCCCGACATCAACCAGCATGTCTCCATCAGCTTCGAAGCAGAAGATCAACCTCGTCCGAATTGCTCATGTCTACTACACACACAAAAATTTCGATGCCGCTAATCAATTCCTCCTCGATTTCGGCTTCAGTCCTTGCAAGAAGACCGAAGACACGATATATTACCGCGGATATGGAACTGAACCATTCGTAGTCTGCGCATCGAAAGGGACGGAAGACAAATTTGGGGGAGCTGCATTTGTAGTTGAATCAATGGAGGACCTCGAACTCGCAACTTCTCTCCCAGGCGCGACACCAATACACGATTCGGATGCCCCGGGCGGAGGAAAGAGGGTCACATTCTACGAACCAGTCGATAACTGTCCATGGCATCTGGTGTACGGGCAGACGCCCGTCGAGATTGCAGAGACCTTTCCAGAGCTTGCGTATAACTTCCCCACGAATAAGAACCGACCCGTGAACAAAACGCAACGCTTCAAGAAGGGACCAGCGCCGATACATAAGTTGGGACATTTTGGGCTGTGCGTGACGGATTATAAGAAGGCGTTCGAGTTCTACACTACGAATTTCAACTTCAAACCTACGGAATTGGTGTATGCGCCAGATACGAAGGAGGACATCACGACATTCTTGCATCTTGATCGAGGCTCGGAATGGGTCGACCACCACACATTCTTCTTCTTCGAGGGCCCAAAATTCCACGTCCATCACTCCAGTTTCGAGATCTTCGATTTTGATATCCAGATGCTTGGACACAATTGGCTACAAGAGAAGAAATACGAGAATTGCTGGGGTGTGGGCAGACATGTTATGGGCAGTCAGATCTTTGACTACTGGTTTGATCCGAGTCGTTTCATCATGGAGCATTATGTGGATGGGGATCTGG
This sequence comes from Cadophora luteo-olivacea, assembly GCA_026120085.1. Classification (NCBI taxonomy): domain Eukaryota; kingdom Fungi; phylum Ascomycota; class Leotiomycetes; order Helotiales; family Ploettnerulaceae; genus Cadophora; species Cadophora luteo-olivacea. Next base: position 357,422 of record JALRMC010000041.1, on the reverse strand, counting down.
TCAATGATGAGACGCCGATAAATAGAACTCAGGCTGCGCCGGATAATCTGCATGTTTGGGGTAAGTTCATTAATCCCTGGGATTGTATGATGCTGACTTTCCAGGCCCGGATGTCCCACCTACCTTCTTGCAGTGATTGCTTATTTGATGGATAATGAAATGATATGGGATGGCGGGAGTTATCTGATTGCTTGTTTTTCATCGCTTGGCAATTGGCTGAGGAACTTGTATACCTTGAAATGGGCACGTGGACACTGCTCGTACTCAATGCCAAAACAAGGAAATGCTCTTAGAAACTGCAATATCTAACGTGAGAAAGTGGCAATGACTGCATGATAGCTTTGAGACCTTGGCGTACTGTGAAAGTGTACTGCAGGAACAAGTGGCGGGGTAAGCACAGCGCGGAAAGATTTCCATTGGCCATTAGCGTCTCCTCTTTTGGGAACTGCGGGTGCGGTGGATTACCCCTCATCCTAATTTTGATATATCAGCGGGTCTCCCAGAATTCGACCGCTCTTTCATGTTTACTCTACTACGGCTGGAAGATGGACGGTGCTAACATTTCCTCCCCCGCTTCACGTCCTGCTCTCGCATGCGAGCGATGCAAGAGGTAAGCCTCAAAATGATACATTTGAAATGAAGAGCTAAATATTGGCCAGGAGAAAGATCAAATGGCATGTGAATGAATGTTATTTTTGTTGTCTCCTCGCTAAGCTGTTGAAGTGATCGGTCTCTACCGAAATGTCGGACTTGCCTCAAGACATCACGAGAATGCTTGTACCCACTCATATCAAACAAGCCTGGACCAAAGCCGGGTAGGTCTCCTGCCGCTGTATGCTACATTACGATTTTGACGGTACTAGGTGTCACCCAGCGGCGGAGAGCCGCGACGTTCACTTCGACCAGCGAAGCTAGCACCGTGACGTATCGAGATAATCACCATCATATCCTTGATCCGAATCCGGATGAGCCCGCCACACCGGCCTCTCTTTCCTCTGTCGAACCAAGAATTGAAAGGTCTCCTTCAAGAGGTCTTGCATTGTCTCAACTGCTACAGCTCTCACATGAGCCATTCCCCCAGAGGACAAATGATGTTTCTCGTGAAGCGGCCACCAGTGGAGCTGGAAGTCAGAATCATGACTTCGTCATCAGAAATATCTGCAATGCTTTCAAGATCTCCAGTGAGACGTATAAAGTTTTGTAGGACTTCTCTCCCTGTAATGGGATCGGAGTGGAAGCTGACTACTCCAGGATGGACGCATATTTCGAAAACATGACTTCGTTCTCGCTCTTCAACCGACCATCATTTGGTGTCAAGCTTGCAAATATATCCTCACCAGTCCAACTACAAGCTCTTGTAGCATCGATGTTCAGCTTTTCATCTCGCTTCGTCCAGAGACTAGGACCTGAGTCCTCGCCGATTCCGTCTCCCCAGCATTTTTACGACCTTGCTTACAAGTTCACCGAGACTGCCACGAACGAGTGCTCAGACGAAGCCTTTCCACTACATCTCCTCCAAGCCCTCATCCACATCACCTTCCAACAACTTACTGAGGGGGTCCGAGGCCGGGCATGGCGTTCAATAGGAACATGCGTCCGCATCGCCTACGAGCTCCAACTTCACCTCGTCGACAAGATTTCACCGAATAATCGCATCCTCGCCAACCTTTCTCCAGACGAAGAAAAACGTCGCGCCTGGTGGGTTATCTGGGAATTTGACGTTTTTGCCAGCACGATTCGCCGTCTTCCCACTGCCATTGATTGGAAGGAGAATGAGACCTGGTTACCAATTGATGATGATATCTGGTTTGCGAACAGCTGCGTGAGAAGTTGCAAACTTGATCCCGATCCAGCTACGGCATGGAAGTGTTTACAACAAAGTGGGAATACCAGCTCAAAAGCTTGGTTCATCGTTATCAATGCTCTCATGAGATGCGCGCATCTACTTTCATATCCGCAGGCATACTCAGTAGCATCGACCGCTGAGGCTGGCGAAGTGCCGTCAGGACTTGATATCCTCGCTAATTCTCTTTACTGTCTCACTGCCGCCCTTCCATCCAACCTCATCTATAAAGGAGAGTTTCTGCGATTTGCACCTGACTCTCTTCAGACAGACAGCGCGAAGCATGGCATACATATCATGACTCAGCTGTCTCGCTTCATGATAAACCACTACCAAGTCTTCGACAGCACATCCCGTCAACTCGGCGAAAGATCCGCCTCGTCATCTACCAACTCTACAGCACTCACGCCCGCCGACCAAGCAGCCTGGAATCACTACCTCAACGCTGCAAGTTCCATCGTATCACTCATTAGGAATTGTCCACCATCCCATATTCAACACGCAAACCCTTTCCTCGCGAGCACCATCTGGCTAGCAGCTGCGGCACAAGTTGTTTCCAAAAGCTTCGACGACAAGCTGGTTGATCCTAGGCTAGCGGACTCGAATCTTGATGTCCTGCAGATGAACTTGAATGCTTTTGTGGAGTTCTGGGGTGTTTCGGATACACTGAGGATTAAGCTCGGGACATTGGAGAGCAAATTAAAGGCATTCGCAGATGGTGAGACTTTGGATAGAGTCTCAACTTCTCAACCACCAGGCCCAGCTCGAGCAGAAGAGATGGCTGTTCAATTGCCTCAAAGCCAACCGCAAAGCATGCAGGCTGCGAATTGGATGACCGGAAATGAAGGATACGTTCAAAATATGTGGGCGGAACCTCGATTCGATCTCGTAAACCCGTCCATGGTTCCCGATATGAATCTGAACTTGTGGGGATGGGGAATGGATGAGCTAATGAATTATGGCGGGATGGAATGAGAACAAATTACACATTCTACAATCTAATTTACCGATTGAACTCCCGTATCAGTTCACATATGGCGTCAATACGACGTCTCGAGTGGATCATGGTTTTCGTGCGCACTCTTGAGCTTCAAGGCACTAAGTGCGGGCGAATTCTCTCTGGTCAGTGAAAGCGGACGAATTCAATGTGGGGTAATCCGAGATACCCCGCGCTCTCCTCCTTGGATCATCACTTACCAATTTCTCACCAAACACCTAGATGCGGGTATTGCGGATGTGTGAGACGGGGTTAGATTAAAGCTCGGTATGGTCCCTGCAGGTACATATGGGAGAGCTAGCTATTACCATATTTATTTTATTGTTGATCACATTTGCCTCTGGAAGCGGATTTCAACACCTTGAATTCACCACAGAACATTGTAAGAATATTTCGGGACAACCATCAAAATGAGCGTCAAAAGATTTCTTCGCTTCGTCGACCAGAGCGATACGATACAATATGGCGAGCCGTCCGCGTCAGACGTCAGAGGAGACTTAGAAGGAAAATCCGTCGAAGTTTTATCTGGCGATCCATACGCTGGATTTAGCAAGACTGGGAAGCAAGCTGTCATCAAACAGGTATGTCGCCTTGATCGGCTATAAAAACAAAAACTCACAGAAAAAGCTACTCTCACCCATCGAATCAACACCAATCTTCGAATGTATCGGCCTGAACTACGCTCACCACGCCAAAGAAGCAAATGTGAGTTCCTTTTCTTTATGCAAGAAAAAGAAGCGGTAGCTTATAGTTTTTTCATATAGCTCACACCCCCATCCCACCCAGTAGTCTTCACCAAACCCGCCGACGCCCTCGCAGGACCCTACGAAGACATCCCGATCCACCCCTCGGCGCAATCGCAACTGGACTACGAAGGCGAGCTCACAATCATCATCTCCCGGGACGGCAAGAACATCTCGGAATCCGAAGCTCTCTCCTACGTGCTAGGCTACACAGCCGGAAACGACATCTCAGCTCGGAATTTCCAGATCCCAGCTTCGGTCAGCGGGAATCAGTTTGGGTATGCGAAATCCTTTGATAGGTTTGCGCCGATTGGTCCTTGTGTGTTGCTTGCTGAGGGAGTGGATCCTCAGGATTTGGGGTATGAGACGAGGGTTAATGGGGAGGTGAGACAGGAGACGAGGACGGATGATATGATCTGGAGTGTTAAGCAGATTATTGTGCATTTGAGTAGGGGGACGACGTTGAGGAGGGGGACGGCGATTATGACTGGGACGCCGAGTGGGGTGGGGTTGTTTATGGAGCCGAAGGGGTTCTTGAGGGATGGTGATGTGGTGGAGGTTGATGTTCAGGGGATTGGGGCGTTGAGAAATAGGATTGTTTTTGAGAAGTGATTAGGGGAAGGGGGTAGATGTTATGAAGCTAAGCGAAGATATTAGAATTGGACTTTAGAAGTGTCTGTCATCCATTCGTCAAGGTGACAAGATAGTCTCCCTGTTTCCCATTCATTAAAATTAAGTATTATTGTCCGAGTCCGGCCCTTTTCATGTGCCCATTTTGAACTCCAGAATCCCAAATTGCGCCTTTCAATCCTATTCCTCTGCCAAGCGAATCCCAAATCAGATCACAACCTCTCCACCCAGACTCTTTTATCTTCCCACTCCTCCCTCCATTTAACAGCACCGCACAATCTTCTCAATACTCCAAAATCCTCCCACGGAATATCAGCAACCTCAATAACCTCCAACGGACCCGTCTCCTCCCCAAAGAGAACAGATTGTTTGATCTGCCCTTGCTCATCGGCCGGGATCGAACTCAGATTCAGATACCTCAACGTGGAATCCCTTACTCTCCTGCCCTCCTTCGAGTCCGATGGAGTTAAGGAATCCAAACGCCGCTGCAATCTGCACATCGCAATCGCGTTCCTCATCGGTTCCAAGATGACTTCGTGCTTAGCTTCCTCTTTGGTAAGTTCTCGAGCTGGATACGAACGATATTCGTCTTCGAACTCATAGCGAGGCTTCAAAAGCATGCTCTCGATATCGTACATGTCGAGATTCCGACCCACGCTCAATTCCTCGAGCTGGCTACATAATCTTTGCAAGTGCGGGATGTTGCTCGGTCCCATATTCGACATACTGAGATCGAGGGAGCGAAGCGTTCGCGGTGCTCGTGAGAGCAAAGTGTTGATTTGTCGCTCACTCAGTGGTGCGCCGTCCGCGATATATCCTGCTTTCAGAACAGCTAGAGAATCCTTCACTGCTGGATAAGAAACCAGGAACTCCACAAGTGCGTCCAGATCCAGGTCTCGACATCCCCAGATATTGAGATGTGTCAATCGTGCGGACGACGGGATCGATTTCAGAGCCTCCACCGTCACACATGTCCTGCTCACATCTAGGACTCGTAATTTCCTCATTCGCGGAAGGAGAGATTCCAGGACTCCGGGGATGTGTAATCCCCCTGCTCCAGATGTATCGATGAATTTCAAACTCCTGATCGTGCTGGAAAGCTCGTCTGGTAAGGCATCGAACGCACCCCTGAGCATCTGCGTCTTTTCATTCAGACAACTCACATCTAGCGTGAGATCCTCTAGGTCAGGCAAGCCAAACACCAATCGATGCAACATGCTGACATCTTTCACATGACTGAGTGATAAGCGGAGATCCCGCAGGCGTGGTAAACGTGAGAGTTTGTCGGAGGTGAGGTTATACCCACAGAGTGCTGAGCGCGTGATGTCGAATGTTCGGACTAAAGACCTGAGATGGGGATTCTGTTCTAGGGTGTCGAAGAAGCGGGTTATAGATGAGACTTTTGGGGTTTTGATGTTAGGGTCGCGGTACATCATGAAGAGAGCGATGTCGTGGAAGCGATGCGAGACTTGGAGACATGACAGAAGACTGTTTGGACGGCTGGAATATTCTCCTAAAAGTTTGTTAGATTTGAGTTTTTGATATTGATTGGGATTGAATTTACTGACCTGGTAGAGCGTGAGGAATATCCCAGCCTTTTCTTGCTGTGGGTGTGGCGACGTAGAGGAGGATTCTGTTTAGGATTTCGGTTGGGAGACGCTCGAGTGGTGACGAGCCAGCTGCGTGAGCTGGAGTTCCCTTGACGCTGGAAACCCAGTCCATGAAAGATAGAGAACCCATTTTGAAAATCGATTGACGATAATTTGAAACTGAAGAAGTGTACGGCAATATCAAGATATTGCTTGAAAACAAGGAACAAGGACGATTGATAGATTTTCTCAACTCACTGTGTTCCGACGTGTATTTATTGACTTTCTGAAAAGCAAATATACCACCAGGCCAGCCCCTTATATACGGGTTAAGAAAAACGTCCCCTCACGATGCATCAGAGATCTAGATCTCACTTTTCAATTCATGACTGGATCTGGCTGGCTGGTCCAAGCATTCATCCTCGTCATTACGACACATTCCACACAAATTTGCCTGACTCCCATCCAACATCCAAGCCTACGCCTGCAACACCGACACAACTCCTGTTTCCGCGGCTGCCCAGCATCCAATCGCCTCCTCCACCTCCCCAGCTATTATAAATCGTGCACCAAAAAACCTCTCACATCCGCAAACGAAACCACACTCATAACTTTACATCATCCATCAAAGGCATCGCGCATCCATGCCAGGCGAGAGATAGAAAACATCTCATCACGACATAGCGCGCCAACACCCCGCCAAGCTCACGGGAATCCAATCATTCCCCGCACTTTTATAAATCGTGCGTCCCCCTTGACTAAACCTCGCACACTCTTCGCACCTCGTGCTCGAAGGCCCTAGCTCTGTATTACCCCATAGTCTAGCAAAACTGGTGCGGTATTACCCCATAGTATTGAGCCCTTTTCAGAGTGATGAAAGAGTTACGTAAATCACGTAACGGCTGAGCTATGTTTGGAATTCTTGGACTGGGAGGGGCTTGGATGCCAAGAGGGTTTTGCGACTCGCGAGGCACGTGGAGGAAACGGAGTGAGGTAGATGGAAGGCTAAAGGGGTTTGTTTGTTAAGGCGAGACGAGAGACCGAGGACTTCAGGCGTCATCGGTAGATGGGTTTGCTGAACTTTGAAGGGTTTTACTGGGCTAAGAGTTTGGAAGATTGAATTTTCAGGTACCTATTCCGAACTCCGAAGTGCTCGAGTGGCGTCACAAACCCCGGTGGGCCGACTCAACCGAGATTTTCAACAGCCGAAAGAAAACACTGGATATCGAGCAGAACATGAATCCGCCAACGATTTGAACACATGGGGTTGGAGAGAATAAGGCTCATGGCCAAGTATTGATTACAGTTCTATAAAACTACATTTTGTGGATGCCAAGTACACTTCCCCAACCATCCGTACAACCTCATCCCTTTCTTCGTCGCTTCACAGTTCCTGTATTCCCAACATGTGACTCTCCATCGCCAGCTAATTCATCGGCATCATCGTCCTCGGCACCTTGTCTGACAGTCGAGCTCTCTCTCATCTCTTCACTTCTTCGTTCGGCACTCCTGAGACTTCCTACAACCTTCTCGACATCGGCAAACATAGCTTTGGTATCCTTCACAATCCCATCCACGTCGAATTCGTAGCCAATGACATCTCCCTTGTCCTTCCCATTCTCATGGAAACGTCTACCTAGTCCCCGGTCTGGATCGGCGTTGAACATGATTGCATTGGCAAACATTCGCATTAATTCCTTCTCTAGCTGAGCATAGTTGATGATGCCCTTAGGTGGAATGAGATCCTCGGAAATGGGAAGAAGAAGACTAGATGCGGCGGGGTTCACGTTGAGACTCGGATCCTCTGCAACGACCGCAGCTGCAGCACGAGAACCAGCCGTAATTGCTGATCGAATCGATTTGAGATCCTGAGGTCGGAGAATGAGATTCTTGTAGCCAGGTGCATCCCGCTCTTTGACTGGATACGAGAACGTGCTTGCATTCTTATGCCCTGCAATCGATTCTAATGCAGAGGATGAAATTTTGGGGAACGCTCTCGTCCAGAGGACTTGGGTAGGTGGATTCGACGCTCTGGGTTCGATAGGTGCGAATGGAACACTAGACTGTCGCTTCCTCTTCGTTGATTTCGCAGGCGATGGGCCCACTCGAGAATGACGGGGTAGCTCATCTGCTGTAGTATCGCCAGCATCATCGATCCCCACAGGCGTTGCAACTTCTTGCTTGACATTTCGGCTAATATTTTCATTATCCAACGAGAGTTCGTCTGCATGTGACATGACTGACTGACTTCTTTGAGACCCAGCAATGACTGACGATGCCGTACTTCCTGCACGGCCACGATAACTTACACGGGGGGGTTTGGACTTGGCCTGCTTTTTCGGCTGCTCGACTGATGGTAGTGCTTTGGTAGGCTCCAGCTTCTTTGGCGTCTTCTTCTTCGGGGTCTTTTTCTCTGGAATTTTAGCTGGAGCCAGAACAGGACTGAGAGGCTCCATCTCAGGAGGGTCAAAGGCCATGAAGTTCTTGGGCGTAGAACCAGATGGATTTGGCGTCCACACGGTTCCACTTCCAGTACTATGACGCGGCAAGCCTCGCGAGAATGGTGTCTGGGGGAGTATGGCTGATTTCCGCTCTTGACCAGCATTGTATGGAGAATTGTACGTTTTGGGCTGTTGCTGAATGATGTTTGGCTGTTGAAATGGGGTGCGTTGATTCGGCTGTTGTTGAAATTGCTGATTGCCGGGAAACGGTGCATATTGTTGATTGAATGGGATAGGACCATTGCCAGAAGGAGATCTCTGATGAGGTGGATATTGGTGACCAGGTGGAGGACCTTGCATGACTGGAGTTCCAGGATACATTTGCGGGTTGTGCTGCATCATGGGGGACCCGTGGGACGGATACTGCATCATAGGAGCTCCTTGGGGAGGTTGAATTATTTGAGATCCATGATGCTCTTGTTGCATCATGGGTGAACCGTGAGGGCCCTGTGACATTCGGGGAGATCCAGAATGGCCTCGATGTTGGCCCGCTGCATCTGCAAGTGCATCAAGAGGCATAGCCGGGGAGCTTGGCGGCCTGTGTATTCCATTTGGAGGAGGGAGAACAATTTGGTTAGGGTGTTGGTTGATTGGAGATGATGGTACATGTGGCTGAGGAGGGGGAATTCCATGAGGGCTTGAAAATGGTCTCGGTTGATGGGGTTGTGGTTGTTGATGTTGGTTATATTGTGCATTCTGCACATTTGGTGGTTGAAAATGAGATGGTGAAAGAGTTTGCCATTGGGTGTAGCCTCCTGGGGATTGGCCGGATGGCATTGCATGTTGGGGTTGGTACGGAGGTTGGCCTTGTCCAAATGCTGGTTGCATCTGCTGTCTCTGATCCGGAAAGCCTTGTAGAGGAGAAGGTCCATGTGGTCCAGTACTTCCTGTTCTCATAGGAGGAGGGAAACCTTGAGCTCTAGGGGGATCTGGAGCTCTCGAAGGAACAGGCGTAGCATCTTTGCTGTTCAAGACATCGCTGATAGGCAAGGCTTCGGGTCTAGGAGATGCCAGAGGAGTGTTTGGCTTGGATGGTACCTTCGTCGAATCCGACCGAGCATCCTGTGGTAAAGCTTCCTGTGCACCGTTTGTCTTTGGTGTATCCGTAGCAGTCCCATTTATAGCCCTGTTTTCTTCCAGTATCTTGTTGTCCCATTCTCCTCTCTCGATTTCCCGAATCTCTTCCTGGATTGCGGCATATATTCTTTCGTCCTCTTGAATCGCCTTAATCATAACATCTCGATATCGCGCGTAGAGCCGGTCCACCAATAAAGGTAACTTCTCCTTGTATTCCTGCGCATCCTTGATAGATGGGAGGGGAGGTGTTGGGAGCTTTCGTTTCCTCGAACCCGAATCATCCACAACCTCCTCCTCCGACCTTAATTCATCGCGTAGTAGTTGCAGGTATAATTGTCGCAGAGAGTCGGCACTCAGTCTCTGCGCGTCATACGCCTCCGAGCTCTTGACCAGATCATTATTCGTAAGAAGGTTCGAGATCCGATCGAAATCTTGCTCTTCCGTGCCGTACGCGACCAATGTTTGGAATAACAATAGACATTCGAGTGGCGTATAGGTTGCTGCCGTGGAATTCATGCCCCAGTGACCTCGCCAGCGCCCGAGGAAATTGTCGCCGCTGGAAGACACGAGATGGATGGGAGCCACGACGACGAGGACCTGTTGCTGTTAGGAATCTGCGGGGATTCGCGGGCGCAGAGAGCTTGCCTAGCGGGAGAGACAGGATCACCAGTCAGTTTGGATCGCGATTTAATAGCTGTCATGGGGGTGGCTGATGTTGTTGAGACGTTGTCGCAATCGATGATGCTATTCAGAACGATTTTCGAAGAATCGATGGTGTCACGTGTCCACACTTCTCTTGGGCTGGGCGAAGGAATTCGAGGTGACGACTTACTTCTATTCACCTTCACCTCAAAGAACTTTTACTCCGGGAGTGAAATAATTTCATCTATACCTTATATTCGCTTACAACTATTCAAGCATATAGTCTTTCTTCAGGCGTGCTCCCGCAACGATGCGCATCTGCTTGCATGCTTCCGGGCTTTGATTTCGAAGAGAAGAGATGCTGCCGGACGCGCCTATTGAGCTCAATTATTGATACTGTCTTTCCTATCTTTCTTGGCTCTTTTATTATCTTTATAACCTTTATCGCCGTACTTTCCAAAGATAACAGACTTTCCGTGCTTCATCGTCAAATCGGGTCCTGGAGGCCTGAATCGATCCCGGTCTCCCTGATGTTTACATTCCTCGGGGTGTCTACCGAGGGGCTCTCTGTCACTGTGGCTCTCCATTTATCTATCGCTAGTTAATTTCTCTCTGAAACGCTAAGCTTGGTTTCACCAAGCTCTATTCATTCATGTTGAATTTGTTATCAACACTCCAGGCTTCGCTCCGGCAGCGTTGAGCTGTTGCAAAGTCGCTTTCAGCAAAGCCCATCAACGGAATCTCGGGCTTAGTGTAAGTATAATTCCAAAGGTCTGCAAATCATGATGGATTGTATTGCACAACTAGTCCGTGCCATTTTCGAGTCGGAATCACGATCAAGTACACAAGAGAAGCTGTTTCGGAGATCACTCCGGTTCAGTAACTCTGCTTCTATGACAACACAGGATGCGATGAGACAGTATACCTTCGAGAAATATTAGATCGACTGGAATTGCAAGTTTCGAAGTAGTTCCATTACATAGTCAGCTCTCTAGTGATGTATAGGAACCAGTCGGACATGACCAACATATTCGTGTTGCTTGGTGACTCTCGGCTCCGTTCAAGACATCAACAAACACTACACCACAACACCGCGAAGTATCACATTCCATATTCTTGGACTAGACAACCAAAGAGACGGTCTGTCTATGTTCCTCAAATATAAAACATTTCCCTCATCCAGATCATTCAACAGTGAACCATCACGTGTACATTTACCGAGGTTATCACCCATGTATTCCAGCTAAGGAAAGGGAAGACTAAGGACACTTAGAACCAAGCTCAACATCTAAACAAATATATCTTCTACTGATGATCTCCTTTTCCCCAATATCTCCTCATAGCACAGCCTCAGCATGAACCATTAATATCACCAACCCATGCCTCAACCGTCAGGCTGGTTGCGGATCATTATGCTCAACCCAAGCCATTTCGCGTATCAGATTGCAGGCATGAGGTGGTCAAATTGCGGCCATGCCCCCTTTGTCATGGAGACTTCGCATGACATCCCTAATATCTTCTGACGACCGGCCTTGCAAAACAACAGGCAACTCCCCTCCACGATTCCTTCCCGATCTGGAACTGGAACTTCTTCAGCCTATTCAGCTCTACGCAGAAAGAGGAAAAGGAAAAGGGAAAGGGAGGAAAGTACGAAGGAGGCCGAGACAAGACAGGACGCGGGCACTAGTCGGATACCCCTTATTTATCGCCAGCCAATTTAGCTTTGAAGATCCCCATACTTTATTTACAGACTGAGAACGTATCTCTCGCTCCATAACTTCGACATTCCTACCTACGAAACACATTCCTCGCTTTCCTTGTTTATACCTCGATTCCCTTATTTAAATATGTCGGACGAAGAAATGGATCGGGAGTGGAAACCAAGCAACAGACCGCAATCGTGGGTAGCCTCGTCCTGGCATTTTGACACCGCTGACAGCTATAGAACTATGGCCAAATCATTCTCCCTCGCCCTCAACGATCTCTTCAAGATAGACAACAGTATCGCAGACTTAGATGCAGCTGTTTCAGAGAAGTGCGACTCCTCATTACCATCTGCGAACGTATTCTGACCCTCCCCCAGGAAGAAAGCGGTCTCGACCCAAACCTCCGAACTCGAAGCCCTCGAAGCCAGATTGAAAGCAACCGAAGAGAGATTGAAGATGGCAGCGACCGGAAGCCCTCCAGGGAAATCGTCTGGCAGATCTAGTCCACGACAGCGTGTGCCGTTGGGAGACACATTCAAAGAACACCCTACAAGCCCACTGTCCGCAGAGTTCAGGAACAAGGATGGCGGAAGATATGCGCCAGGAGATCTGCCCCCGACTCCAGGACCCAGCGAAGGTGAATCCGATTCCGAATATGTCCTTGTTGAAAGGAGGATCAGTGCTGACAAGACGGAAGATGGGGATGTCCCGCAACAGAAGTGATGTCGAATTGCTGCATTATTTTTCGGAGTACGGTGAACTTTTTGGGGCTTTGCACACGCTCGTTGGATAATGGGTTTGCATTGTATATACCAGTGATTGCAATAGAGCATTCATTTTTTTGTCGATGGGGGTCTGCGATTACCCCGCGTTGTGCGACTTATACCAGAGGTCGATTCAATTCCACGATTATTCCTTTCTACAAGCTCCGAGCGATGCTGTCCATGGCCGTGTTCGAAGGTGGGATGGCTGGCCTTTTCGACCTGGTTCGGGTAGGGAGAATACCTTCGGAGAGTAGTGTAATTCGGACATCGAAGCATGCTCGTCTGGATACAGGAATAGCCTACGTTATTTCCAATCTGTGCTCCCTTTTTCATCTTATTTCCGACCGTTCCCTTGGTTCTTCATTGCAGCAATATCGGTAGGGACCAGCGGAAAAAGCGGAAAATAGCAGCCCTAGCTAAACCCACGTGTTCGAGCTTCGCATGCTCTTGATATTTCCTGTTCAACCTGCTTCGCTTGCTTATGTTTTACTCCTCTCGGATTGACCAAAATTTCGTACAGCTAAAGCTACCGATTCTCTGACAATGCTAGCTCTGGCTGCAAAAGAGATGCTTGGGACCATCAGGAGCTATAGGCTGCTGAGTCTATTTTATTTGGTCGGTGCTTGTCACCACAAGTCATCCCGTCATCTCTAAGGAGAAATGGGATCAGTTAATCCGTGAAACTTACTCGGTGTGCAGGCGACGATTGACTTGTCACGGTGGGAGATTCCCTCAAATCAGTCAATTTCAGGTATCTTCAGCCTCGTCCTGCAGGTCGCTGGAAGAGGTGAGGGGTCATGAGGCAGCTGACTGCCTGTTGGCATGCGCCTAACCGAGCGGACTACCTCGAACTCATAAACCTTGGAAAACAACCCGCCTTCTTGCTTTTTAAAGAATTCTTCAACGTTGCTGATACATGATACTAAGATATGAGTAGTTCCTCCTCTACGAATGCGCATTTGGAGCTCTCATCTATAGCGCTAACTGCTAATCTTTCAACAAAGTTGATCATTCCTCCCTATCCTAGCCTCGTTGGTGTTCAGAAGTCCTCGAATTGCAGAACTTCAGCTAGGATGGATGAAATGCCTTTTATGGTCGAAAATGCTGCAAAGGTACAGCTACCATTAATCCAGCGAGCAGACCCCACATCCCATCTGCAAATATGCCCATTGCATCGCGACGATGGTATCAGAGTATGTTGGGGTAAATTGAAGAATGGCGACTCATGCACCAACAAGGCTGTGCCGCCGGGCAATTCTGGTGTATGGCAATACCTCATATTTATACAGAACTCAACATATTAATCAAGTATTAGGAAGTCCCAGCATGTGGAGTCCATCGCCGCCGTGGTCGGAAGTCATCCTATTGCACTTTCAAGCTTCCTTGTGGCGTCCAGTGTGGAAGAATGTCCATCTTCAGGATGCATGGGTTTCAACTTTGTGCTCTGCATCAAGACACTTCGACGGCTTGCTATTTCATGAAGCTTCCCATTGAGCTCCGTCAACGTATCTTCGGATATCTCTTGCCGATCAAGCCAATACCAGCTCGCAAGCCTAACCACTCGCCTCCAGTATGGCTTGAGATATTGCGTACCAATCGTCAGATCCACGAGGAATGTATCCAGCTTCTCTACGGTACCGGATCCTTCGTGATCGAAATCTGCAAAGACGGATTGAGCATGTGTTATGCACCAGCCGCGCCTCAGATCTACAGACCACCGCCTAGGATCCCAACTGGCCCTCCCACTGCACTTCCAAACCATGCTTTACAGGACTACCAGATGCAACTCATGCTTCTCGAGCAACAAAATAAGAAACGTCTCACGATCGAAAGAGAACAACGCGAGAGAGTTGGCGAATCCTCGCGTCCACACGCGACATCTGTGAACGGCTTGATGTCCAGCCCTCCACCACTCGCGCCTTACCACTTCAGCATGATCCGATCCTTCATCATCGAGATCATCGTCGACGACGGAAACCAAGTCGCCAACTTCTACAATCCGGACCTGCCCACCGACGCAGCAAAACTCGAACAGACAACCTTCGACTTTTGCGATCATCTACACAAACTAGTTGGGCGGCTTCAACTCCAACCACTCACTCGCCTCCAAATCACAATGCGAGTCGGCGAGAACTATTCCCAATGGCAAGAAGCAATAGTCCGAGCTCGCTTCCTCCTCCAACCATTCCGCCGCCTCCGCAACATTGCTCAGCCCGACGTCCTCTCCGTCACGATCCAATCACCCGGCATGCAAGAGATGGAGCTCCTGCAACACCTACCAGAATACCTGCACGAATGGACCCGCGATCTCAAGAGCTCGAGACTGGTTCTGCAGTCGCCGATCTTTGAGGCTTACTGGCAGCTCGAGGATATGCTGCGGACGTTGAAGATGCATTATAGGCATGATGAGAGGTTGGAGGCGATGGATGGGTACTTGCATGGGGCGAGGGTTGCGAGGGAGAATGATGACCGGGAGACTTTTGGGATGATTTGGGGACAGGTTGTTAATGTTTATATGGACTATCTGAATTATCAGAGGGAATTTCAGACGAATGTGGCGATGACGATTGATAGGATTAATGGGCTTCTGGTTGGCTGATTTTGGGAGGACTAGTCCAGGGTATCATGGAGTTGGGTGTTAGATTTTGAGGCTGGGTACAGTCGTCAGATGTTCTTTTTTGTCGTTTCTTGTCCTGGCGGACGAGGTCGGTGTTTATGATTGTGCTTTGGTCTTTGGCTTCCTATAGGACGGGAGCGTAGGGACGTTGCGAAAAGTCATTCCGGGGTGAAGCTATCTGATCAGTAATCACCACGAGAAGATGCTACAATGAATATACACCTGAGCTCAAGATACTACGTGCAGCAGGATCGCTATCAAAAACCATTCTCGTGATGTAGGCAAGTTCAAAACATCGCTAACGTTTACTTGAGACATGCCTCCAACTCCATGACAATAGAATACTTGCTAACTACCTGGTTGGGTCTCATTACGCCATAACGCTTTCCATCCAGGGATACACTGCTGAATTTGCCATGGGATAGCCCATATGTAGTGCCTTATCGAAGAACCTATAGACGTTAGACATGTTTTCAGATCTGGAAGAGTATTCGCACCTCGCTTCTTTTGGAGTTCCGTGCTCAAACAACAGTAACGAATCTTCAATCGGCATCAAGCCATCATGAGTTCCCTAACTTGGTCAGTCAATGCTTCCAAAAGACTATGCCTGCAACTCACATTTATCAGAAGCAATCTCGTCGACGGCTGATCAAGAAGTCCAGATTCGAGAAGTGAGAACTTCTTCTGCACGTTTTTCTTGTAATCCTCCACATTCATATACCCATGCTTCCACGCCATTGCCGGACTCAACCTGCGATCGTCAGCAAACCTCTTTCATATATCTCGTCAGATTTACTTGAAAGGATACTCATGCCCATCCGCCTTCTCAATCCAATCCTTCCCAAAGAACTCATGCACCCCCGCCCCTTGAGCAACGACACCTCTCAACCTCTCCTTATGCGTATGCGCAACCCTCACCGCATGATACCCTCCGGAACTCAGTCCCCAGACCATGACTTTCGCCATATCAAACCTTCCATCTTTTTCCATCCAGTCTAGAACACTACTCCATAACCTCTCGCTACTAGCAGGATCTTTAGGATCAGCCGGACAATCCGCCGTCCCTGGGATCTCCACGATGACAGACGCCCATCCACGAGCTAGAAACTCATCGCTTCGAGTCGTATTATCCGGTCTATAGCCATCAAGTCCAGTCATGAGTATCACAACTGGGGATTTCTCGTTCAAAGTCCTTACATAGGCCGGTATATCCTGCCTGTCTTCTCCAGACTTATGGACATGTGGAATGAGGACTTCCGTGATGGGGACATCCCATTTCGACGCTGCTTTGAGGTAGACTTCTTTCTGGAGGACCCACGCGTGCCATTTGGTGGAGTCGTTGACGAAGGGGAAGGAGGAGATGTAGGGGAAGCGAGCGATGCGGTAGAGACAGGCGGCGCGGAGGTACAGTTCACTGGATACTTTGGGGTCGGCTTCTTGGTCGCCCTGTCTGGTGAGAGTGGCGGCGATGGGGAAGAATGCGCGTGTGTATTCTGGGCTGGTGCCGTCGTTGATGTGTTTCTGGAATGTCAGACTGGTCTCGTGATGGAGATCTTGGAGCTCACTTGGATTAGTTCGAGAAAGACGGGCTCGAAGTCTTCCATTTTGCCATCGTGAAATGGGTAGACGCTTTTTGAGCACTAAATTTGTTAGCCCTGGCCTTGCTTTGATGAACATGACTTGCTGGAAATTTCCATTTCGTTTCCCATAATTGCTTTATTCCTTGGTGATGTGGCATTGTCCTCTCATACGCATCGCCCATTCTCCAGAGTCTCGCGGGCTTCTCATCGGGCTCTTCAATCTTGCCGAGGAAGCTCTTCCCCAGCCCCAGACCATTCCATAGACCCATCATCGCGAATTATTAGCGATTAGAAATTTGTGAGTCTTATCTTAGTTGTACAAAATGATTCTGGCACTCTTCAATATTTATCTCGTGAGCGCGGACTGGCGTGGATGGCCAAAGTCGGAGTCCGGGTTTCAACTTGCGAGGTGTTGTGCAACCTTTCGGACTTCCCCAACAGGGAGATGAAAATGGATGCATGAGCAAAATACCACTCAGTGAAGCTTGAGATAATTTTGGAATCCGATCAAGGGACATGCAGCATGTAGAGCGTAGAAGTCGCATCCTAGAAAATGCGTGATTCTGTGGGGTAAATTGGACTGCAGAGTGGGTGGATAATGAGTTTACAGAAGGCGCCAGCTCGTTGAGCACCGAGGATTTGTCTGATCTCACGATATCGCGAACCCACCTCATAATCATTGCTCACAATAGCTGTGAAAGTCTGGTGTATTGTTCATTGACAACTAGTTGCAAAATTGCATACTCGTTGAATCTAATCAGATCGCCAAGTCGCGGATAGCCCAAACCCCCCGAAGAGGAGCCCCATCTTGATCCCGTGTCGAAAAACAGAGCTTCGAGCCGCATTTACTGTTCACGCAGCGCAGAGAGAAGGGAACATTTGCAGCCCGATTACATCGCCCCTGCTGGTGGTGGGGGTGGGGGCGGCGGCGTAACCTTGAAAAAAGCCGTGCTATCAACAGCGTGTCTCGGGAGCAGTTGATGGTACAAGGCCATCATGACCGCGCGCAGCGGCTCAATGAACTGTGCCCAATGTTCAGAAAATCTTCTCATCTGACGTACGACATCGTACGAAGCAAGCCTGATGCGACACTGAGCCATGATTTGAGCTGAATCATCGAGTGTCGACGGATTAACCTCAAAATTCGCACGGTGAAGGAAAGCTATGTCTGTTGCGCCGATACCAGGATAGCTGGTAATACTTCTGACAGGCCGTGTGAGCCCAGTAAATACTCTTTGACGAAGAAATGTGATACCGTCGACCAGTGGCCCCTCCATTGGGGTAGCAAGCCTCTGAATAAAGTCGAAGCCGGTCAATATCTGCCGTCTTACTGCATCCTGAGGGCCGAACCCTCCACCTGAGGGAACAGCAGACACTATTATCGCGGGTCTTGCAAAGTCGTAGAGCGCCCGCAATGACTGCAAATCCAGGAAGATGGTATCCAGCTCGGCTCTAAACCGTATGATTGGAGCTGGTAACCCGTCTGGCGAATTAAGATGTAGAGTGTTTGGGTAGAATTCTTGTCGCACTTCTCGGTTGATATTTTCTCCGCGAAACGTTGTGTGCTACAGCGCCATGAGCTTTCAAATATGTCAACTGTAGATTATAATAATTACCAGTGAATCAGCTCCAACGGAGAACGTATATCTGAAATGAGCTTGGACATTGATCTGGGGTTGAGCGGCAGCGCCATTTCGAGGGTCACCTGCCACAGCTAAGATGGTTCTTGCAGGTTCGAAGATCAGAATCTGGCGAAAGTAAATCCTGATGGTCCGCCCCCTTCCACCCGAGTTTGCAGAAATAGCATGCTCCCAAATTTGGAGCCGCAACTCCTTTGGCAAATTTGGAAACTGGGGAAAGGTGGTGGGGTTCGTGCTCATGGTTATGATGTGATAGCGATATGTTAAGACAGTGGGTATCGATGCGAAGGTAAAATACCCGGAATGAGAGTTCGTGGATTAACGTTTAATGTATGTCCCAAGTCTGAACAAAGATGAAGTGGATGAAGACAAGGGAAGATCTTTCTCGCGAAAGGCAGGCATGCCCGCCACGTACATCTTCCCTATCTGCAAATGGAAAGAGCAAAGGAAACGAAGAAGAGATTGGATAATAGATCTATTGAAAAATTGTTTGTTCGCAGCGAGACCGAGTATAGGATCGAAACGTTGCCTGCAACGTACTGGTAGAAGAATACATAACTTATCAGATGGAAGGGTACCGAAGATCAAGAGCCCGAGTGCTTGATACCACCATTCTCCAGTCAAACAATGATTCGAAACATATGGCAAACGCCATTCTATTTCTAGATCCCGTCTACAATTTGTATGGCGGTCTGCTTACCCGGCATTCAATAGGACCCAGTATGCCTTGCCTATGCTGCCAAACTTGCCGCCAAACTCCACTGCGCTGCGAAGCAGATATCAGACGTGACCCAAGACACTTGCCCGGCCTTCTTTACAGACAACATATATTCAGACTTCAATTTGTATGCCCATCGTCCAGCAGCTTTGCGATGATGGCAGAAGTCCGCTCGGCTTGTCCGCGATCCCATGTGCCTTTCAAGCCTTATTATCCAGACGCGCATCAAGGGCACGAATTCGTTGAGCTCTCGTAGATATCATAGATCCTTCCCAGTCACAAGAATACGCTACAGCAGGTGCGTGGCCTCGAGGAGTGGCCATGAAGGGTGTACGTCCTGCATGCTGTCGGTCTCGATGGATGGGACTTGGGTGGGGAGCTGGGAGGATTGTTGCTGTCCGCAGTGTATGTATCAGGAGCTATGATCCCAAGCGACAAGATGACTAGAGTTGTATATCTGCTGGCAAATCAAAACGCATGTAAGTATCTGTGGTTGTTCTCCGACAAAATCGAAAAGTGTTGTAGTTGTTGGAAGTTCAGCCCTACCGGATCGCTGCTCTCCAAGACGGAACGGAAGGCTAGTTAGCGCCTTGGCGTCTCGCTCCCTTGACTTCAAGTTCAGCTCCCTTCCTAGAGCTGCATGTAATCTTTCATATAAATCAAGGTAGAAGACCGAACTCGTAGTGAGCTGATTCTACGACTTCCGATATATCATTCGGCTACGGTAAGCATTGTTGTGGTAAACCTATTCACCATCAAGCATCAAGTCTCCACGCGTCTGAAACATCGTGACAACACATCAGCTTCAACTTCAGCTGCGATCCTTCAATCAAACCACTTCAATCCCATCAAACAAGCCCGAGCATGTCAGGATATCCAGGTCAAGGATATGGAGGTGGATATGAACAGCAAGTTTCCTGCACCAAGATGGTCTAGCATTTACTCACGTCTCCAGGCAAGGCTATGGAGGCTACGACCAAGGTGGATACGAGCAGAGAGGTGGATACGAGCAGCGAGGCCAATACAATGATGGCTACTCTCAGGTACGCTCCGAGAGACTAGTTCAAAATTGCTTCTCACAAATCTAGCCTCAATATGATCGAGGTCAACAATATGGCGGACATGGTATGCGCCATCTTCCCTTGCGAGATACCCCGCTAACCATCAGCTCCCCCACCACCACAAGGAATGGTCAGCTTTGGACATGGAGCTCCAGATGCATACGCCTTCCAATACTCCAACTGTACTGGTCGAAGGAAGGCACTCTTGATCGGCATCAACTATTTTGGCCAAAGCGGCGAACTTCGAGGTTGCATCAACGATGTCGGAAATGTCTCCAGGTACTTGAGTGAGAGCTTCGGATACGCCCGAGAAGACATGGTCATCCTCACCGACGACCAGCAAGATCCTATGGGACAACCAACCAAGGAGAATATCATCCGTGCTATGCATTGGCTCGTTAGAGGTGTTCAGCCAAACGACTCCTTGTTCTTCCATTACTCAGGCCACGGAGGTCAAACTGACGACGTGGATGGAGATGAAGAGGATGGGAATGACGAGGTGATTTACCCGGTCGACTATAAGGAGGCTGGTCACATTGTCGACGATCAGATGCATTCCATTCTGGTATCTCCACTCCAGCCTGGTGTCCGACTGACTGCAATCTTCGATTCATGCCACTCTGGTTCGGCCCTAGATTTGCCATATATCTACTCGACTCAAGGAGTCTTGAAAGAGCCTAACCTTGCCAAGGAGGCGGGTATGGGTCTTCTTGGTGTCCTATCATCTGCAAGTCAAGGCGACTACGGGAGTGTGGCGGGTCATTTGATTGGATTCTTCAAGAAGGCGACGGATGGTGATGAAGCGTATGAGAAGACCGTTGCTACGAAGACCTCGCCCGCAGATGTCGTGATGTGGTCAGGCAGTAAGGATGATCAGACGTCGTATGTCCACTCAAGTCTCTCTTCGCGCTTTCATTGACAAGTCTAGGGCCGATGCAACAATCGCTTCTCAAGCTACTGGTGCGATGTCATGGGCTTTCATCAGTGCTATGAAGGCCAATCCTCAGCAAAGCTACGTTGAGCTGTTGAACAGTATTCGTGATGTTCTTGCCACGAAGTACACTCAGAAGCCCCAATTAAGCTGCAGTCATCCTCTTGGTACGTGGAACCTGTTTGATGCCGACTTGCGCTGACTTCGTGTAGATACCGATTTGCTTTTCATCATGTAGTTCGCAGGAGATCATAGATCGGATCCAGGGAATGGTCTTTGAAAAGCGCTGATACTTAGAAAGTTGCGAGACTTATCAATGGTATTAGCATCCTCGCAAATCATTCCTCCACATGATTTTGATATTTGTGAGCCACTCTCGCTACGTACCTACCCTCATACGGCCAGAATATGCTGCTTACGCCCTCAAATGATTTCCCGATTTCCTATCTTACACCGCATTCCCCTTGAAGCTGTGCCGCATAGGATGTATTCCCTGAAGCTGCGGCACGTGAGGTACGCAAGCATTTATCCATGCCCTCAGACAGCTAGTGCTGATTCTACGTCAACGCGTCCGCAAAAGAGTCGCGAACGACATTTGAGACTCCCCCTCTTTTTTATTCTCACTTTCAGATACACGGATTAAACTTCACACGACTTCTCATCATGGCCGAACAACCAAAGCGTCCATTCATCGTGATGGCCGCCCACGCAGTCAACGGCCACGTCCAACCAATCCGCCTCGTCGCAAGCGAACTCATCAAACTCGGCTACGAAATCACCGTCCTCCTCCCCAGCGCCTACAAAGCCTCCTTCACGCGACAAAACCTCACCTTCGTCTCCCTAACCGGCATCGCCGACTACACGGAGAAAGACTTCGACACGCTGCAACCAGAGCGGAAATTCTGGCCTCCAGGTCTCCAACAGATGGCCTACCGAGCCATCGCCCCAACCCGCGCTATATTCCGGCAATCTCGAGCTCTGCAAGGTATATTTCGAGATTTGAGAGCTAGAGATCCGGATAGACCGATTGTGATGGTGCAGGAGTCTTGGTTTCGGGGGAATGTCCCTATGCTCCTGCGTATTCCGGGCCAGATCACAGTTCCCGTTATTTCGCTCGGCGTGACGCCGTATATGATGCCTAGTATTGACTTTCCCCCGATGGGTATCCGTGCCTTCCCGGACACGTCGGACGAAGGACGAGCGAAAGCAAAAGCGCAGACGCGGGCTCTATTGCCGCATCTCGAGAGGGCGCAGCGAGAGTTCAAATGGGTGTTGGAGGATCTGGGGTTACAAGAGGGGACCAAAATCCCGTATTTGATGGACCATTTTCAGCTTCCTGATGCGTATCTGCAGATGTGTATTCCTAGTCTGGAGTTTCCGAGGAGTGATGCGCCGTCGAATCTTAAGTTTATTGGGTGTGTGCCTGCGAGTGATGTGGATGAGTGGATGGATAGGCCGGCTTGGTGGGGTGGTTTGGGAGGGGAGATTTTGGCTGTTACGCAAGGGACGCTGGATCTCGGTTATACGGAGTTGATCATTCCTACTATTGAGGCGCTGAAAGATAGGACGGAGTGTCCTGTGGTTGTTGTCCTGGGTGTGAAGGGGGCGAAGCTGCCGGAAGATGTTGTCGTCGCGCCTCACATCCATGTATTGGACTATGTTCCCTACACGGAGCTTCTCAGGATCTCGAAGCTGTTCATTACGAATGGTGGTTTCAATGGTGTGCAGCAGGCTATTGCTGCTGGTGTCCCGATTCTCAAAGCGGGGAACGATGGGGATAAGATGGCTACAGGGAATAGGATTGAATATGCTGGTTGCGGACTTGATCTTTGGACGAGTCGGCCGACCCCAGCACAGGTTCAGAAAGGCGTGGAGACTGTCTTGAGAGATCCAAAATATAAGAAGAGGGTGCTAGAGATGCAGGAGGAGTCAAGGAAGTATGATCCGATTGTGTTTATAGATGAGGAGATCAGAGCAGCAGCGGCTGGGAGGTACGATGGCAGAATTCCGACATGGGAGAGTTTCTACGATTAGCTTGGACACTAATTTCACCATCATCCCATTCTTGCGTCTTCGATGTGCCGGCATGTCTTACCTTTTTAATTTTGGGTACCTCCAACGGCGAGAGAAATGCAGATAAATTAAAGAAGCTAAATCCAGTTAAGTCTTCTACCAGAAATCAATTCTAAGATTCCTTTCCGAGAAGGATTTCAATTTAATTGAGCAGAAAGCCAAATATGCATTTCAACTCGGCCTTGGCAAATTCCCGCTCTAGTTAGGACTCCCTCTATATTGTTTCTCCCCCTTCACGTCGAAACAATCTCCACACCTCCGGTCATTTCCTTCAAATCAAGGATCATTATGCTACGCCGTCAGCATTGCCCTCCCCCTTCACTGAAATCCAGTCACGTACCACAATAGTCGTACACAGAGATCTTCACCTGCCCGTCTAGTCTATCAAGCTTTAATCTAGCAGTCCGTTGCATCATCATGGTATGTGGTCAAATCGTGAGCATCATCTCAGCTGTGTTTCTCTGCACGCTTTTACTTGATGCCTTGCAGTACAGATTGGGAGCTCTGTACATGAGCTATTTCCACATCGGAGCCTCCGTATTGAGCTTGCGTCTGAAGGCAACGGATACCGTGAAAATTTACTCTCAGTATCGATATCACTCAGTCTAAACAAAGTCAACGGCCACTTGAAGGAGACTTAGTCACCTTTGGTGCATTGCTTCTCACCACCTACTGCCTTTCAAACATTGTTATACCACAATTCTCTAAGACTGAGCAAGCTTTTCTTTACCTTTTCTGGATTGCCGCAACCCTGGGGAGCTACATCATGAGCCTGACCACGATCTTGTCGTATGTTGTTTATTGTGCGTATGGGATCGACGGCGGGATCTGGTGGATGATGCCATCGGGGAATGAGCTCATCTCGACACAGACTTTATGGATTCGACGGATAGACAGCATGTGCATTCCAGGTTTGCTTGGTAGTGACGCCCTCGCGCCGAAGCTGCGTGGGTGCGTAAGTGGAATCGCAGTGCAGCCGTGTGTAGACTGGCAATGTGGCTGCTCTGGTTCTCTCTGAGCTCGGAAGAATATTAGCAAGTACGGGATGCTGGTCCGGGACAGTTTTGGTGTCTCTGCTCACTTCTGGGCTGTCTGGACTCGCTTCACGAGTCCTTGTTTGTTTACGCCGATATGACAATATCCCTTCATCGCGGATGGAGAGGTCCGAGATTTCGAGCAAGTATACGACACAGGAAGATGAAGAAGTGTGAAAACAATTACATGATCATAATTACAAAGTCTGATCTTCCCAACTGAACCTCTTGCTCTTCTGCTGCTCAACACCTGTAGTCGGGGAGCGCACCTCATTACCGTCAATCTCATGTATCCGATCCTCTTGTACAAGTTCGTGCCGTCCCCAATGCCCTTCATGAGCCGCCATTTCGGGAGGGACATATCGTGACTCAGTCATTTCGTGAATGTTGGGCTTATTGTTCGCGTCCATTTCCAGCTTCGTCGCTGGTGTGATATCCACTACATTGTGGCCCGGGCCGTCGAATGGAGGGGGCCTTGGTATACTGGTATCTGCCAACTCTGCGCGCCTCTTCCTCTTTCTATTCCAAAGAAAATATGCCAAGCCTATCAATGCCAGCGCGGCTACTCCACCGACAGCGATGCCAGCAATGGCACCAGCTCCGAGTTCGCTCTTCTCGGTGGAGGGAGTTGTGTCTGGGGAGGTGGAATTCGTTTCATCGCCAGTGCTTGGAGGAACGATCGAGACAAGGCTTGCTGCCAAGGATGTCGGTGGGAACAATGCCTGCGAGACTGAAAAATTCCTCCGCTCGTAATCTGCTATCACATATGCCTCTTGGAGAAATGTCCTTCCAAGCGTATACTGTGTAGATTCTGTGGCCTGCTTCAGGGGGAAGTACCGCGTATCGTTCCCAACGATCGGAGCTGTAAGATTGAGATCGAATGCTGCGTAAGGTAGGACGATGTCCACACTCTCTCCAGCTCCTCCTGCCTGGCCGATCTTGAAAGTGAATGATGGGTTCTGATTTACAAGTGCATCATGAGCGTCTGCTCCAACGATGTAAATCTGACCCGACTCAACCCACGTGAGGCCAAATTGCTGTGCAAATGCCTCGCAAACATTCACTGGGAGCCAGATCTCGGAGACCAAAGAATTGATGAATATGTCAATGCTGCTTGCAAGTAATGGCGAGCTGCCGGCGGTATCGTAGGTCACAGATCGCAGGCTGACCAGTAAATCTCTCGAGAAATCTGCACCGAATGCGAAATTGAGATTGTTGGACTGGAACCTTGTCGTGTCGTATCCTCCCAGAGTCAAGCTTCCGAAAACTGGCGGGTCTTTATAATGCGCTCCAGCTGTATAACCCCAGCTGCGACTTGGAATTAGGGAATCATTGTACAAAGTGCTGAGCATACTTTGCTGGGGATCATTCAAATTCGTGAAGTTGAAAGGTACCGGACTGAGACCCAGATTTCCCAAGTAGAAGTCATTTGTCCAAATACCCGCGATGACTTGTTTCTGAAGAGTGGGCAAGCCAGCGCCCGGAATTCCCAAGTTGATGGTATCGTAGCCATACGAACCATTCCCAACGCGACCAAGGAAGCTCTCCTCATAAGTGTTCAGGGAATAGATGGCGCCATCAACACCATTTTGGAGACCTTGGGTGGACCATGTCGTGGAGAGATTACTCTGGAAAATATATCCTCGCTCATCGGGGCAATTTGCTAACGTAGGATTTACATCAACACAGCCTTCCGAGATGACCTTGATTTGTTAGTATTAAAAATCACAATCGACACAAATACTGACGACCCATATGGTTGATCCCGCACTGGCTGATGTTCCTGGCAATAACCTCACAGTTTGGCCTGGAGTTCCGACTTGAATCTGAAATGTTGACCACCAACCATCGTCCCCGTCCCTGTTGGATGCATGAGCGCCATAGCCGCGAGGGAAAGCGACCAACTTACCAGTAAAGACTTGGGGGGATGCTCAGTGGCGTAAGTGATGCATTCCCGGCAGCATGCACGAGATGTACACAAAGAAATGCCAGGAGAAGCGACCCCTTCATCGCCGCGATGAAAATCGTCTGACGGGAAAAGATGGGGGGTTTGACGGTGAGGATCTTTGAGTGAAAGGCACGGAGAATCTAGAGCTCAGCCCCAAACCTTAGCCTCGGGGGTTCTGGCTTGTGCCACGTTGGACAGCGCTTAGAATATGCATGTAAGATGCAGGTCGAGAAATTTCCCTGGTCTTGCTTACGAGTTGGCCAATGATTTCTCTGTGTGCCCTGTGTGGCTCCGTAGGATTTTAGCCTGTAGGGCACAGCATTATATTAAAGTTTTCAGCTTACCGATAATAGCATCCAGCCTTGCAGATCAACAAGCTTCACTACGGGATTATCCATCCATTTCTTCATGAGGTTCCTCCCGCCTCCATCTTTCTTTCTGCATTTATTCTGCAATCCCATAACATTCGTTTTCTGGGGAGAATAATGGCGTTTTCAAAATTTTCAACAGTCGCTACAATTGCCAGTTCTTGGCTACTCAGCGGAGCATTCGCTGCTCAGCACTGTAAGTCAAAGACTTCGACCGAGGTAATTTAAAACTCACATGATTAGATCCCAGACAGACTGCGAACGGGACGAGCATTCCTACGAAGACTTCTTCGGGTACTGGTTCGGTCACATCTTTTTACTCGGAAATCTATGGACCATATCTCGCTGCAGTTTCATCGACATGGTCGCAGGTTATCATCCCCACCACCGTGGGTACTGTGATGGTGGTGGTCAACGAAGC
Source organism: Cadophora luteo-olivacea (assembly GCA_026120085.1). NCBI lineage: Eukaryota > Fungi > Ascomycota > Leotiomycetes > Helotiales > Ploettnerulaceae > Cadophora > Cadophora luteo-olivacea. Next base: position 330,539 of record JALRMC010000041.1, on the reverse strand, counting down.
GACAAACGAGACGACATCAACAACTATCTATCACACGGATTATCTCAAAAATGGTTCATCGACTTTATTATCGCGAACGGACACGGATGCTGCTGGGACCGTCACGCAAGTTGTCACTGATTTCCAGAATAATCAAACGATGACAGTGTAGGTTGCCCCAAAGATTTCCTCAAACACGAGACTGATCACTAGCAGGACGTATCCGTCGAATTACTTTGAGGTTGCAGACTCCTTGACCTGGGAGGCTGTTTTGCCCACCACGGTCGAGGAGACTACTTGTTGTTTCCAAACCCCTACTTTGTCAGCGACACCAAGTCATACGCCGTTCGTGCAAATTGGAGAGTTGGATAATGAGGATACTCGTGGATGGTATTATACCTTGGTTGGTGTAAACTACGGAGATCCTTACACAGTTCTCGACTCTACGGAGGTATCATCGCTTTGGTCTGGGCAAACTCTTGGGATCGAATACGACGGATGCCCGTATACGTACTGCAATATTCAAGTCAGTTCAGTTGCGCCAGCTAGTGGTGTCAAAGCCCAGCCTGGTGCAATTCTGGCTACAAGTACGACGACGATATCTATTCCATCTGATACCCCAACGTCTGAACCTACAATCAGTCCTACGACATCATCCTCCTTCACTGCGATTCCAGATCAAGACACAACGACGCCGACTCCTGCACCGACACCAACACCCAGTCTATCACCTTTCCCGACGCCGAGTACATCAGTACCTCCCCCACCCGAGACTACGCAGCCTACAAGTACGATAGTATCAGGTGGGTCTCCTCCAACTACTTCAAGTCAAGCCCCTCCACCGTCACCATCTCCCGAGACTTCACAAACATCTGAGTCCCAGCCACCCCCACCTGAGACATCCCAAACGTCTGAGGTCCAGCAACCTGCTCCTGGGACCACTCAGTCTGCATCCCAACCTCAACCTGGGACTACACAGACTGCTGTGTCTCCGCAGCCTCCAGCTGGGACTACAGATACGCCTGGGCCTCAATCTCCAGCTGGAAGTACACAGACACCCGTGTCTCAGCAGAGTCCAGCCCCTCAGCCAGAGAACTCGGTCTCTGTCTCTGCCCCTGCTCAGACTTCATCTGGTCCAATTCCTACGTCTGGCTCAATTCCTTCTTCTAACATTGTGTCGTCTGCTTCAGCTCCCCCCGTCATTCCCGTCCCTATCATCACCATTGGATCATCGGCAGTATCAGCCAACTCGAATTCTCAATTCATCATCTCTGGACAAACACTTGCACCAGGATCTTCGATCACCATCGGATCTGGATCTTCTACAACCCTTGTTGCTCTTCAGACCAGCGCTTCTAACACCGTCTTAGTGGTAGGGGATTCAAGCTCCACCCTCGCGCCGGCAATCACCAGTCCAGCAGTCGTCACGGTAGGAGGATCTGTGGTAACAGCAGATTCTTCTTCCAACTTCATCGTCGGCGGGCAGACGTTGTCTCCAGGAGGCGAGCCGATCACTGTGGGAGGTACGACGATCAGTCTTGCCCCTCAAGGGACGCAGATCATCGAAGGTACCAAGACGATCGTACAGACGACCGGCATTGGGGGAATTATCTGGAGTGTCTTTGGAGGGGAGTCTTCTACCGGCACTGGGACTGTCACGACGCCAACTTCTACAAACGGATCATTGGCGACTCCTACTTTTGTAGAGGCCTCTGGGGTGGGCAGGATGAAACCTGTTTGGGGTATTGGAGCATTGATTGCGGTATGCTGCATGTTTTTGATGTAATTCTTGGGCTCGGTAATAACGTGCATTGTACACTCTGATGACATAACGATATAATGAGATAATAAAGACTGTTCATACACGCGTTCGAAGTCTATCATGCCTTTTACCAAGTACTTTGTTGAAGTGCCTCTGTTTTTGTCGCTTAAAATACTTCACTGCAGACGGCATCGCCATCTACCGACCGAGAAGAGGTGCTAAGTTCTCGCATGCAGCTATATGCAAGTAAGATACAAATATGGAGAGATCATCGCCAAACCAATCAGCTCTGTCAGCTTACAGTCAGAGTGGCGACGCTTCTGGAGAATTAACGCGCGGCCCAAAAGAAAGTCAACATCAACGGCACGGTCATCTGAATGGAGTTAAACACTTCACTAGCGCTCAAGTTGTACCCGTTCTGTCTGCCACACCACTCTGTCTAGTGATTTTAGAAGCCTTTCGTTGAATTTTCCAGATCCTGAAAGAAAACTGTCTCGATATTCTCCAAGAAACCCCGAGCCATGGTCAGTGAAGCTAGGCGAGACACCATATTCACTGCATCACGACTGTAGCCGCCGAAATTCTGTCGAAACATGTCGAAATACTGAGATGCCTCAGGAATGAAATAGAGAAATTGCGTAGAGATTTCGATCGTTCTCTGCTCGCGTTCATAGGATGTATAGTGACCGTATATCTGGTCGCTTATCCACATGCAACAGGACAGGTATCCGCGCTTGCGGAGGAGTCGAAAGTGCATCGAAAACTGTCGAAATTCCCAGACATCTCAAGGCTGATATGGAACTGCTCCTAACATAGTACGACGCGTTTTCGCCTTTGTTAATGTTACATATTTCCTGCCTGTCTCAACACATATATGGAAGCCACTAAGGCGTGTAATCTGGCCTAAAGCCGTCGAAATTGTATCGAAATCTGTCGAAACTCTGTAACATTATAGGATTCACTTAAAATGAGAACACTGAGTATCAAAAGCACTTTGCTCTTCTGGAAAAGCCCCCGACAATACAATCAGGCTCTGCGGTCATCCCACTGCTCGGCAACTGTATTTGCAACCAGCTTCTGGACTCGCGAAACGCCCGACAAGACGTCGAAACCGTCGAACTTGCGGGAAGAGACCAGTGGATATAAGAAAAATACTTTCCTGGAGTCGATGGTCTTTTCGGGGCAAATAGCGTACAGTGTGTCCGTAGACAGGAAGCGCGATTGCAGTTATTCAAGGTACCCAGGCAGTTAGCTAGGTTTGCGAAATCCTCGAATCTAGCACGAAATGATCGAAATTCGCGGAAAATGTTGGCCCCGTGTCGAAGTTATTGTCGGATAGATATTAAGGGCTTTGGAGGTCAACGAAATGATTCAGAAGAACCCTCCTACGCCTATCCCACGATGTTCGCCTAAATTCCGTGTATGTGGATGGGCCAGTCATGCGAAACACTCGAAATCGCCCTCGAAATTGCCGAAAGTTGCGGAAACTATTGATAGATATGTGAGAATATGAGACAATGGATTGAGAGATCTTTGTCTGTCGGTTCGAGTGGATAGAAGCGAAGTCTCTCCGGTCGTTCTCGACGCCTCAGTCAAGCTTCGCAGATGGGTGGAACTAGCCGAGCATCTTGAGCATCTTACATTTTCCCTGCTAGATAGATATCCTCAGTCACCAACTAAAGCTCAGCTAAGACGACCTTGCTTACATGCTTGAGGCTCACTCAGCTGCATGAACGGGCAGATCTGGCTTTCTCCCAGTCGGGGACTTCTTGAAGTGACATGTTACCCAATCGCGATCATTTCCCAGTCCCCTGACCTCCGCCCCGAGAATACACATGTCGATGACCTTGAGTGCTTCATAGAACAGCATCAGGAGTCAAAACTTCAGCACAAAGATAGTTTTGAATATTTCCTGAATTGTCAGATTCGTGTTCTACCTCTAGGCGTGCCAAGTAGCTATTCCATATACTCATTTCTCTCCTATAGTTCCTTCGAAAATGATGTCCAGCGCTATGAATAAATCCCCAAAAATGACACCAAAATCGTCAACCCAGATGCCCCAAACGCCACGCTGATGCTAACGATAATGCGCTGAAACATTCCCAAAGACCATGATCCATCTACAACTCTCTAGATGACCCCGAACTCCCCGCCTGTTTCTGCGCTTCCTTTTGCGCCAGCTTCATCGCCCTCTCCCTCCCCTCCCTTATCATCAACTCCGTATACTCCCGTACCTGCTCACCCCTCCTCTCCATTATAACAATCGGTTTCCTCCTAAACGTAATCAACGTCGCAAAAACGCAAGCCGCTGAGACGGCAGCGCAGACTTTCATGCTCTCGCTGAAGGCTGTGGAGTATGCTTTGCGGACAGCAAGGAGTTGATCCGGCGTGAGAGTGTGAGAGGACGACTCGAGGGTGGAGAGTTGAGAGGGTGTGAGTAAGGAGGAGAGGTAGCGGTGTTGCATTTTGCTGAGGATTGCAGTGGAGGCGGCGATTCCGATTGAGCCACCAAGGACGCGGGCTTGGGCTATGATGCCTTGTGCTACGGCTTTGTGCATGTTAGTTTTGTTGGCTTTTGGAAAGAGACGAAAGTGTGAACTTACTCCGATCTCTGAGCTCGCATTCCAGACTAGCGCCCAGCGATACAGTCGATACCATAAGCCCGAATCCCAGACCCACGAAGATCTGGAATCCATACATCTTGGCTTGTACCTGCGGGACATCGCCCAAGGTAGACAGGCATGCACATCCGATGACCATGAACAAAGATCCGGCGAAGAGGGTTATCCAGATGAGATCTCGCTTGCTGTTTACCATTCCCCCGATCGAACTTGTGATTGCGACTGCTGCGAGCATAGGGAGCAAAGCTACGCCCGAGACTAGTTGACTTTTCCCATTCACAACTTGGAGTCTAAGCGGGAGGGCAAAGATGACCATGAAGTAAGGAAAGCCTGCCAGCAGCGTCGTCAAGAAATGGCCCATGAACACACGTCTCTTGAGAAGTCGCAGGGGAAACATAGTCGCAATCTTGGATTCCCATTTCTTCGCGACGAGAACTTCCCAGCCGAAGAGGACGAACCAGAGGAGGATGCCGATGATAAGTGGAGCAATAAATATGGCCTTTGACCAGGAGTTGGAGTTGATACCTGCTTGCTGAAAAGAGAAGACAAGAAGGACCGAGGCTGCGATGACGAGGATGGCGCCGAAGAAATCGAGCTCTTTGAGTGGACGGAGTCGAATTGGTGGGAGCATGCCTGGGGACGGCCATGCGATGATGAAGACTAGGAGGGGAATAATACCAATCGGGGCGCTAAAGAGTCAGCAAAATGGTAATTACCTGGAGGTGGACAGTTTGCAGGGTCGCTAGGTACTTACTTGATCCAAAACACCCATCTCCATGTCGTGTAGTTCGTGATTATACCTCCCAATACCGGTCCCAAGACCCCAGCCATTGCTACCACAGCACCAGCCAATGCTCCAGTCAGAGGTTGCATGCTAATGGGACTGATCTCTGGCATAATGACAAACGTCAAAGAGTACAGACCTGAGCCTCCAATTCCTTGCAAGACTCTCAGAGCAATGAGTTGATCTAGCGTCTTCGCGAAGCCGCATCCAATGGAGAAGGCGAAGAATATTACGAAGGCAGCAATGTATGCATTTCTTCTTCCAACAATGTCAGCTAGGCGGGCAAAGATGACAGCGCAGCCTAAATAGCTGAGTGTGTATGCCAGAGCGACCCAATTGACGGTTGTGAGTGATGAGAGATCGACGCCTATTGTGTAGATGGCTGTTGCGACTATTGTGGTATCGAGGAGGGAAAGGAAGAGACCAAAGCAGAGACTGGAATATATAATTAGTCTGTGAAATACTTGTGTAATGACGGAGGAATGAGGTACCATATCAAAAGGGATATTAATCGCCATTTCGGAAGATTGGCTTCGTGTGGATTAATGGGAGGTCCGGATGGACGAACTCCTGCTTCCGCATTTTGTAATGCTTCATTGTTCGCCGGCTTCCCCGAAGTAACCACGTCGCTGACTGGAAGATTGGGTTCCTTCTCGAGCTCCATGATGAGTACCAGCTCTAATGGCGTCGATACAGCCGGACCAAGTAGACTAAAACCTTCTCATCCAGCTTCCAGTGTAGCAATCAATCATCCATCATTCAAGTCATTAACGTAAGGACATTCGAAGCTGTTGCTGGGACCGTCGTCGACGTCGTCGAACTTCAGACGTCAAAATACCACGGGCCAGACGCTGATACTTGTACCTAAGTAATCTCACCCCTCGGCCCACCATCCCAAAGCACGACGAGGGGCATCAGATTCGCAAGCTCCCCATGACCTGGGCTGCATGGCGGGTGGACCCGAGGCGGGCCACGGCCGTATTTGGGTCCTAGCCGAGCCGTCAAATCTCCATAAGCAGGATACCATTCGCGGGCTGCCATCGAAAACGGGAGATCTGTAGCGAGAGCGAGAACTGACTTTGAGCTAGCCAAGGGTATGAGAAACATCCCAGTCTGGCGGCACCCACTCAGCTTCGAGAACGTTTCAAGAAGGCTGCTGAACTCAGACCCAAGATCACACACTGACCCGAGCGCTAGGTTCTCTCAAGCAGGGTGTGGCTTCAGATTCGTCTGATTAGACGAAGGCGCTTCTCAACTACAGGTAAATGAGTATCATGATTTGAGGATATATTTCCGATGTAGCACCGATTGCGATGTTACCGTACCTTTGACCGCTATATAGGCGAGGTTGGGCTATGGTTATTGGTGAGAATGTGCATTGCAGCTAGCCTTATGTTATGCAGGTCGAGGAATGTAAACGACATGTCATAATCTGCTTTGTTTCTAGAATGCAGATCTCGGAATCGCTTCGCTTTCGTCCTCATTGGGTCACTCTTGAGTAAAAAATCCTTTCGCTAATGCATCATCAGTTGAGTCCAATCATGCTGCGATGACGATTTGATTTGGAAACTCTAGAACCCATCCGAGGTTATTCCAAAGCATTCACGACCCCGCCATGTTGCATCTCAAGTTGCTTCTTTCAACCCTCATAGGGTAGAAGAAGCGAGACTTTGCTTCTTCACGTACTGACACCAAACTACTTGTATAAGTCCAATCATCTCTTGGGATTTCGCGCCAGAGTCTGCAGTTGTTGAATTTCTAGCTGACTTCGTCGTAAAATACACCGCAGTCATGCATATGCCATCATGCACAATCGCTTGAATTCTTCCTCTATTGGGCAATCGACCTCGAAACTACCTCTGTACTGCCAGCTCATCGCCGCCAGTAGCGTCGTCACTTGATACAATCTGCTGGAAAAAGCTTCGGTGGACCCCTCCTTCACCGCGATAAACCCCGCTATATAAAGGTGGGGTTGCATTCACTTAGGAGGTCGAAAAAAAGGTTCCCTTCGGTACGGGACGACCAACCAGAATACCGGAATGTTAGACAAATGGACGAGTCTCGGTTGATGGGTCCATCCAGGCCCAATGAATTCTGAGACTGATCTCCTTCGTCAAACATCAGTTGACCACTCAGCAAGGACACATGCAACCAGTTTCGTGCTTCATTCTGCGCGCCGTCAACTGCTGCAGAGACCAAGCGTGGTGTTTCTAGCTCAAATTTTCGCATCGGGCGAGCAGCTGGATCGAACAAGTCTCTCACCGTTTCCCAAAATATCAATACTGATCCACAATGTCCAAGACAACCCTTGCATGTCCATATCATAGATACGAAGGGTGTCTTTAACTTGACAGCTGTGCAAACACACTGGCAGAACATGGCATCCGCCATCTCCGGCCTGTACTTTTATGGGTTTTCCAACTGGATCGTGAGGAAATGGTCGGATGAATTTCCATCGCAAGGGCGCTCGAAAGGTTGCCAATGGGATAGAGGGAAGCGTTGGGCTGCCTTATAAGCTCCGCAACTCTTTGCCTCACAATATATCCCCACTATGCGTCGTTCGGTATTCGTTGTGTTCCAAATCCAAAGAGACCAACCAGAACGTGCCCCCCTTTCGCTTGATGCTGCATGCCAGTGATTGAGCTTCGTCTCGTGAGGTCAGAACTTGGCACGTTGTTTCATTGCCTTTTTGAGGGATGTAGTTGTGATGTAGTAACAATTGATACTTTGTGTACTGCCTGAGTCATGTCAGTTGTGACGAGTCTGCTGGCTGTGTACCTGGAGGCGATCGTTCTGTTTGTTAATAGCCACATCTGGGTCTTTCGACAGGTTCCCCTTCCGGGCAGAGAAATGAAATGACGAGAAGCGACCCGAGAGCATTTGCAAGATCCATAAGTATGGTGCAAGAAGAACCCCTTGGAATACTCGCCCAAAATACAGCGTGTTGGAATCCACTTAATCGCGCGCTTTGCAACGTATGCCAACAGTTGCTGATCCTTTGTCAGCCACCCCAGAGCCCATTGACTCCAACAGTAGTAGTCACAGTGTATGCCAATCATATGTATCCATCTGACAGCCACCTTGGCAGACGCTCTGTGGAATTGGAGTCGCGAGCGCATTGACGGGAGGATGGGCTCTTCGTAGACAGAGGTTCATTGCAGCATCGGGGCCGCAGAGTATCGAACATGGTAGGCGTACTATAGCAACTGATTCATGTCAGTTCACTGTAGAACTAGGATAGTATTGGGGTATTGCGGAGGGTGACTTACGTTGTCGTTGTGGTGAAATTAAAGGAGTCCACCATAGCCAGCGAACCTCCCGAAGCTCTCTCGGCTGCTGACTCAGCGCCCTTTTCTTTGCTTGGTGACGCATTCTATCGTCCTGTTGACCATTTATCAACAATCGCAACGTAGAGGCCAGTACCGAGTAATGGATTTGCTCTGTTGCCCAGTCTTTATCGAGATTTGTTTCGGACGGTATTCACCATGACGCTCAAACCCATCTGAAAAGAAGGTTGTATATAAGGCATCAGAATCATACTTGTATTATCATTCAGGATCAAAATCGGTCTGGAACGAGGTTTGTCAATCATGAACCATTTCAATGGCATATGGTTCGATCTATAGGGCGATCTTTTGATCTGCTTCAGGCGATCTCGTTTACGGGTCATACCTGCGTCATAAGTTATAACGCACTTCACAGATGAAATTATGAGGTATGCCAAACCCATGGAACACAGGTCAAAAGCACCCTTCGTGACCCGGCATGCTCAAATGCTTCGGCGCTCCCTATCGCACAACCCGAACAGAAATGTTTGAGACCTGAATGACGTTGTATCCAGAGTTGCTAAACCTTTAGTTTCCCACATCTTGACTACTCCTAGCTTAAGTCTTCCTAGTGCCCGACGATCACTCCGCAACTCAAAGAGCTTCCTTCACTTCGATATCGACGTTGCTAGGATGTCATATCATCCAGCTTCGACTTATTGTGCCTCGCAATTGCAGATTCCTATGCTGGCCAGTCATGTCAAGACCTCACGGTCGATTTGATAGTTGGGAGAAGGGTACGGATGCTCCCATTCCAATTCCTGTACGTCAGAGAAGGTCCCTCGGTAGAGCTTCCACGGGATGCATAACATGCAAGTAAGTTTCTATTGCTGGTTCAGACTTATGTCAAAGTTCCTCTAGATTATGTTGATTACTCTGTGACTAAGGATTTCTTTAGGATACGACACGTGAAGTGTGATGAGACGAAACCAAATTGTCGAAGATGTATTAGTACAGGTAGGACATGCGATGGATACGCCCCTCCAAAGCAGAGAGCGAAACGGAAGAGCAACTCGTCTTCCAATGCTTCGTCTTTGATTTTGACAGCACCGAATCAAGATATTCAGGGAGCGGACAGCCGGTACTTTGACTTCTTTCGATCCTATGCTCTCCAAGACTTGTCGGCAGCTTTCGACTCGACGTATTGGAGTCGATATGTGCTCCAAGGCTGCCACCATGAACCTGCAATCAAACATGCTGCGATAGCCGTGGGCTCGCTCTACGAGCAATTTCGATTCCGTGGTGCCTACACCACGCGATTCGCTCTCACGGAAAATAACCCTGCACTTAAACACTACCTCTCAGCGATTGCTCTTATTCTGAAAGAAAGCGGCAGTGAACATGCTTCGAAGGTAGCCTTGATCGTGTGTATATTGTTTGTCAACTTTGAGGTGCGTAAATCCTTATCTGTCGTAGACTTTGGCTGATCGGGTAGAACCTTCGAGGATACTACGGCGCTGCACTTCGGCACATCGACGGAGGAATTCAGATACTTTCGCAGCTGCTCTCTAAAAAGAGGTCAGCAAGTCTACATAATCCTCTCAAGACTCAGGATGCATACGTTCCCACTTCCTTACTTGTCAAGATGTTCACCCGCCTTGATGTGGCGGCAAGCCAGATTGTCATCACCCGACCTCTCCTTTTCGACGGCCACGAAGTATCGTCTCCTTTAGATTCGGTCCATTCATCTCTTGAAAAGATCAACGATGCACTGAGTGAAATCCTCACAGCAGGATTCAAGCTCGTTCGTCTATCCTGGATGTGTCCAACTGGTGCTCTTTACGAACACCTTCGTCAACAACATCTACAGGAGCTGGAGGGACTGAGATCCGCTTTGGAACATTGGTCTCAACAATTTCATCGATTCCAAAATCGGGAGAGCTCAAGACTCGATCCTTACATACTGGAGCGGATCCGAGTGCTGAAGGTAGTCCAGATCACCATCGCTACCATCTAGGACGTCGAGCCAGCTGAGGCGAGGGAGCATGGAGAGATGGTATGGGATCGATACGAGTCTGACTTTGAATCTGTTGTTTCCATCTCCGAATCAATCGTCAATGCGGCTCTTTCATCCTCTCCAGTCACTGGAACCATGGCCCCACGATTCATGCCAGACACAGGTTTTGTCAACCCACTTTTCTGTGTGGTGACTTGGTGTCGGAATCCTCACCTGAGACGCAAAGCCATTGACATACTAGACCGAGCAGCTTGCAGGGATGGCTTTTGGGATAGCGAGATCTGTGCTAGAACTGGTCGCATTATCATGATGCTCGAGGAGAGAGATCTTGGGGTTGTGAGCTGTTCGGCTGATATTCCGAGCTGGAAGAGGATTTGTGTGATTGAGCCGAAGTTTGCAGAAGAAGGAGGCGGTGCATTCATCCGGTATATGAGGGCTGCAAAGACTGGAGAGAAGGATGACAACGGATTGATTCTGAAAGAAGTGTTTGAGGAGACAGTTCGATGGTAGACTTCAAGGTGAATTCCAACCCGACTCTCACCTTAAGGACGTCATGTCATCAATCAACCTCAACTCTATCCAGCTGTCGACCAGTCGGAACTGAGGAGAAGACAAGAGAATCGCCTCACTTGCTCTCCGTGACAAGTTCAGACAGACATGCCTCGGCACACTATACTGCCCAGCCGAGGAAAGTCTTTCGGTGTAATCATGCAATGGGATAGCAGGCATATGACAATAGCACTGGCAAAACAAGAACACAGTGGGTTTGGGAAGATTCTCGGTTCGTGTTCGTGTTTTCCAGCAATGTTGCCAAGCGGGAGTCGCTTGAAGAGATGAATTTAGGATCAAGTTTCTGATGAGAGATCGATCATCTCGTTGTTCAATGAAGAAAGAATAACATGCTTACAATCCCAAGCAGGGCTTTCTGACACTGACTCTATACGGGTGATTCGAGTTTGCCTCGACTTTGGATAAATTTGTGATGTCACTTCCACCTTTGCAGAGCAATAGACAGAACGGCGCAAAAAGAAGGCTTGACTGGAACGGCAAGGCATTACCCATCAAACGCATGCACTTGGCTGCTATGATTCAGCCATGACAGTTTACTAATCTTCAAGATAATCTTATGTGGAACTTGCGGGAGCTCCCTCAGCTTCCGACGCAGATAGATTACGAACTATACCTGAGTGGTTGATGGCATTCCACTTTCGGCCGTACACTTATTTTTCTTACCTCCTTCGCAAGATTCCCAGATTTCATCCAGTCCAATCGGCCATTGAGACAGAGTCCCGTTGTCAGCTGTTTTGTCTGTCGCCCAAAAAGGCCCAGAAAGCTAAACGAGAAATCTTGCGAGGCGAGATGGCACACGGAGTTTCATCCGGGCGTCAGATCTTCAACAACCGAAAAGTCTCATCTTCGCATCATTCTCTTGACTTTTTCTCTGATGTTTTGGTCATGTCGTCATGCCACATATTTCGTCTGAAGAATGCTTGATTTTCGTCCACGGATTCGGACTATCTTCTCCGCGATATCGACTTGGCGTTTGCGAATGATTCCCACTCATCTCATATTGGGTTCCCATCGCGATTAGAGATATGGATCAGCCAGCAATTCGCAAGATTGACTTGGATTGTCCTTGGAAATTTCTAAAGCCTCACAGGAATCTGGAATGTGTATGCTGTTCCTACATTGAAGGGTATGACGATTGTTGTTAAATATCATTTCCAGAATTGCATAAAGTCTGTCTTCGGCCTACATTAGGATGTTCTTCTCTCATCATCCACAACTCAGATCTACACTCACTCTTCAACCAACACCACAATCTTCTAATCCAGGCTCCCCGCCAGCACTTGCCATTCCAAAGCCTCTCGGCAGAGAACCTCCCACACCATCACTCAAGATGTATGCCTCTCATCTCATCTTCGTACTGGCAGCGTTTGCCTCGATCGCTACCGCACTTCCATTCCCAGATGGCACGGATCCAGCTGCAGCTTCTGCTACGCCCGACCCGCAAGCAGGTGGAACTCAAGAGGCTGCCACCTTCGGGCACAAGAAGCCGCTGCCAATTCCACTTCCAATTCCCTTCCCAGTTCCAGTTCCGGCACCAGTTCCGGCCCCAGCTCCAGTCCCCGTAAGTCAATTATCTCTTCTCGCCCACTAAGTTTGCACCGCCCCATGAGAACCATCACTAACAAGAACCATCAGGTCCCAGTCCCAGTACCAGCACCAGCACCAGTTCCGGCTCCAGCTCCAGTCCCCGTAAGTGGAATCTCTCTTCTAGCATATTACTGTACATCATCTCCAGAAATATCACTAACGAGCTTCTTCAGGTACCCGTCCCTGTCCCAGCACCAGCTCCTGTCCCAGAGCCGGTACCAGTCCCTGTTCCCGCGCCTGTCAAAGGTACCTGCCAATGTACCGTCGTCTTCGCCGATAAGTCGACCCAACTTCTCAACAACGTCCTGGTCGATACAACTGTGGGAGCGACTGGTCAGACAGCATCTGGGGTTGCATGTTCTGCACAACTCAGCGTTGGTCCTGGCTGTGGCGTTGGGGTCGTGGACCAGAGTGTTGATGGATGCACTGTGAGCCAGGCATGTGCTCCTCAGTGAGACTGCTCACTAAGCCATATACTCATCCGATCTGGATTTGGAAGGATGTCAACAGAGTCGAGGGGCTTGGAGGAGTTTCCGTGCAGGCATTAGGTCGAGCGAACTTGTATTTGTATGCATTTGTAATTTTGCGGTGGGCTCAGACAGCGTGGTGTTAGTAGCGTGAGGTGTTTGGCTTTTATTGTTACTTTAGACCTGTTGATACTGTGATGAATACGAATAGACGATTCAATTTGCTTCTCTCCATCGGAGTTGTCGTTCAGGGGACCACTCGCTAAAGCAATAGTGATGCACTGTTATCTTCAGGGGCTTGCTCGCTAAACTGCTGTCGCTATGGACTTACTCAATCTCACCCAGCGCAATACGAGTTTGGGGGCTCCAGGTCCATTATGTCATTTACTGAGTGCCAAAAATGCCTGCTGAATAATGGCAGAGCGGTACTGATAGCAATGCCGTATCCAATCAGCCTGTCGTAATTGCACTGCAATGTGATTACTCATGCTTGTGCAGCCTAGGTACGACCTGGAGTTGACCTGACGACGAACGACAATATCTTCTGATCAGCCTCATCGTATTTTCGCTTCGATCGTTACTTTTCAATTCGATCTCTCCATCATCGATGGTTTATTCTCTGCTGCACGCCGAGGATGGTGGTCATTCTTCGAGTTCCACCAGCTCGGCGCGTTCACCGCTTCAATCTTTCCCCGGTGCTTCAATCACCGAATCACCGCGGGGTCTTGCTTCTTTTCAAAAAAAGCAAATGCTTGAAACCCATCGTAAGATATCGGAGACTCCTCCGTCAAGAAGGCCGACTATCCACTTAGGAATCCTTCGCGAGTCGTTTTCGCATTTGCAAAAGTATGGCCAAGCTCCTGGAAGCCCGAAGAACAAATTATCCTCTTGAAAATCCAGGACTTGGATCTCACTCTCGGTGCCGAGCCGTTAGAATCACTTCTGGGTGACAGCCTCTTGCATCACTATTGGCTTTGCCCCTCATGAAAGTTCAGGTCGGGACAAGGCTTCCTAGTCTACATTCGGAGCCATCCGAGTCAACCCTTGCAAACCTAAGAAAGCCGAGTTTTCTAGAACTCCTCGATTTCAAACCCCCACGACACACAAAATCAGTTTGATCCTACCTCTCTCTGGAATCTCGATGATCAGTAGTGTCAAGAGCGAGACGCTGACGTTGTAGTCAGCGGGAAACATGTCTGTCATCAAGGCGCAGCTATGAAGTTGACCGCCTGAGATGGAGGGGTAGGACGAACGATCTTGGACAGAGTACACGAAGCAACATAAACGACGAGGGATTCGACCAGACTGACTGCATTTCAACAAAGTATTCTTCATCACTCAAACAGTCTCGAGCCTCAGATCTTTCTATTTGAACCCAAGACGAAATGGTCTTCTTCCAGCGACAGACCCGACGAAGCCAGTGTTCCGCAGTAGGCCCTGAGCTGCTTGCTGTAAGTTATCTTGAAGCCCCCAAAGGATTCCCAAAACTGATCAATCTAGGTTTTACCAGCAAGTCCAAAACCATGGTATAGAACGGGACATATCATTCGTCTCAACTTGATTCTTTTGGTGCCCCTGTTCTCCGCTTCAACAGTAGGATTTGATAGTAAGCCTCCGTCACAGCTTCGTGATTTGAGTGTCTCTGACTGGAGCCAGGTGCAATGATGAACGGATTGCAAAGTCTGCCTCAGTGGAAGTCATACTTTGACTTTCCAAATGCTTCCTTGCTTGGCATAATCAATGCCATCTATCCGATCGGGAAGCTTCTCGGTCTGTCACCCGCAGCCTGGATCTCAGATCGTTACGGGAGACGAAAGTCGATGCATGTCGGATTCTTCTTCCTCATTCTAGGAGCAGGCATTCAAGGAGGAGCTCAGACATTGTCGATGTTTATCATTTCTCGACTTATTCTAGGCTTGGCAACTGCTTTCATTTTGTTGCCTTCCCCGCTGCTGATATGTGAGCTTGCCTATCCGACTCAGCGGGGAAAGCTGACTGCGCTGTATAACACGTTCTTTGTAAGCCTTTGAAGTCCGCGATGAGCTCACATGCTAATTTTGACAGTACCTCGGAAGTGTCTTTGCAGCTTGGTCCACATATGGAACATTCAGACTCCAGTCTACATGGGCTTGGAGGATTCCTTCGACGCTTCAAGGTGCTTTTCCGCTGATCCAGCTGTGCTGCTTCTACTGGGTTCCAGAGTCACCAAGGTATGCGACACCGGAAAGGCCTGAAAATAATCACTAATACTATCAGATGGCTCATCGCCCACGGAAAATATGCCTTAGCCCGCGAGATCCTTACCAAGTATCACTCACCTGACGACAAAGACTCCCCATTGGTCGACTTCGAATTAGCCGAGATCGAAACCGCCATTCGAGCAGAGAGTACAGGGATGTCCCAGAGTTCATACGTGGACTGCATCCGCACGGCTCCGAATCGAAGGCGAACATTCATTGCCGTTACTCTTGGATTTTTCGCACAATGGAGCGGAAATGGAGTTGTCGCTTATTACCTCACTCTCGTTCTCGACACCATCGGTATCGGGGCTACTTCTTCGCAGACTCTTATCAATGGCATGCTTCAGATCTTCAATTGGATGATTTCGGTTGTCGCTGGTGCTCTGATGGTCGATCGTTTAGGAAGACGGACGCTTTTTCTAATCTCGACCATCGGAATGTTACTCTCGTATATCTGCTGGACGGTTCTGAACAGTGTCTTTGCTCGAGACAATAATCAGACAGCAGGATATGCAGTCCTTGCTTTCATATTCATCTACTACTTCTTCTACGACATCGCTTGGACTCCGTTACTATGGGCATACCCCGCCGAAATCTTTCCATATACGCTGCGAGCACGAGGGCTGTCCATCACACTCTCGTCAGCATATTGTGGGTTGATACTGGGGCAGTTCGTGAATCCGATTGCCATGGTTGAGATTGGCTGGAAGTACTATATCGTGTTTTGTTGCTTACTTGCTTTGCTTTTGGCGATTGTGTATTTCTGCTATCCCGAAACGAAAGGGCATTCCCTCGAAGAGATTGCGGAGATTTTCGATGGAAAGGCTGAATTCGGGAGACAGGAGTCAAGTGAACGTGATGTGACGGACAAGAGTGCGACGACACAACGTGTTTCTCAAATTTAATTAGGATGATCGAGGGCAAATCGGATTATCATAGAGCCTTCGCACCCACCAGTTGAATACAGATGCTTTTGAACGCGAGCTCGCACGGCCTCGTCCTAGTCTTTGACCTTTTCTCTCAGACCTCCACCTCAAAGCAGGTTTGACTTTGCGTGTCAAATGCGGCTTGGAGCTTGGACCTATGCCTCGGTCCAGGATTCGGATCAAGGTTTCGTCTGTGTGAGGATGCGAAAGTTCACTTCTGTCGACTGTCAACTTTGAACATTGAGGGGGACACTGGGCTGAAAAGATATTTGAATTTTCTTAGGTATGAGTACCCTGATAACCGCAATTAGGACCTTTCTCTCCTGCACGCAGCTTCAACAATTGAGTTCCTGATGATCTTCAACAACCTTGGCGATTTAGAGTTTTGGTGATCGATG
The DNA here is from genome assembly GCA_026120085.1 of Cadophora luteo-olivacea. Classification (NCBI taxonomy): domain Eukaryota; kingdom Fungi; phylum Ascomycota; class Leotiomycetes; order Helotiales; family Ploettnerulaceae; genus Cadophora; species Cadophora luteo-olivacea. The sequence goes on along the minus strand of JALRMC010000041.1, from coordinate 313,922 downwards.
AACTTCATCCTAGGCCCCGGGATCTAACCTAGTGCATTATCGTGAATTCGAACTCAATTGGCCAAGTCCCAAGCTAGAGTATTGATGACACGAGCTACGAGCGGGGAATATGCCGAAAACACTAATGAGGCACTTTCCTTCATCCGTCGATAGTTCGACGCTGTCAACGACATAACGTTCGTACCTGCGGCAGGCGACATGTCCGGTCAATCAGCATTTTGCCATTCCCATGAGGTGACATCGGCTTCACGTTTGCGTGCAACTGTGATTGAAGGTCGGTATTGTCGGACTGGAGATGGAAAAGAAGGAGAGGACGAATGTCACGCACGCTTGTGATGCGTGTCGGAGGAGGAAAATGAGATGCGAGAGGGTTGGAGGACAGACCGGGCCGCAAATACAGTGTAAAGCTTGTCGAAGTTTGGGGTTGCATTGTACCTTTGACTTACCTGCAAACCGAAGGGGTCCCCGGCCGAAAAAGTGAGGTTTCTGCCTTCACAGTCCATATCATGACTGACTTGGTCACAGACATAATCATGTGAGCGGATCCAGCACTCCATCGAACGGACAACAAAAGAAAGATGAGAGGACCTACTCGCTGAGCACTGAGATCTCAACTCCGGAGTCGATACCTCCGATAGACATCATATGTCCGCCCGAGATATTCGACCAGGTCATACAAGACTATCTAGAGCGGCAATATCCGATCCATCCGCTCGTCCACATCCCAACGTTCCAAAAACAACTCTCGGAGAAGCTGTACTCCACCGACGCGAAATTCTTCTGCTTCATCGTCTCGCTTTGCGCAACAGTCTCAGCAGTCCTGCCGCGGCGATTTGCTCACTATCAGTCCATTTCAGCTCCATTCAAAGCTGCGTACCCGACTATTCGCGAATTCGTCAAGCGAGTTCACATCGTAGTGCAGAGACACCGTGATCCAGATTTCCATGAGAATTTGACGATGACGGACTGGGGCCTGGCGTGTACGTTATTCATGTCCCATGCTTGTATTGGTCAGAGTAGTAGTGCGAGGATGTACAAAGCCGAGGCGACGGCGATCATTATTGAGCTGGTTGGTCATCATCGGCTTGGGAAATATTCGAATCCGATTGAGATGCAGCTGAGGAAGAAAGCTTTCTGGATCATGGTCGCTGCACATATGTGAGTTTTTCTTCTCATCTAATCACTGAATTTCTGCTCTGTCTGGTTTCTAATCTATTGATTCGACTCCGCTCGGGACGATGATTGACTGTTGATTCTTTGATCTAGATGTCTCCGTATCACTGGCGAATCGCTAGAGACACTCAGCGATCGCTCAGTGTTCGAGCAAGCCGACGCCGAGAACTTGCAGATCCTCCCCATCGACGACGAGTACATCACTGCCGAAACCGTCAATGTACCACCCCTCGGCGAGCTGCAAATCACCGCCGGATTTTGCGATACGACAAAGCTGATGAAAACAATGGTAGCTATCACGAAAGATCCTACACAGCCAAAAGCCGTGACATCGGGTCACCTGTCTAATCATTTCGCCGACAAACTCGGCTCGTGTGTTTGTGGTAGGATGATTAGGACGGCGCCGAGATTGCTGGTGTTTCAGGATCGGTTGAGGAAAGTACGGGATTGCTTGCAAGGCTTACCACCACAGTTAAGTGGGGGATATGTTGCGGGTCTGAAGGGCGGTGCCGGTGGGCTGAGGGAGAGGCAGATCGAGATCGTGAGGGCGAACATGCACGTTGAGCATTTGTGGATGCAGAATGTGTTGATTGAAAGATTGAGTATGGCGTCTAAGACGGAGATTGAGGGTGCCCTTGGACCGAAGGAGATTTGGGAGATGAGGGCCGAGGTTTGTAGGAAGTTGTTGGGAGTGCTGGATGGTATCGAAGAGGAGTTCATAGAGCCCAATGGACATGCTCTGGTAAGATCCTGCAAACATCTTTCAACCCCCAGAGATTCCGTGAGCTGACAGGGTTCAGATACTCAAAGTCCGGCAAATCGCAGCTTCACTTCTCGATTTCCAGCCAACAGGTGACGAAGCACAACTGGAGATCATCCGCGGTGCCCAGATCTACCTCAAGCGCTTTACAGACTCGCTGAAAAGACTTGATAGTAGCTATCTACACGGTCAGGTCATTGACATGAATATCAAGAACCAGCAACATATGGCCTTGTCGAATGGGAGTGATGGTTGATTCTGGCTCGATGGGATGCAAATACGGTACCTGTTACACGAGGGGGAGTTTCTAAAAAGTGTATATATATCGGGATAGATAATGTGATAAGGGCGAGGGTCTTTCTGGCTATGGCTCTAGGATGTCAGCCGGGTCCTTGCTGGGCTTTGGAGTAAGTCAGGACCTCCCAATTACGAGGAGCGAAAGCATGGACCACAATTCTGGTCATTTTGCGTGGTTCCAGAACCAGATGACTCGGGCACGTAGCTTGATGACAGAAGGCATTATATAATTGTTTGAGCTGATCTTGCTGAAGAATTATCTTCTCATTCTCGAATACACTCGAGAAAGAAGAAAAAAGTAAATGATAATTATCTGGCAAAACCTGTTCCTTTCCGACTGCAATCAATGGATGCTATCGTCACAACTTGTGGTCTGTGTAACGACTTGCTTTGTTCTTCCTCCAAGTCCGTAATCCTCGATGAAAAGGGTAGATAAAAACAATGTAACAATTATTGCAGCGAATGAGATGAATATACCGCGAATCCCCCGCATGTAGACACTAGAAACTAGCGCCTTGTCCTCGGTTGAGAGGTCTGATGTTGATAACAGAAATGCTGATGATATGAGCTTGGAGATGAATTCGGAGCTAAAACGATACCGTAGACCCGCGTGCATGATACTGTTGTGTATGGATCCGGATACTTTTCGCTTTGTGATTAGCTGTCTGTGCAATCAGATTGGGAGGTTTACACTTGCCGGTAATTCCAACAGCGCTACCGATATCACGGACAAAATTTCGCAGCCCGGTAATTGCAGCTCTGTCTGCCTTTTCAGAGCCAGCGAGAAGTCCAATTAATACTACGAGGGGGAGTCAGCCGATTCAATATAGATCGAGAAGTTTGTAGGTTTACCAGGTTGTGGTGAGCATCCAACACCAATACCCTCCAAGATACCGGTGCAGAGGATTATCCATACAGGTGTATCCTGCCCATACGTAACCTTTACACAAGCACCGATGGCCCAAATGGCTGCTCCACCGCTAATCACTGAAGTGTATCGGCCTGTCATTGACATGATGAGTCCACTCAGTCCGGATGTCGTGCCATGCGCGATTACCAGTAGTAATATGAGTGAGCCAGCCATAGAAGGACTCCATCCCCTGACAACCTGAAGGTAGAGAGGTATATAGAAGAGATTACCCCAGTATATCCAGCCTATGAGAATATTGATGGCTATGAGAATGTTCGTTGATGCGCCATATTGAAAGTCTCGCTGTATTGTGTCAGCTTTCGAACTGGAGAACCTATCATCGGCGGCTCCTGAACTCACGAGGAAGGATTGGCAGTTTGCAGAATTCGAACTCGAAGATGACGAATGCGATGAAAAGGAGCAGTCCGGAGAGGAACATGACAATGTTGGGCATTGACTTCCAATTATCTGCCGAACCACCTTTCGAGAGAGGAATCTGATGTCCACGTTCAGTAGCAATCAATCTTGAGAATGAACCATATGGATTGCTCACCAGGACGAGTACAATAGCTGTCATGCTCGTGAACACACCGATCCAATGCACCATTTTTAATTCCGTCCAAACGTTCTCCGGAGCAGATGATCTAGGCAATACGAGGAGGAGGTATATCACAGCAACGGCGGTCAAAGGACAAATGAACCAGAAAGCCCATCTCCAAGACATGTGCTCCGTCAAAGTCCCTCCAACGATAGGCCCCAGACCAATGCCCAATGCCACAGCAATTCCAACGATACCGAAGTAATATCCTCTCTGATCCAGAGAAGTGATATCCGAAATCGTGATCTGAAATAAAGCATTGATCGCACCAGTACCGACTCCACTAAATGCGCGAGTTGCGTACAATCGCGCTGCCATGTGTGCATCCAGAGAGGAGGTTCCCAAACCCCATAATCAGAAGGGCGGATACGAGACATGTCTTGCGGCCGAAGATATGGAGAAGCGGCCGTTGATGAGCTGGATACTAGTGCTAGTTGTGAGAAAGCTGCAGGCTACCCATGAGATGGAGGATCCTGTGTTGAGAGCAGATGCGATGGCAGGGAGGGATGTTGAGATGGCTGTCTGGTCGAGGCATGAGGTGAATTGAACGAGTGCGAGGGCGGGAAAGACATGAGTAATCGTTTCCGGGAGAGGATATGAGATTGGTAGTCTTTGGGTGCCGGTAGAAGAGGCGTTGATTCGTTTTCGATGCAATGATCCCGTGTTAGATCTTTTGAAGACTCCATTTCGGCGACAGATGAATGAGAGAGAAAACGCGATTTACCCGCCGAGGAAAAAGAAGAGGCTCTTCACAGCAGTTTGACTACGTTTTCGCCAGAACTAGCTTCTCGGCTCAATATTTCTGTCCCACTACAACTACGTACACGAGATACCAATGTATACAGATTACCGGGCACAGAGTTTCTGCATCATCGTGATCGACCGTCTGGTAGTACATATCGATTGATACGCAAATCTGTCCCATTCCGACCACTGCAAATTCCATCAGTCCCGAAACCTGCGAAAGTAACAGAGCATCACAAAGTCAACAGCGCCGCGGCATCTTCGATCTTACTACTAATAATATCGCGCCATTCCTAGTGTAAGCCAACAAGTCAGCGGATTTTCTCCCCCCAAGCATCAACACAGTTCGAAAACCAAAAGTCCAGACACACTCACCAACGCAGCGGCCCAATTCCCTGATTTGAAGTTATCGATGAGATGATGTAGTGCATCATAATCCATATGCCAGGACGATCGGGGGCAGATGACATGTCTGTATTTGACCCTGCCGGGTTGGACGTTTCCGTGGCAGAATATACGTTCGACTGTTTTGTACTTATGACTCGTGTCTCGTGCGAGCTGGTGGATGTTCTGAGAAAAGGATCGGGAATTCGAGTCGGTGTTATGGAATAGTGACGAGATGTGAGACGCATATGCATCGAAAGACACGCTAGCAGCGTAGAGTTTCGCGATGGAAGTCTCCAACGGAGTGAAGTCGAAAGTTTTTGAGTCAGGCAACTTCTCCATCGCAACTTTCACGTATCTATGAAGCTCCAAAGCGTATTCCGTAGCGTTGATCCCCAGAACAGGGCTTTCCGCGAGCTGGGCTGCGATCAAAGACCAGATCTTAGTCGTTGCAAGGTGATGGTTCCAGCCTGGATCAGCGGTCGTATTCATCCAGTGGAAAATTTCAAAGTTCGAGTGATAGGGGAAGAAAGGATGTCGATGGTGGGGATACATGCTGTTTGTAAGAATGTGAGTGCATCGCCGCCTCCGGGCGTTTTGATGTCTCCTCCCCAGCGATCAAGAACAGTCTCATTGTCTTCAAGAATATCTGGAGATGGTGACGAGATGGTACTGGCGGCTCGACGAACAATTCTGCTGAGTAGTGGTGACGCCTTGGCATGGAAGGTTTGGCCTGATGCTGCGACTACGACGCCGAGGTAGGCGACAGTTGCGTTGGAGATCCAGGGTAGATTTTCGAGAACCTAAGCATTAGAGCCGACCTCTCCAATTTCCTCTCCTTCCCAGCTGACAAATATGAGAGTTCGTCTCGGTATCCAGCCAGCTTTGTATGCAGACCCGAAGCTCCGGACGACTTCCATTAGAGCTGCCGAGCCACTGTTTGGATCGCTTGCTCCAGCTGTCCATGCGTCTCGGTGATTACCAATGATTATGATGTCGTCTGGTGATGCGCCTTCAATTCTGCCGAATACGTTGTAGAGTTGTTTGTGGCCGTACGCCATCATATTGACGAGATTCACCTCTAGGCCAGGAGGTGACGGCCCGATTGAATACAGCACGCCTCGATATGCTAGGCCTCCTCCTCGCCATCTGTCTCCGAGATCTTCGGCATCTGGACCATGACCGTTGAGAGCTGAGAGAATTGGAACTATGTTGCCATATGACGATGTCAGACATGGAATCGTCTCGTCTCCGCTGCTTGGATCGGAATTAGATGTGTTGCCTTTTGATTGCCCTGGGGATATCAGTCAGGACAGGGCAAAAAATGAGTGGTTCTTACCCAACACATCTCCCACACCCCTCTCGATATAAGTCTCAGGGCGTGCAGGACCCTCCGGATAAGCCTTGCAGCCATTGCCTTCAGTGTATTGCCCATCTTCGCCTGGATCGGTGTACAGGACGATACCGACCAGCCCTTTCTTAGCAGCCAGTTTGATTTTCTCTACTCTACCTCTCAGGCCGTACCTGGCCACAGCAATTTTACCCTCCAAGTCCACCTCGCCAGCTTTTTCCAAGTCATCGTAATCTTCTTGAGACCGTAATTAACAAAGACATATCGCGCCGTGACATTCCCACTGATCGAGCCTCCGAGATATGCCGGTGTTATGATCTTTGACTCGGCCGCTTCGGGCATGTCTTCCATTAGTTTTGCCGTGTAAAGTAGTTTGGGACTGTCATGGGGTCCTACTGTGGTATCGAGGAGCGTAAGGTGTTGGCCGACTGGGTTTCCCACTAGAGCATCGCAAGGGTAGATTTTGGTTTCTGGAATCCCAAATTCTTCCCACTTACTCTGAGTCCATGTTCCTTGTTCCTCTCCTTGGCCGTTGAAGTGTGCTGTGGATGTGTAGTAGCGACTCCATTCTTCCATATGCGTCGCGCTTGGCTCTGAGAGGAGGTGATTCTCTAAGTCTGCGAGAGACCATTGTTTTTGTGGAGATGATGTTTTCGACGTATATTTCGACGGATTATCGATAGCTTGGAATAGAATGCGGAGCAGTGAAGATGGAAATGTAGGTATGGTGAGATGAGAGGGGAGCGCGATGAGTGTCAGAAGTCCACAAACGATGAGGATCCGGATGGGATACTTCGTTGAGCGTTTTCCTCGGCTCTTGGGCTTCGAAGCCTTTATACTTCTGACGAGATCCATATCCATATTGGCAGCGGTCTATGTATCTTTGGTTTGGAGTGATGAGGATCGAGACGCATGAGAGCGAGTAAAGCAATTGAACAATCGACGAAGTACAAATCAGGAAATACAGCGCAGAATACGTGCTGCCAGCGAAAAACGTAGAATATGTCTCTTGGCTCTTCTGTGAGACGCTTCGATGTCAGATATGTGGCCTCAGAATACGTACTTGTCTGGAAATCGGTCGATAGGTAGGTGTCACTTAAGTAAGTTGACGTCTCACAACGAGGTCGTACCAAACGCGATCGCTTAGCTGAAATTCGCGTCGATCAGGCAGGGTTGGAACGTGAATTCGGTACTCCGACCTGAGCATAGGTTCGATTCAGTGATTTCATTGAACTCATTTTCATCTACCGTCACTACGTGATATCCTTTCCATTTGGTATTTCCTATTGCATCTCTTCCCAGCATGAAGACCTTGAAGTCGTCCTTCCCAGCCAATTACGAAACCTCCTCATCGTATACGCGGAAATGTTCGCCTAGACAACCTCCCACCAATTCACTAACTCCACTCCACTACAGCTCCATCTTTTCCCTCCCTTCCGTGGCTGACTATCAAATCTCCCATGGTATTCACCCCAGCACAGCACAAAGGCAGACCCCTCCCCAAAACTTTCTCCTCGTCCTATGCGATCCGCATCTATCCATCCATCCATCCAGTCATCAGAAGTCCAACCGTTCAAATGGCTGATCATAGTCATGAGATCGTCGTTGTCATCAACTTCGTTCGTCCAAGCCGTGTGATTCGTCCAGTCCAAAAATCGTTACCGTTACCGTAGAGCGTCGTGAGAGCGAGCGAGCGCATGGCCAAGAGTCAGAGTCAGAGTCGAACTCAGACGTGCGAAGTCTTGACTTTCTTCGAGCGCAAGCCGAGCATGGTTTTGAATCCCCACCACGGAGTATTAATTGGCGAATCACCTATATCAAAAACACACACATCAGCCACCTGCCATGCCAAGAAAGAATAGAGAGGATGAGAGAGTACATACCAGTAAAGATGAAAACATCGTATAGCCAGCCACCGAAAAGACATCCTAGGAACGGCGCTACCATCGGGATCCAGAAGTAGTAGCCGCCTGCAGACCAGACTTCATGACCGTAGCCGAGAGCGTAGGACATCAAACGAGGACCTATTTATTTATATATCATCAGCACTCCTCATCCTTTCACCCCACAAAGCAAAGAAAGCTGCGCTGAGACCACCTACCGAAATCCCTCGCCAGATTAATCGCATACCCCGTCTCCCACCCAAAACACGCCCCAATCCCAAAAATGACAAAGAACAGTCCCAAGGGCGTGAGGTTTCCCGCTCCGAGGTTGCCGTTGTCTTGGAGTGAGTAGATGCAGAACATGAGGATTGTGGAGGCGATGAATTCGGAGAAGAACATGCCTGTGCGCGTCATGAATTCGGCTGGGTAGGTGCAGAAGATGCCGGCTGTGGCGTTTTCAGAGAAGCCTGGGACGGTGCGGATTGAGGCGCCGCCTTCGAATTGCGTTATGGCGGATTTGTAGTTTGCTGGAGAGGGGGGGAGGGTTAGTCATTGTGCTTTGGTGGGTTATGTTGGATTGGGATGAGATGGTAGGAGATAGGAGTGAGTTTGAGAGGGGAGATGTGAGGTGTGTGCTCTATGGACTGGGATGGATTGATATGTGTGGGGTGTGAGTGGGGGCGTCAGATACCCCAGAATGTTTTCAAGGGTCCGCGTGCATAAGCAAGAACAAAACGAACGGAAATAAGAAAAGAGGGGTAGGTGAACGATAATGGATCAGCTTACCATACACGACGCCGGAGGCGCAGAAAGCTCCTAGGATTTGCGCAAGCATGTAGACGGGGAACTTGCGCCATGGGAATTTGCGGTAGACGCTGGAATCTCGGTGTTAGCTCGGTTTGCTTACTTCTTGGCTGTGGGGGAGAGGGGATCTTGATTTGATATCAAGGATTGTTTGTTGGATGTGCAGATATCTTGGGAATGTGGATGCAGAAGGGATTGGACTGTGCTTACCAGTTTGCGAAGGTGACTGCGGGGTTGATGTGTGCGCCACTGACCTATATGGCTGTTAGTAGATGTAATGCCGAGTTTTGGTGGTTTGCGGGGAAGCCGGTGAACGAGAGGGAAAGGAGATTGTACGAACCCCTGATGCGTAGACCCCCAACATGACGCCGATACTATACAGATGTCAGTGTTTGTATTGTTGATATTGAAACGTAGAACATACCCCCATCCCCAAGAAATAGATTGATAGTCTCCCTTCTCGCCTCGACTGAGAACAACTTGAGCAACGACTCTGTTTAGATGTTAGCCGAGTCTTTGCTTTTTCCTAGACGTCGTAACGGACCCATCACCAAACAAGATCAAGATGAAAACACCAAAGAACTCGGAAAGAGGTTCGCGGAACTTGTGGCGCATTCGACTCCACCATAGATCTGGACGAGCTGGAATGGCATCTTTCTGGGGAATTTCGTGATCAATCCCTGGGCCGTGTTCGCCATATGCCTCTTGAATCTCCTTCTCACTTAGAGCGTCCTTGTGTGCTGAGTGTGAGGATTCGGCATGATTGTTGAGATGAGTTGCGAATTCATCGTGTGATACTGCTGGACTGGGCAGCGAAGTTGCTTTCGTGTCTGCCATCTTGAGTTTCGATTTGGACTTGCGAGGATGTTTCGAGAGATGTCGAACTTCAACAAAGAACTCGAGGAGGTAATATAGTAGTTGATGATCTGGATTGCTTGTAACGGTGATCGACACTTTGACAGGTAGAAGAAGATGGATGATCCGGAACTAGATATAGAGACAATCCAATTGTGTCAGACGTTGGTAGCTGCCGTGCAATGTTAGGCATTCGCAGCTTAAAGGGAGGCCTTTCCACAAGTAGAAATACACCGACTCCGATCTTGCCTCTCAAGCAGATAGCTGAGGTGGAGATAGAAGACTTCGATCGTAGCGTGAGATGGGGTGAGGAGAAGCGTGATGATAGCGAGAAAAAGCGCTCCCGAGGGCAGGATTGGAGCCAGACGGATCTGGCCACCCAACTTAGCACAACAGGACCGAACGTCTGCTGGTCTGCTTCCCATCGGGGAGATTCTGCAGATTACAAGGATATCCTGTTGAAAGCATTGAACTGACAGGTGAGCAACGTGACATGGGGTTAATCTTGACTCAAAGAGGCGTCCATCGAGGCATCGTCGGCGGCATTCCGCCCAACCACACGATATACCAACAACTTAGTTCACACTGGTGGTACGAGTCTGTGGTGAACCTTGTTCGAAACCTGGAAATTGGCAAGCTAGTGACTAGATAGAGATAAGATTACATTTAGTTGCTCGAGTAAAATTTCTTCATATGTTATGATTGATCTGAGACCGAGGTTGTTCTCGTACGAGATCTCAAGCCGAAGAAAGAACTCCACAATGCAAGACGACTGTAACAGAGGAGATAGGCAACTGTTCTGCATCCAGGCCCAACCCGAAGAGGAAGTTGTCTTTGGAGCGGTATGAAGTCCGTGTTTCGTCAAGTGTAGTCACCGACCCCCTGAAAAGATCACAAGATACGCGCGCCTGGTAAAAGCCTCTTTTAGTCCAGGGTGGCACTTGAGAACGGGAAACCATTCTTCGTACCAACTTCGCCTCTTCGATTGGCAAATAGAAGGAAGCCATTGATCTTGTCCTTCTTAGCTACGGACTTTAGGGTGACATTGGATGATATTCGGCGCGAAATCACGCCGTCATCCACGGCTACTTGCCAAACTTAGTACGTCAACGTCGACCCCGCGATCTGATGGCCACATTTGCCTCCTTCCTCGAATCCGAGAGGCACAGTCAGCGCTACAATCGGTCACTCAACCGAGAGGTTGAAACTCAGATGGATGCTGAGATCCTGAGGTGCGATGCTTACAGCTGGCAAGCGGGGTTGTACGAAGGCGGGTATGATTTGAAACTGTACAGTACAAAGCGGCAACTAACAGACGTGATGAAATTGAACAACAGACAACAGACAACAGAACAACAGAGCAGAGCAGAACCAGGGGGATTCGGCAGATACCCAGGCATTGATACTTCAGCAGCCAGGCTATTCGATGGCGCCGATAACCGTGCGGGTGTACCATGCTGGTATTCTCAGCAGCAGTGGTAATCGAAATGGCATGCAGTGGTAGCGACAGTAGTGGAGTTGTGAAGTCTTGCCCGTACCCGGCTTACGTAGAGAGAGGCAGAGCCAACCAACGAAGTGCGCGATGAAGACTGAGCTGGTGCTGGGTCTGGGCTTCCCCGCTTTGGCTTGCCCTTCCAAGTGTCTGCTACCAACTTCCCCTCCCTAGAACCTGGAAGCCGTTGGATTCGAAGACGAAGCTACTGCCTTGTCCCGAACGAACGATTCTGATACTGTCCAATAAGGGGACAGTCCAAGGGAGGCTGCAGCTAGAGAAGTGAGCGACCATTGAAGAAGGCCGGGGTTCCCGAAGGATCAGAAGCAAAAGAAAGCAGCAACAGAACAGGCAGCGGGGAGGATAGGGAATGCATGCCATTCAGGGTGCAGTAGTAGTCAAAGGAGTCTGCATGAGGGCATCCAGACTGCTGCAACTTTGTGTTCTATATTTGCTGGCGCTGGCCATTGTCGTACTACGCGATGCACTGTACTGTGCTGTGCTGAGACCAGACCAGAATCCTTCAGCCTCGTGGGCGTGGCTTGGTGAGGTCAAGAGACTTTGCGGGAAAAGAGGCTTGCAGTCCTTGCGCTCCTTGCAGCGTGGTGGCGCGATGTGGCTGCTTAGCGAGAAGGTGAAAACCCTCGACCCCTCAATTCAGAGAAGCCGAAGCCGAGTGGGGAAGAACTTACAGGCATTTAACAGGCATCTAGACCCAATGTAGGCAGTATTTTTCCCCGCTGTGCTGATCCGGGGTTAGTGTGGGTCGGAAGACAGGGAGGAACAGGCAGTTACAGTACAGGGGGTTACAGGGAGCGGCCAGTCATTGGACAGGGACGGGTCTGCCTGGGTTCATGCCGAAGAACACCGCGAACACCGTAACGTCAACCCCCAAGACAGTGATGCCGATGCCTGCCAGCCAGTGTGAGTGCCCATGCCCATGCCAATGCCCATGCCAATGCCAACCTCCGTCCCCCGTCTCACCTCAACATACACTCGAATTGAATGATTTTTCATCTCATCTCAACTCTCCTCTCCACAACATTTGACAACAAAGCTATCACGAGCTGCTTACTGCTACTAATCCTTCCACTTTGATCTCCGCCACCACTCCACAACATCAGACACTTCCTGACAATCCCACTCGGTAGAACTACCTCTTTCTTCTAGCTCTTCTAGCTGATTCCCACAGCTTCCAGCCTCTCCCACTTCTCTAACCCCTCAACTAGACCATCCCGAGCCCTCGGTCCGGCGGCGCAGCACTTAAATACTTCACTTAGAGTCCAGTAATTCTTACCGTCTGACCCGGCCACTCCAGACAATAGACAAGACACGCCAAAAATCAAGGGCGTGGTGGAGACAATCACAAGTCTATTGCATTACTCTTCGTAAGTATGGAGACCCCAAGATGTTGGCAGACCCGACAAGAAAAGTAGTCTTTGACGTTAGCCTACCCCTATCGAGCATTCTCCGATGCTATGCGGATAACACTGCCTCTGCTTCGAAATGTTGGCTTTATTTCTCTCCTTGTCATACGATAATACGAATTCTGTAGTATGCAGGGTATCAAATGATATCCCCCTTTTCTCCTCCTTCTCTCCGATTGGTGTCCCAGAACTTTTTCCTCTTGCAGCTGTCCTGCACTGCCCAGGTAGTAGTTAGGCAGGGAAGGTACAGTGAGATACATGTGACACGTGCGGGTAGTTGTCAAAGCCGCACTGCATTTCGTGATACGTAAGGTATCGAGGCATTGAGAAGAGACACCTTTCTCAAGGCTGGATGCATTGAAGGGTCCACTTCAGGTATCAAAAAGGCTTCAATATCAAGAAACAACTTACAACGAGTATATCAACGCATTGCATACAACACAGATATCACGCCAAGACATAAAACGAGAACGAAGTAAAAAGGAGCAGATACTCCGAGTAAATTGACTAGTTTTGCAAACCAAAATATAGTAAACTCAAGATAGAGTAAATTTACATCGATACCAAGCCCCTACAACCCCGAACTAACAGCGGACGGCGTTCCGTCATCTTGGATCCTTGAACCTGACCTGACGAAGGAGGCGTCTAGTATGGCCGAGACTAGTCCAACCAAGCATACGCCTCTTTCCAACCTACCTACCTACCTACCCCAAAAGATTAGAGCTGCATACCATACAATTCCCATACCATTCCATTCGTCTACCAACGGACATCAACCCGCCCGCCACCACTTCCCTCGCCTCTCCTCGCTTACTGCACCTCACGTCTCGAACCCCTCATCTGCACCTGACACCCAGACCGATCCCTCAACCACCTAGCTGACAGGCGAAGTGCCCTCCCCGTCTCTCCCGTCTTCCCCCTCCTCTAGCAAGTGTCAACCAACTCGGTGTATTTCCACATCCAGTAGACACTTCGGTCTATCTATCTCGTCTCGATCTTGACAAGGTCGATCACATGCAGCTGTCTTCAAGGGTCCAGAGGGGAATGCGGGGTGTAGATAAAGAAGCTGGTGGTAGCTACCTTACCCCAGCTCTTGATCTTCATCCCCCTCATCTCCAGTCCCCTCCGTGTTCTCCAGATCTCAAAATCTCAAGATCTCAAGCTCCGAAGCTGTGTTGGACAGAACATATAGCTCCTACCTCTCACAAAACCACATTATTCCTCGACACTTCTCAATTGCTTCTCTCTGAGCTCACCTCATCTCATCTCATCTCATACTTTTCGACTTTGACTTGGAATTTGAGACTTTTGAGTTTTTCACGATGACAGGCGACTCCCCCGTTCTCGTCTCTCCACATGAGGCATATGTAGGATCAATTGATCAGGGAACAACTAGTACTCGCTTCTTGATCTTCAATCGGGATGGTGAACCAGTTGCCTCGCACCAGGTTGAGTTCAAGCAGTATTATCCTCAGCCAGGGTGAGATTTTGCCTTTCCAATTCCTTTTCATCCCTCCCCAGAGATGCGATTGCTTTAAGATTGCTTGAGGATGAAAGACTAACGAAACCCCTCACAGATGGCACGAGCACGACCCCCTCGAAATCATCACCTCAATCGAAACCTGCATCGAAGGCGCCGTCAAATCCTTCGAAGACAACGGCCACTCCGCCCGCTCCATCAAAGCCGTCGGCCTCACCAACCAGCGCGAGACAACCGTCGTCTGGGACACCACGACGGGCGAACCCCTCTACAACGCCATCGTCTGGACCGACACGCGAACACAAGCTCTCGTCCGAAAACTCAAGAACCGGCTCGGCTCCGACAAGCTGCAAGACCTGTGCGGTCTCCCGCTATCGACTTACCCCTCTGTAGGCAAACTCCTGTGGCTGATTGAGAACGAGCCGAAAGTAGCGGACGCGTATGCGAAAGGCACGCTTGCGTTCGGCACGATCGATGCCTGGGTCGTGTATCGGTTGAATGGTGGTGCGAAGAAGAATGTTTTCGTTACGGACCCGACGAATGCGAGTCGGAGTATGTTCATGAACATCCACACCCTCAAGTATGACGAGCAACTCCTTGATTTCTTCCGCTTCGATATGAAGAAGTTGAACCTGCCTAAGATCGTGAGATCTTCGGACCCAGAGGCGTTTGGGACCTTGACGACGGGGGTCTTGAAGGGTGTGCCTATCACCGGGTGTTTGGGCGATCAGTCTGCTGCGTTGGTGGGTCAGAAGGGGTTCTCGCCGGGGAGGGCGAAGAATACGTATGGGACGGGGTGTTTCTTGCTGTATCATGTTGGTGATAAGCCGGTTATTTCCACACATGGACTTCTCAGCACGGTAGCGTATGATTTCGATGGCAAGCCGCAGTATGCGCTTGAAGGCAGTATCGCTGTTGCTGGGTCGAGCGTGAAGTTTTTGCAGAATAACTTTGGGTTCATTAAGGAGTCGAGGGAGATTAGTACTCTGGCGGAGACGGTGGAGGATAATGGGGGATGTGTTTTCGTTACGGCTTTTAGTGGGCTGTTTGCGCCGTATTGGATGGATGATGCTAGAGGGACGATTTGTGAGTTATCTTTCTCCTCTCCCGTTTTCTGTCATCTGACGAGGACTCCCTCATCTCATCTGATCTCCTCCTCTCTCCACATCTTAGACATGCCCGTTTCATATCATTTCCTCCCAACTCAATTCACATACTAACATTTCCCCGACAGTCGGCATCACAGCCTACACCAAGAAAGGCCATATCGCACGTGCAACGCTCGAAGCAACCTGTTTCCAAACCAAAGCCATCCTCGATGCCATGGAGAAAGACAGTGGACACGCTCTCGCCGAACTAGCAGTCGACGGCGGAATGACAAACTCAGATCTCTGCATGCAGGTATGCCTCCCTCACCTCCCCTCCCCTCCCCCCCCTTTCCTCTTTAATCCTGCCCTCTTCACCCTTTTACTCTCGAGCTTCATCACCACGCCCTTTCCCCCAAATCCAAACCCCCCAAATCTAACACAAACACAGACCCAAGCAGACCTAACCGGGATCCCCGTCTCCCGACCCCGCATGCTCGAAACCACAGCCCTAGGCGCCGCCATCGCAGCCGGCTTCGCCGTCGGCGTGTGGTCCTCCTTCGAAGAACTCAACAACGTGAATACGGCCGGCACGACGGTGTTCCAGCCGAAGATTGATGGGAGGGAGAGGGAGAGGCGGTTTGGGAGGTGGGAGAAGGCTGTGCAGATGTGTAGGGGGTGGGAAGGGAATGAGAAGGAGGGTGAGGGGGAGGGGGAGAAGTGAGTTTTTACCTTCCTGCTTTTGAGTTGGGTTGAGTTGTGGGTGAGGGGGAGGGTTGAATGGAGGGGTGGGGGGAGAGGGGTAGTTGTTGTGCATATACCAATTCGTTTGTTTGTATTTAGTCTCGAGTCTCTTTCCTCGTCGTCTTCGTCTTCGAGTGGAGTTTTGACTCCTTTTTCCAGCACATCATCGTCTCAGCAGCCGCAAATGAAGAGCAAGCTTTGAACACCATGTCACATACAATCCGCTCCACGAGTCTCCTCTTCTCTCCCCGCTCCGAACCCAACCGTAATTTCTCGTCTGAAGCTCGCGCCTATGTAAGTGCTGAGTTCGTAAGTGACTCGAAAGACGAATAATCAACTACTCATTCCCACTGCCCCCCCCTCCGCCCACGAATTCCCCGTCTTCTCAGCAACCCACCTCTTAAACCCCTCCGAATCAGCATCCTCATCGAACTTCGCCTCCCCATCTCCCTCCTCTGAGCCTCTCCTATACCAAAGATACTTACTCCCCACCTTTAACATCTGTTTCGCTCCAACCTTAACACCCCAATTCTTAGCTGCGCCTTTGAACTTGATCTCAATATTGAATGGCAACCCGTCAGTCTGGAGAAGGATTGCGAACTTCAGGCGTTCTGGAATGCCGGTTTTGAGGAGTGCGTTTTCGGTTAGTGTGAGCTTGGTTCCTTGGGTGCCGGCGGATGTTGATGTGAATTGCGCCCAGTGCGGCTCGATGTGGGATTTTTCTTGCGTGATACCGAGGGAACCGATAGAGATATTATTGAAAGAAGGGTTGAGTTCTGTGGTTAGGGATGTCGTGACAGTACGGGATGTGAGAGGGCCGCTTGCTGAGCGGGGGTAGATGGCTTTTATTGCGAGGTCTGGGTTTGGAGGTTGGGCGATCGATGGGGTGTTTGTTTGATTTGATGGTGTCTGTGTCGAGGTCAGTATCATTCTCTGTCATTTGAATGTGAGGGGGAAATATCGACTCACCTGATCATCCTCATCAATCTCTTCCACTAAAATCCACACTCCCATCTCTGTAATTCTTTGACCGGAACCTCTGATCTGCTCTCCGAACTCGAGCTCAAAGACGACGACACATGCCTCCCGCTTCCCATCACCACCTATTCGCTCATCTCTAAACCAGCACCGTCGCAAATCGGTGATCTTCGTACTGATACTGCATTTCCTGAAAGGCAGGGTAGAAATATGTTCTGTTGTACCGTGACTGAGTTGTAAAGGCTCGGGAAGAATTTCGAGATCTATATCCTGTGCTAGAAATGGGGAAGGGGATGATGGTGACATGTTTGAGTCGGTGCGATTATTAGAGATGTCGTTGGATTTGAGTTCAGGCTCGGTCATATTGTGGATCTTCGTGGGGTATGCGTTCCAATTTTTTAGAAGATGGATCGATCGTGAGTCAAGTGTTGACATGAAATGTGGGTGTAAAATATGGGGTGCAGATACGATCCCAGAAACACCGACAGATTGGATAGGATACTCCACTTGTCGATGAAGAAGGACAAGATCGTCGACTGAGGCTTGGCGGTAGTTGAAATAAACTCGGGATTGCTGAGGCGCGGACTGGGAAGTATATCCTCACTGACTCGTGTGGTTCGTGTGTTGGGATGAGAGAAGAGAAGACACGGGACAAAATGAGTGGGCGGCTAAATCGGGGCGGGCCGCATGGGATTGGCTCGGCTGGGCTTGTCATCTGCACGAGAGGTTCAGCCGCAGCTGAACTTCGAGACTCTTTCAAAAACATGTTCAGTGAGGAGCTGGAGTAGAGCGGCAGGGCAAGTTTGAAACGCATCGTTCTTTTAAAATGTCCTCTCACCAGAGCCATGGCACGGGTACAACTTAGTTGCCACGGGAACTTCGGATCCATCGTTTCTCAAGGTCACGTTTTATGATACCGCCCCCAACAATGACCCAGGTGTCAAGTGATGTAAGGTAGTATTGACATGCAAGTTAACGGAGCTGAGACTTCAGTATATCTTCATGGAACACGTTAAGATAACAGATGTAACTGGCTTCCCGCATCTTTGATCGAAGAAACGCCTATTATCGCATTCGACGCCTCAGACCGGGGACTATCACTTCACAGACCACAGTTGCCGGCGCATATAAGTTCCAAGCTTCAACCAGAAAGCCACATCCCTGAAAGTTTCAGCCACTATACGCAAGCTTTCACCCACAATCACATCGCAACCGCCGGCGCTTCTTTACCTTGTGTATAATCTGGCCAAGCGCAACATTAAGTCGTCGTCGTTGGATCGCGACATATTACTTCCGTAATTTCCGCACCAAAGTCGGGGGCTTTGACACTTTTTATCACACAATGCAGCGAGTCGAAACCACTGGCCCGCTCGTCGAAAGAGCAGAGTTGAAACCTCTCCAGCAAAACAAATATTGGGCAACAGGTGGTTGGAACCGAACAAATTTACGACAACAACTGGATGCAGACAACATTGACTTTGTTGAAGTCATCGAAACAAGCAAGCCATGGGAACAGCTCAAATTGCCAATCGTATGCAAGATATGCGAAAAGACCAAAGCCCATCGGCCATACCTTGAGCAAGTCCACTGGTGCTTCCAGCACTGCATCCAATGCGATGACTTCTACATTTGCATTGATTGTTTCCCAACAGAAGAGTTCCTGAAAATGAGGAAAGACCACCAAGATCACAAATTCGTCCAAATCACAAGTCGACCCCTCTCGGCACCGATTTACGACGGAAGCGATCTTGATCATCTAGAATTATTCCGCAACTCCAAAACCTCGCAGCAATTCTTTTCATACTTCCCGTGGTTCTTTCACTGTTTCGCTGGATTCCAAGAAGTTCGGGAGTTCAATCGCAAGCAGACTATTGCTGCGTTGCAGAGAAGTCCAAACATAGGTTCGGAGGAATGGATGTGTTTGATGGAGATGCAAAATTATCCCGTGGACTGGTACACGCGGACTTTCGGCAGAGGAGAATGGGAACTTCTTTTGCTGAACATGGCACCTCTCCTCGATGCTCGGATAGAGAGTGCAAAGGCTTCGGTGCAATTGAACGGATTACTCTTGCAGCTACAGAAATTCAATGACGAGAAAGTGGCGTATTATGGGAAGGGGGATACCCCTTGTTTGAGGGAGGCAGAACGGTGGAGATCGGTTGCTGCAAGTTTGGCGCCGAACATGCTGGACTACATCACATATACGATTCCATTGCAATTCATGACGGTCTTGGATCCGTACATCGACCAGGCGAAGTTGGATCGATTGCTTTCTAGTAGTGTTGAGGAAGAGCCGTTGAGGCAGGACGCATCAACAAGCGAAGGACGAATAAGCAGACTTGGGGATGATCTTCAGAACATTCATCTAAGTGAAACAGAGAAGGGTGCGACCAGTCTTCAAATACAATCTCAAAGCGATGGACTGTCACGGGGTATTCCAAAGTTGCAGCCGGACAACACTACAGATCAATATCGAGAGATGACAAGATTATGGCCAATGTTCTCTGTTATCTTCAAGAGCTATCCGGGATACGATGAACTGGTATCTCCTGTCATGATGAGCGATCTTTCCAGTCATTTCGAGAGAATGGTAAGATCCACTTCATGTGCTTCACGCCGATGCTGACTGAGATAGAAACCTTCTTGGCATTCATTTCTCTTCAGAGATCATCTCATACGGGAGCGCTTGTGGCAAGTCGGGTACAAGAATGTAAGAGTCCCATATCATTTGCCAGACTAGGCTGAGCCATATGAAAGCTACCGGAAGTCTCCACAAACGCCCTATTCGTCTTGGATTCAGCCACTATGAGTTCTTGGCCAGCAGCCCATCCTCACATTGGATCTCTACTTCAAGCACAAAGACGCAGACTGAGGGGCAATTTCGAAGAGGCCATTAAACTCCTTCGTCCACTGCACGATGCTGATTCCGCAGATGTCCATATCTCACTAGAGTTACAGCGAGTCTATGTTGAGCAGGGCTACTTGCAGAAGGGATTGGCTTGCGGCAACGGAGTAGCACAGGCGGAGCTACTCGCCATGAAGGTTCAAATGGAAGAGGCCACGGTCAAATTGGAGGCTGGAGACATGACTGCTGCAATCTCCATCGGCAGAGAAATTCGGCTTGCAAGACCAATTGCACGTGCTCTCCTCAGCCTGATATCGAGCTACCTGAGATGTTTCGTCCATGGAAAATGGGAGGTCGCCTTATCCGAAGCTGCGGAGGTGTTTGGCAAATATCTAGTCGACTGGGATCCTGGAGAGGAAAATCCCTCACTAATGGTACGTATCATGCTCGGAGCTTTCGTAAACTATTCTGACATCCCAGGTGTACCTGGAACTTTACTATCACAAGATCGTTCTCGCCACCTGTAGGGATTTGGAACACTCCACGCCTAGGGATGCGGCACTAGCTCGATTGAAAGCCATTCGTCAACATCTCTGCAATATGCCACACAGTAGCGGTTTGGCAGCACTAGCTTGGGAAGTTGTTCTGACAGAGTTGGAAATGTTCAAGCGAACAATTCGCGACCAATACTTCGACATGGAAGACGCATTCAGTATGGCAAAATATGTCCACACCGAATCGATCGCTCTCCCGATAATTGGGGAGTTCACGAATTCCATCGTGATGAGAGATGCAATCACTAATGCTCCAGAAATTCTTGCTGCTTCGACGATGATTCAAGCCGAGATCTGCAGTGAAAACGGGGCAGGTCCAGAGGCAACTTTGATGGCTATGATGGCTGCATTGACATACCAGAAGCTCAGCAACGACCCTGAACTCCCACCTCATGCTGGTTTATTTGACGTCAAATTCCTGGAAATCAAGATAGCAGGAAGGTCAATTCCATTTGATGTTGTCCAATCGCTATATGATAGCTTGAGGCAGCGAAATGACTTGACAAGACTGCGTCAGCTTCGTCGATGTAACGTCAACTACGTCTTGAAGGACTCTCCAGCCTACGATTGGGAATTGTTCCAACGGTCTTCGCTTCGGGACCTTGCCAAAGAAGCAGGAGACAATATCATGTATCAGAGATGGAACCTCCGGAAGTATGCCGGCGACACCCTTTCAGTGGCATCAATCAACGACGCAGAGCGAGTCATTGCAAATCACGAATCGGTTGCCGTTCACAGCAGTCTTCTGGTCGTCCTCGCATCGTTCAATCTGAGCCGTGCATATCTCTCTGTCGGAAACTTTCTCGAAGCGGCGCTCAACTCTCTGCTTCACCTTTCTCTCACGGCACAACGAGATGATGTCGAAAGTCATCAACGTGCAATGTTGAATGTGCTGCACATATTCTCCGAGGCTGTCGCTAACAACACGGAGAATCCCGAAGAAGTACTGACCAGACTTACGGTCTTTTGGCCGGGATGGCTGACACCGAAGTCTTATGCCAGATGGGAAGCAGGCCAAGCACGATGCGACGAAATCGATCGATTCATCGATGCAGCTCTATTCATCCCCAACCTTGCAGGTCGAGTAGGTCGAGAGAACCAAGGAGCTATCGAAATGATTCCAAAACCTTATCCTATCAATCTTATCAATTATATGATCAAACATCTTCGCCTTGCCTTCGCACTTTATGAAGCTCTTCCAACATATCTCGCACACACTATTCTTCCCAAGTTAGCTCTAGCGCTAGCAGCTGTCGCCACGTACGTCTGTAATAAAGAGCTTGCCATTCGGTCATATGCCGTGGGACAAACAGCAACTCACACCCAGGACTTTCTCAACCTTGCGACGTTCCGCCTGAAAGCTGGGAAGCTCATGACACTCCTTGGCGAGGAGGATCCAGAACATTGGATGCATGTTGTCCCGGCTGGTAGAGCTCTACTGAAAAGTGCAGCGGAGAAGTTCCTCAATATCCGCCAGTTGGCTGGGGCGCAGATGAGAATTTGTGAGGCAAATGTTGACTTGTTGAGGAGTGTGGTTACGGAAGCGAGGGCGAGAAAATTGTTGTTGAACGAGAGGTGGCAAGAACTTGGTGGGAGAATTGAGGATCTGGATGATTATGTATATCGGGAGATTGTGACGGTGATCAATCTCCAGGAGGAGGCAATAACGCCGATGACAATGACGGATATATTGATGTAAGTGATGTGGCCCTCCCCCCATTCTTCATTGTCGGAGTCCTAATGTGAGCCATAAACTGCTTGCTTCAATGCTGACGTTACTTAGTATGAAGACCGCCCAACGACTCGTCATGGCCTCACCGTACGAGTCCAGTCAGAATCTGGCATATCTTGCCTCAAGCCCAATTCCCCGAAAGAATCGAGAACTGGTTATCGAATTCTGTTATATCCTCAGCGACTTAGAGCCATTTCAAAGAAAGCCAACCGGATCCGCCCTATGCACCTTCATCCAGAGGTACAAAGCCAATATTCTGTATCGTCAATCATTCTCAAATCTCGTACCTGCTCGATATCTCGAAGCGATTGAGGCGGATCCAGGTGCTTTGAAGCTATACCAGGAAGAACAAAGGCTCATTCGTGAAGGACCACAGGCGATGGGAGATAAGAGACTCCAAGACTTGGAGCATGAGATGTCGGATAATCCGACTTTACAACCTCTTCTGGACCAACGACGGAACACGCTTAGTGTCGTACCTTCTGATTTCCATTCTCTTGCTTCTGTTTCCAAACTCACCCAAGGACCAGAATCAGACCTGATTCTGATTGACTGGATGAAATACCACGACTACTTCTTGATCACTGGATACAATGTCACGAAGCAAGAAATCTGTATCTTGGAGTTAATACCAGACTGCAAAGTCGTTCAAGTCGAAGAATGGGTCACCAGGCATCTCAAAGTCGACGGAAAACTCCTTCCAAAGACTCTGGAGAGTGCAGATATCTTCAGACAGCTCTATCCTCTTGTCCGATCTATTGCAAAGTCCTGCAAGAAAGAAGATCTGCTGGTGTTCTCGCCTTCTCAGGAACTCCATTCGATACCTTTACATGCTCTACCATACGCAAGCGAGGACGACCGGCCAATCATCGATTTCCACCCCATCGTTTACACACCCAGCAATCTCATTTTGAAGGAATGCATTCTGCGTGTGCTAGTATCCAGCACCGCTCCGCCATCAACAGCCTCTCTATTTGGCCGCTGGGGATCCGAGAGTGTTGACTCCGAGAAACAAGAACAAAGCATTTCGACATCCTTGGATAACATCTCAATGCAGCTCTCAAAAATCAACATAACCTCGAAGATAATCTCCGGTTCCTCACTGACACATAAAGCATTCTCGTCAAACATGTCGGACTCCGATATCCTACATTTCCACACCCATGTCAACGAGACAGGCATGAAGCAGCACCTTCAACTCGAGCCCGAAGTCTCTGCTTCCACGCCCGCATCACCTAAACTACAGCGTAGTTTGAATCCATTTGTACATCTCTACCAAGCCCGACCGAGCCATGTGTACAATTTGCAAGACGCATTCGCCACGCAGATTCGAGCCAAGCTAGTCGTGATGATGGGTTGCCGCTCCGGCCAGCAACACATCTCATCTTCCGAGGACGCACTAGGTTTGATATCAGCCTTCTTCGCTGCTGGGGCAAGTAGTATCATAGCTACCTTGTGGCAATTTGAAAGTGGCGATGCGTCGAAGTTTTCGGGGTTCTTTTATAAAGAGATGTTTGCTGGGGCAGGCGGGAATGAGAGTGGGACAGATGGAGAGGTCAAGAAAGATGGAAGATTGATTGATGTTGCAGGGGCGTTTAGGAAAGCAGTCATGGAGATGAGGGCTTGTCAGAAGACGGTTTGTAGGAGGAAGAGGACGTTGGAGGAGAGGTTGGGATGTCATGTTGATGATGAGCAGGGAGTACCGTATCATTGGGCGAGTTTTGTGTTGTGGGGGAGTTGGGTTTTGCGGGGTGTTGGGAATGGGGACGAGCGAGTGGATGTGTTTCAGGGTGTGAGGGAAGAGGTTCTGGGGAGGAGCAGTGGGGAGAAGGCTAATGATGAGGTTGTGGCCGAGGGGACTGGGGTCAATGGGACGGGTAAGGAGACGGCGGCTGAGGCTGAAGCTGACGTTGAGGTGGATGATTTTGCTGAGAATTTGAATAATGCCTGTAGGGCTCAATGAGATGATTTTGCTGATTATTTGAATGTTAATAGATGATTATTGTGGAAGCACGCGATCAATCTTTGAGCTTCAGATTCAATGCAAAGCCAGAATTTAAGAGAACGTATCCTCCACCTCTCTAGTCAAGCCAGCGTGTCTACCTTCTGCTCTACTGCTAGGGAATAAATGAAACCAAAGATAGCAATCATATCACGACCAATTCAATGCACTATCATCCACACTCCAGTCAGCAAGTCAGACTTGAAAGTATCACGACACGATACATCGCTGTGAAGAATAAAAGTGGTTGTGTCCCTTCTCCAATCCCTTCTCCAATCTCTTCTCCAGTCTCTACGAGACCGTCACTCTCACACAATGTGCTATTCTCTCCCAAGGAATTTCACTGACATGGCCTCGTATCTAATTCTCGTCTTGACTGTTTTCGCCGGTGAGTACACCATACCAACCCTTAAGTGCCCTCCACCTGATCAAAAACCATCGACAAATCAAGCGAACCACCTGAACTCTTCGACGCGTAGCAAGTCTGTTCCAATTCTCGCTGGTGACTAAATCTGCGTGTGCCAGTCTCAAGCCTCCGGAGATCGGCCAACCAATCATCCGATCGTAGAGGATTCTCATATACCTGACATTGGTGTCCGACGGTGTCCAAGGGTAGGCAGAATAGTCGGACTTGAGCTTCTTCATCTTGCGTCTGAACTCGGTACTGGAGAGCTTCACAGCGGCTGCTATCAAAAGGGTCACAGCTGCTATAATGCCAGCAAACTCCAAGAAGTACTTTAGATGGGAATACTCTTTAAGTTCTTCCATATTCATTCCGAAGAAGGAAGGAGCAAAATTGAGCGGTATGAAGACGATTGCAACCATCGTCAGCCTTCGTAAAATGATGAGCAAATGTACCTTCAAGGATGAGAGTGGGCCAATACCTGCGGACGGACCCGGATTGTCGCAAAGCAAGCCTAGTATCTTCGATGGCTGTGCGACTTTGCAAGACTTGCAGGCGACTTTGGACGTCCAAGGCCAGTCTTTCTGATTTTCTGATAAGCGTATCATAGTCGCTCATGATGACATTCCAGTGGTCGTGAAACCTGTCTCCCTCCACAGCACTAGCAATACAATCATGTATGGTTTCCGAGGAATGGAGCAAAGCATGGTGCCTGATCTGATTTCTCTCATAAGACTTTGATAGTTGATCCAAGTCCTCGGCTTCATTTTCTTCTTGTACCACGTTTTGCCATGTCGCTTCGAGTAATTCACTGGATATCGAACGGATCGAGTTGCGGATATAGGATTTGCAGATTTTAAGCATGTCAAGTATATGAGGAGATATCACTGAAGTCGTTGGTGGTACTAGTGCGTCACGAACAGATTTGGTGGCTGGTTGTATATCGTCTCCTGACATGTCGTACTCTAATAGAATGACTGCTTTACCTGATCAGTCTACTCAACGAAGGTAGTCTAGATGATATCTAGTCCACTTACACACCCGCAGATCTAGTGATCTAATTTCAGTGCTAGTCAAATGTGCATAGCGAGCTGGTTTTATCTGGAGGAAGCGCTTTTCAGACGGCGCAAGCCACGGTGAGCATCTGCCCTTGAGGCTTTTGAGTTCATCCTGCTCGTCTTCATGATGAAATGTAGTAGCGAATAACGAGAAGTGCGTTTCGAAAAATGTCGGATCGATACAGTATTTGTGTCTAATTGCATTATATGTACCTCGATGAATGAAGGACCATGAACCTTTTTGATGGAGGATCAATATTCGCGCCAGGCATGTATCAGGGACATTATCTAAGGTAGTCAAGAGCTGAGGATCAGCCGCGCAATCCGCAGCGTAGTCAGGATAGCGAATGGTATGAACATGTGTGGCATCTTCTTTTACATCGAAAACATCAATGCCGCTGTCGGGGTCATAGCCTTGTTCACTCTCACTCTCAGATTCCGGACCTAGTCGTAAATATTCTGCAAGCCATTTGTGCTTCTCCTGATCCAATGAGTCGACGTAGTCCGGATAAAGATGTTGTGGTCCAGGTTCTTGAAATGGCATTTTGGCTGTGGGATCAGGATGGAAGTGGTCGGCCATTTCTGAGCATGACAAGATCTAAGACAAGATTTGGAATTGGGCATCCTCGCGTCCAAGCTAGGAAGTCTTACTTTAGGCCTCGATTCTGTGGTGCTTTCGGCTCGGGCAGCTGCATGTCTCCGTCGAGACACTTGAGCTGATTAGACAAGGTCCAGCAGCTCGAGGGAACACAAGAGCTGTTGACTGTAACACATATGCCAACCTCAGCCTTTGTCCTCGTCTTTTGGCGGCTTGGACATGAAAAAGCTGCATCTACCCAGGCTTCGATACAATCATTTCCGACAGCGTGCATGATGTCTGAATTCTAGACAACCACTAGTCGGTTCCGCAGAAAAGAAGAGGGGGGGGGGGGGGGGGGGGATTTCTCCTCAGCTCGACGACTCTTGAGCAGGGTTATGATACAGATACCGATGGTCAAGTTCGGCTCAGGTCCAGAAATTGAAATGTTTTTGTGCTTAAAGAATGCTCGACTCCCCGGCCAATTCCACTAAAAATTCTCATGAAGAGAGACTCTTTTTAATTTTGGCAGAAGAATTACAAACATGTGATACTTTGAGTGAAGTCTGTCTGGTTGACCTTTGGAATTCTTCCATCTTATTGATTGCCATAATAAAAGTCCTCATATACTCTCTCCAAATGATATCGACACGGTTCTGGGCAACGACTTCAGGTAGCTCTCTCGACACCAGTGGATATGCCTAAATTGACATGTCGGTCGGCTCGGCAGTCTTGCGGACTAATGCTGACTCGGGAACGGCACCCAATATAGAAATAGATTTCCTCTTCGGAAACCGCATGCTTGAATCTGCTTGTGGCGAGGCATCAAAATCTGAGCTGGTGGGTCTGCCCCTTAGATTTGGCGTGGCTTCAAATACGCGAACGCGAGAATAGATTTCCTCTTTGGGAAATCGAAATACGAACCGAGCCGAAGACATGCCGACATTGTCAAGAATAAAACTCCTCGGACTTCCAACGTGAGATCTTATTCTGCCTTAAGAACACTTTCTTTCTCGCTATTTCCTTCAAACCCTATCTGTAGCTCAGTGCTGTCGCCTTTCTCTTGGCAGTACCACAAGACTGCGGCTTTTCGTATCATCGCCCCCCCAAACTCGTCCGTGGACACATCCAAGCACTTGAAAGTCGTACCCAAAGCAGTATGAATACCAGTCAATCTTTCAATACTGGCGACGGTCCATTTGGACCCGTTGTCAACGGAACTCAGATCGTCTTTTTCGAATATCGTCCCAACAAAGCCGCGGGGTACAGCTTCGTCGTTATCTTCGGCCTCCTGACATTGGCGCACCTCATATACATATTTTGGAGGCGAGCCTGGTTTTTTATCCCCTTCCTCCTGGGTGGAATCTGTAAGTTTATCTTCCAGCTTTCAACTTCTTGAGTACTGACTAGGTATAGCGGAAACCTTTGGCTACTACGGCCGTGCACTCGCATCAGACAACCCTGATAAAGTAGGACCATTCATCCAACAGAATCTCCTCATCCTCACTGCCACACCATTTCTAGCAGCAAGTGTCTATATGAGCTTCGGAAGAATCATCACCGCTCTTGACGCTCGACGCCATTCCATCTTGAATGTTCGGTGGATGACATCCATCTATGTCCTTGTTGATGTCGCTTGTATCGTGAGTCAGTTTATTGGCGCCATTATACCAGCTTCTGGAGACCCAGACGCTCAAAAGAAGTCAAAAATCATTCTACTCGCTGGTCTGATCACTCAGGTGGCTGCACTTTCGCTTTTCATATTTACCTGCTGGCATGCGCATATTCGCATCAAACAAAACCCCCCGGATATTCTCCTAAAGGGCGCAATCTCGAAATGGAAGTTTCATTTCATTGCTCTCGAGATGGTCACCGGGCTTATGATCGTGAGAAGTTTGGTCAGGACAATCGAGTACCTGCAAGGCGAAGGAGGGTACATTATCACGCACGAGGTGTTTCTATATGTACTCGATGCTGCGCTTATGGCGATCGTGATGGGGATATTTCTGGTGATTTATCCGGGACAGCTGGTTCGAGAAGCGAGACGTTCGAAGAGTGAGCAAGACGGGAATTACTTGCTTGGAAGTGCGTAGAAATGGGTTTAGACGTGGGCCAACAGGCAGCTTTTCCAGCAATAGGGCAAAATATTCGGAACTTGACAGAGTTTGGGGATGCACTAGCCGCCTGCAGTCGAAGGCGGTTGCAAACAGGTTTGGCAAAGTTGGATGTGTATTTGTGAAATGGCGCAGAATTAAGTAACATTTTACTTTGTATATACAACAGGATATTAATTGGAGACTACTTTGAAGACGTAGCAGTTGCGAAGTGGAAATTGATGGCCCGAAATTTCACCTGTCTCTATGCCTTTGCCAATTTTATGAAAATCCGACACAATAGAACACGATCTGTATTGTTGGGATTTCGGCAAGTTCGATGACGAGGGTCACTTTCTACGGTACATCGTAGGCGCTGTACTTAAGGATCAACGCGCTCCACACTTCTGAGATCGTTCCAATTACCGAAATGCTTGACATGCAAAGCCGTCGCAGGACAAGGATACCAGGTCGGTCACGCGCTCCGAAAGGGGGAATTTCGAATGCGAGATACGAGTAGTGGCTGAGCGGGTCCACTAGGTGGACAGCCAAGACAAGGTTACGAGTCAACAAGCCCCACGGTTTGCTCTTTAGACCAACATTACCTGCAGGTACAAGACGCTTTCGAGACCGGCATCTAAGATTCTTCTACGGTTCCGCGCATTCGTACACTTTGTTGTCTGTTCTTCGCATTCTAAACGCTTTTCTTCCATTTGATTAATTCCTTTAAACATCATGGTGTCCGCGGGAACGAAGCGAGAACGAAGGCCCCACCGAAAGTCAAGAACGGGGTGTCAAGCTTGCAAGCAACGAAAGATCAAATGCGATGAAAGCAGACCATCATGTTTGAACTGCAAGCGAAGGGAGGTTGAGTGCTCTTGGCCTGCCGATAAATCGAGGGGGAATGCCGAAGAACAGTCGAGATCGGTCTCAGTTTCAGCACAATGTCGTCCATCCACATCAGGTTTCGAACCAGCATCGCCGGTTCACGAGAACTCAATACAAGGAACATTCCGCTTTGTACCGTACACAAAATTTAACGGCCCCGGTCCAGAAAGCTGTATGACTCGGGCTGAGTCCTCAGATACTTGTCAGCCAACCACATCCAAGCATTCTGGCGAGCAAAACCTTCAGCAACTATCAGAGAGGATCGCATATCTCGAAGGCACCATCAATAAACCAAATGCCAACCATCCACAACACCCGAGCACTTTAACCTATGCCGACATGGCACTACTCCACCACTACTTCCACATACCGGACAAGCTTCCGGGAGATGACAAGCTACTCGAAACAAGCTTCCTTAACCCGCACCTCCTGCATCTGATACTAGGCTACTCAGCTCTTCATTGGGCTCGCCAAGAGCCGCATCGAAAGCATGAGTTGATACTACAGGCAGAGAAGCACAACGATATTGGTATGCGAGGAGCAACTCAGCTGCTGGGTAGTGCAGAGAAGGGATTGGATGAAAGCATGCAACTTATGATCAATAGCGCTGTTTTTATCGGCTTGTACCATCTCGGACTTGGACCACAGCCTGGTGAGTATATGGGATTTAGTGATCACGATGGTCGTGCCAGCTTTTTGGTCTTCATTCGCGGTGTGCGTATCACGAGAGAGAACAAGGAGGAAGCTACACAGCAACATTCACCCATGTCGCGTGGAACACGATCTGTATCAAGCTCTCCTAGATTTGACATCAACGTCTCAGGAGGCTTGCAATTTACAGATTCTGGGCATGCGAGACATCTCGAGCACCTTCGTCAACTCGCCCAAAGTAACATGAACGATCCGCTAAGCTCAGCATCCAAGGATGCATCTATATACCTTACCGCCATCGCCCAACTTGAACCTTATTTCGAAGCCATATATCCTCAAGCGACCTCAGGCGCATCGCAACTGACTGACGAACATAGTCGACTTGCTTTTGGTTGGCTGTATCGAGCATCTGACGGATTCATCAATCGGCTTCAGGAAAAGGCACCACTCGCGTTAGCCATCTTTGCATGTTTTGCTGTTGTCTTGAAGAATTTGGAGACTGTTTGGTTTGTGGAAGGTTGGCCGGAGCATATTATGTTCGGGGTTTGGAAGTTCTTGAGGATGGATTTGAGGAATTTGATAAGGTGGCCAATGCAGGAGTTGGAGCTGGATCATGGCGAATGGGTTGATGGATATCCAATGCCCCCGGAATATCTTTGATTCGTACACAGTCGTGTCTCGCTGTACCCAAAGAACAATTGTGCTGCACATGCGTTCAATAAGTGGATTGAGCTCTATCTTTGGTGACAGAAAGTAGTAGAGAAGTGTGTAATTCTAACATCACTATTAGAGTTCCACCTCTCATTCTGCTTTTCCAGTAACGAAAACTTCCGCGTAGTTCACTTTCGGAGAATCCGTCGGAGTTCTATGTATTCATCATCCCAGAGCTCCCATCAGAGTTTTCCTTGGCATGCATTTCCTTCTCTTGTTCCATAAAATGCTGGTGTAGGTAAGATCTTAAAGGTAATTGGCATGTATAATAAGTATCTGAACTCGAACACCAGTGGAAAGTGGGTAGCTTCGAAAGTGGGTAATATTAGCTTGGCGAGAAAAGTGCCGGGACTCCGCCAGCATGCGTTCTTGAAATCTTTCTTTGAACATCGTACCCGCATCAAGTAAATTGAGCGCGCCGAGAAGATGGTCAAAACTTAGGAAGATGTATGTAAGCACCAATAGTCTGTCTCCTTCCTCTTGCAGTCGCGCTAATAAGAATAGCAAGAGCCTATGAATCCTCGCCAAGACATCCATTTTGCAAGTTTGCCTGTTGTACAGTGTCGACCTGATCGTCGAGCTCGGTCTGGTGCAAGATGCTTTCGTTGAGACGGAGCGCAGTTGCCACATGTCTCGTGTGTCTTGTTGCATTCTTCGTCGCGCTTTACATTCAATATCATCAGCCCATCCCCTATCAGTATCCTGATCTGCCGTATGGGCCCCACAGTCAGTATCATGTCCTTCCTCTAAACCTTTGCCAATAAATGATCTTAATCAGTCATTGGAATTGATCTCGGGGAGAGCTATTCCCGAGTAGGCGTGGTTCGAAAAGATATTTTCGAAATTATTTCGGACAGTCAAGGCAACATCGTCATTCCGGCCTATGTGTCCTTTCCGGACTATGGAGAACCTTTGGTTGGAGTAGAAGCCCAGGCTCACGCCTTTAGCAATCCAAGGGGTACTGTTTACGATGTTAGGTCAGTGCATATATCCGATGTTTGAGACTTGCAGGGTAATTGAAGAACCTCCTTCAGACATTTGGTGGGTCAAAATTTGACGGATCCTGAAGTGCAAGAAGCGATCAAGGACTTGCCATACGGGGTCGTGGAGAACGATGGCCGAATTGCAATCAAGATACACACAAACGGAGAGAACAAAATCGTCACCCCAGAGGAAGTCTTGAACATGACACTACAGCATCTGGTATGTACTTTCCAAGAACACGGTTCTTGCTCGGTGCCTTGGAATTTGGTTTCTGGCCCCTTCTTCAGTCCGAGCACCTTGCATCAGCTCGTCCTAATGTCAATGTTACACACGATATATTTAGCAGTCCCCACAAGTCTCCGTTAACAGAATTATGCTGACTTTGAGGTTCTATCGTCAGAGGTTAATGGCGGAAGCTCATTTCAACTCAACAATCACTCATGCAGTCATAAGCGTTCCTTGCGACTTCACAGAGACGCAAAGAAAAGCTATCAAACTTGCTGGAATCATTGGAGGCTTGGAAGTTATCCATGTTCGTGACAGACCAGCTTCGGTTGGAATGGCTTACCATCTCGACTACGAGAGTTACGTAAGAAGTTTTGAAGACTATAAGGGCATTGTCATGGTATATCATCAAGCGGACTCAAATCCAGAGCTCTCACTCATATCCACTGACCGTGGTTCATTTGAGTTGTTAGGTACCACACGAGACACGAGCTCTCGGCAAAAAGGATTAGAGGTGTACGAGGCGGATCAGCCGAGCATTCTATCACCGAGCAGCATCATTGCACTTGTCGAAGAACTACTCTCTGAAGCAAAACTGGAGACAAATGCAGTTGACGATGTTGTACTCTCTGGTGACCCCTCACACTCGACAGAAGTTGGAAGGGTTCTTGAAACCTACTTTGGCAAAAAACCACTGGCACCGATTGGCTTCCCAACCGACCACGCTGTCGTTTACGGAGCCGCGATTGAAGGCTACAACATCGTTTATGACGCGCAGATCGATGGATGCGCTGGTCTATTGGTGGACGTCACGCTCCTAGACTTGGGCATCGAAACAAGCACGGGGGCATTCGCCAAAATAATACCTCGGAAATTTGTGTACCCAACCATGAAATCGATTTTCGTATCAACCACTGAAGATGGCCAAGAGAATGCTGTTATCAGGATTCTCGAAGGAGCTGGGAAACTCGCAATGGGGACACGGACATTAGGTACTCTGCAACTCACTGGACTTCCTCGTGAGCGAAAGGGAGTGTTGCAGATTGAAGTGCGTTTCGTGATTGATGCGAATAATAACCTGTATGCTAGCGCTGGCTTGAAGGGGGGAAATAAACGCGAGGAGCTGTTTATCGCTCATAGAGGGAATATTCCGGATGAGATCGAGAGGTTTAGCGCTTTGGATGAAGACAATGTGCAACAAAAGAATGGGGTACAAGTTGCAGTGAAAGATGGTGTTGATATCTACATTCCAGCAAAGCCGAAGAAGGGGTCTTTCTTCTCTTGGATGGGCTAGACATTGGTAGTTATTCGTCCGACAGAGGTCTAGCTTCGTTGCGCGCGGAAAAGCACCGCTTAAATGTATTCGAACATTAAGAACAATAATCTCGTCATAGAGATGAAAACCAGGATTGTGAAAATAAAGACTGTGCATGATTTCCTAACTCCTTCAATATAGGATCTAAGATTGCCACGAACGGCAAATTGAAATTCCGGCCTGTCCTGCTAGCAGACCCCACGGCACTAGCATTGATTCATTCAAGGTAATGTCCAAATAAAGGTGATTGGGTATAGTAACATGGTAGAATTGTTGACTATCACGGCTGCTGTTGCACCGGAGAGAGCTCCAGGGTCTTAATAAACTATGCAGAAAAGAGACCATAGATAAAGCCAAGGCTGCTCTAGAAATCGACCATTCTCAGTCCTTATATAGATATATATTTCTTATGGGAGGAAGTTTTGACCCAAGACGATGGTAAGTGTGTGTACATCCATGCAATACAGCCTCTCGAAAAATTCCAACAACGACTAAAATAAACAAACAATACCAAAACAAAAACGCAAAATCTGCTTTTAGACGTCAACTAGAGCCTTTTATTTGTTAATGACGTCCTGCAATTTTGGGCTGGTTGATTGAGTGTAAGAGCTGAGCCAGTTATGGCACCTGATCTTTCATTCATAGCAATAAGATTCATCTCATCGCAACAGATGCAGGAAAGTCGTCCAAGTAAAGTCAAAATCGTCCCCGATAGAGGAGCAAGAAGAAAGCGGAAGGACCCGCTTGGATTCCCTCCCGAAGTCACGATAATCTAAATCATCAATATCACCATGCATGCACATATCAACATGATCAATCCTCTACCAGGACAACAGTAGAATTTCCCTTCTCACAGGTTTGCTCTGCATACGCTACTTCCAGCTGAATAATACAAGGGCAGTTCATTTGACTCGCATCAAATGTGGAATAAATATCTCTATCAGTGGCATTATGGAGATATTCTGGCTAGCAGAGCTTTTGAGTTCATAGAAGGTCAAATAGCAGCTCCACGTAAACGGATAACTTGACGCTTCCGTTGAATAGTAGAACTGTAAACTCATAAATGATTCACCATAGTAGAACAAAATTACATAGAGAGACAAGGCCTCCCATTTTCTTCCGTTCAATTACCGTCATCAATGGTGAGCAAGAAGCATTGTCGAAAGTGACGGCGGCGGGGTTTTGCAACAATGGAGCGTTCTTGATCCAACCGCCAGTCCCCACTTCCAAAATTCTGCCATGCAGTGCTATGATGAAATCTCCCTCTCTCTCACATTTCTCTTCGGCCTCATGACTCTCCAGCAGCAAGCCCAGAATCTACCCGAAATATTGATCTGTGACAGAAGTCATCCATCTGGCGAAGTCTGACTTCGAGCAGGTTTTCTGGAGCCGATTCTGGTTAGAAGATCTCGCAATCCTCGCCCGACCTCGCAGCAAAATGGCCAAAGAACTTGAACCCAGGTGCAAGTTGTATCATCATAATCGTTTGCTACCAGCACAGACCTCTCAACAAGATCCCATCTCTCGTCAAGCTTCCTCAGCGATACGTTTCTTCGCGTCAACCACTTCCAGAATATTCGCCTGGCTGTTATCATAGATTCCGAGTCATCACACACTTCCCTGTCGCAAATCTCTCTCGAGCTCGTCCTAAACCTCGTTCGGATGACTTGAGAGACGCCGAAATGATGAAGGCCAAAAGGGCCGATAGGAAAGCAAGGACGAAGAAGTAACCAATATTGATCGTGCCCCGGTATCGACTTGCTTGACATTCATAACGAAGAAGGAGCAGGAAAAGCTGAGCGGAATGAAAACGAATGCCACGAATGTAAGTCTGACAGAAGTTGTCAGTAGATTCGATGCATGAAAAAATAACAGTATTACCTTCTGACCGAATCTGCTTGCTTGATAGCAACTTTGGTTTCATTTATCGCATCCAAACCTTGCACTGCTTGCAAGTAGGCCAGGAATTCAGTTTGTGTGCTTTCCGTTTGCGAGATCAATGCCTTATAGTCACTGATTACCTCTCGCCACTTTTTGGACAGCTGATATTCTGAGATGCCCTGACGTGCAAAAAAACGAGTCAAATTCTCCACTGAATGACTCATCTTCTTTTGGTTGGAAATGGCTGACCTAAGGATGATACGGAATATGTCTCTATCATCCGTTGTCATGCCGTCGCTACTCCAGGTTTGTTGATGAGATTTCCCCGCAAATTCTCTCAAGGAGGCCTTTATGTATGGATAGACACAGTCTAATGCTAAGTCGGACTCTTGAGTCTGGTTACCAAGAGAAGCACCACAGAAGTTCGTTTCCTTGAAAGACCAAGTTTCCTTCATATAAGGCCGACGTTCCAATATTACAACTGTAGCACTATTAGTTATCTCAATGCCCATGAACGTGTTTGAGCATGTACTTAGCTTGCGACCTTGAATTGGACTAGTAAGCAAAGTCAAATATCCAAACGAGTCATTCAGGACTTGGAGATACTCTATTTGAGATGGAAGTAAACTCGGGACATTGGATTTCTTCCATCTTTGCCTAAAGCTGCGCTGCCAATCAATACCGTAATGGTATTCGAAGAAAGTTGGATCTATCTTGTATGTCCAGCCTATAGCATTGAGATACGATAGATTGATATAATCCATGTCGTTGTAGTTCACTACCAATATTCGTGCCCGGGAACTTGATGGCATCTTTGATAATGCATGGAGAAATGCTGGAATCTCTTGAACGCCGCTAGGAGGTCTAAATAATTGGACCTGGGATGAAGAGCTGTCGTTCACATCGATGATAGATATTTCGAAGTCCTTTGAGCTGGGTCTCAAGATACTCGACTGGTTGCTGTTGGCTTTCGGACGTAATAAGTCGTACAGCCACTCGTGCTCCTGGCGTGCAAAGGTCGCAGTATAGTCCGGAAGGGCAACCTCGGCTGTTGCAATTTGCTCCATCTTACACGAGAATGAGCAGTCGAAAGAAATGACATTTGAAATGTTGGTACGCACGCTCGATGATAATATAGCGGTTGGGCAAGAATGCTGCGCCACCACAACATGACCCTCAGGCTTTCAAGCTGAGCAAGGCGTTGTTTGTTGAACACTACAATCCACAGCTGCCAATGACACCCTTGATCAATGCAACAGTGACATCTCTGCCTTGATCAACATTACCCTCCATTTTCGGAACGTGGAAAAACAAAACCTTTCTCGCCCCCTGAGGTCCATACTTCCTCCAGAACAATTCAAGACTCGCGTAGTAAACAAAGCCGCAGACATAATTCCCGACATCATCACTAGTCCTGATATCGACTGTATTCAGTTTCTCCTTGCCTTTGGTCTTTGTATTAGCAGCCACACTCTCTTTCCACTTCTGCAAGATGTCCTCAACATCCAGTGTAGTATCCAGCCTTGCCGGACTTTTGCCCCACACTTTCTTCGTTTCAGCCCGCGTGAAGACCTTCCTCTTTTCATCTGGAATCTCATGATAGCCATTTCTTTTCGCACCCTTTTCAATCGCGAAATAATCTCGATCGGCTGCGAGACCAATGTGAATGACTACATCAGGCTGGTGCTCCTCGAGAAGTTTCGTGGTCTCGAGCAATGAGTGATATTCTGCTTTGAGGGGCTCGGGGGGCACGATGATGTGGACGCCATTGATGACGCTCGGGAGAAGTGAGGCTATCTCCCAGGAGGGGTTTGTTTTGATGTCGAGGAATTGCTGGAAAGATTAGCTTTGGAAAATGGTGGGGGCGGGGTAAATGTACACCGAAGCCGGTCACCAGGATTTTGGACTCATGATATTGTTTGTCTGTCATTCTTAAGCGCGGATGGTTGACATTTGTTATTCTGTTGCTGGTTTACGTGTTTTGTATTTTGAGATGTGCCGGTGAGGAGTCATCATAGACTGTCAGATGCTGCTACAGCGCTGCAGCTCACTAGATCCAGGTTTGGGCCCCTGAATAAGCGAGCCTAGTATTATAAACATATATGCCTTTAAAGTTGTGAGAGCCTCATGCTGGACTTCGACATTAACCTTGAAGTATTTGATGTATATATTATCTAGCTTATTATATTGGTCGGAGCCCTAATATCATACTTGGTCCTCTGATCATTCACTTGGCTCCTTGGGACGATGTTTCAGCCCAAGAGTCAAGCAAGACAGCTTTGTTTACTTTCTCGCTCAGCAGTTATACATCCGCGGCGATAGCGTGCTAAGTTGCGAGTATCGGGATAGGGGTCGATTCCATCTGGCTTCCAATGCCGTGGCAGTGGCACTCCTCAATCCTGGCATGGTCACAAAAAAAGCCAAGTGTTTTCGAGCATCACGTGAATACATTTTCTTTCGCAAGTGTGGCTGTGCGTCTCCGTAGCCACATCCGTAGCCACATTTTCCGATCGCCAAAGTCCACGTCACTGACACAGTAAGACGCCTTCTATTGGACGTGACAGGCAGCCTTCTCAAATACCAAGTTCATCTCTCGACCGAAGTTGACAGTGACAGCGGGAATTGGGAGCCTGAACTGATTGCGAATGCATCCGTATTTCACAAGTTCGACTCTGGCGCAATGCCAGATACTGAAAGACCTCAAATTAGCGAACCATAAGGGATGCGTTGTTGTATATCGCCTCAGTATGGATGTTCCTCGTCACAAATTCTGCACCGCCTACGAGAAACACTTGGCAGGCTCTAGGCCATGTTTGCTTCTTAGCACTGCCCTGCATGATAGCCTTGCAAATATCGCCACCGGCATCCGGAAAGCCTCATTTGTGAGGGTTTCGGTAGATCACCAGCTTGTTTGGTAGCGGGGAAACGCAGCCTGATTACGTCTCTGTACGCCACAGCTCTTGATCGTATGGACAGTTTACCGCCTCGTCATGTCTCAACCCAGCTATTTGGATGATACCTAGGTATCGATACAGGGAAGCCTAGCAAAACATGTAGCTTTCAGCATGTGCATGTGCGGCTCGCGGGCGTAAAGTTTGAGTGGCGAGGCTGGGATTCAGACTACTGGTATTTAATAGAGAAGGCCTCGCAAACTTGGGCGAACTTTGATCTTTTCCTTACAATTTCACTTGACCTGCAAAATTCGAAAGACACAGATTTTGCAGTCTTCGAAATGACGAAACAGTGAGTGCCCACCCAAAACCTGGAATCTCGAAGCTAACACGTGACTCAGCCCAATGTCTGTCGGCGCTGCCGTCGAGGCTCAAGAATTCGCTGGCGAGCAACAGGGACTTCTAGATCTTATCGACAAGCTTCAATTCGCGCAACTTGATAATGTTCGCCTACCGCAGATTGTGGTTGTTGGAGATCAATCGGCTGGCAAGAGCTCTGTGTTGGAGTCGATTTCTGGGACACCCTTCCCTAGAGAGGCCGGGGCGTGTACACGATTTGCGACGGAGATACGATTGAGGAGATCCAAAGAAGAGAAATTTGTGATCAAAATCATCCCGGACAGAACACGTCCGATGGCAGAGCAAAAACGACTTCTGGAATTCGGAAATCACGTGGACAAGACGGTACCATTCGATGTTCTCATGTCTCATGCCGTGGAACAGATAGCACCAAAACGAATCCCCGGACGGTTCGCCACGAGAGACATATTGGTCGTCGAGAAATCAGGCCCAACAGAACCTCTTTTGACCTTGGTGGATCTGCCAGGTCTTGTCCGGAATGCAAACAATGATCAATCCGAAGACGACATCAAAGCGATCAATGATTTGACAGACAGATACATGAAAAGTTCTCGAACAATCATTCTCGCGGTCGTTGGCGGAAATGGAGATTATGTACAAGCCCCAGTCCTGAATAAGGCTCGCAAATTCGATCCTTCCGGATCTCGCACAATCGGTGTCCTCACGAAACCAGATCTGACGGAGTCCATCGGACTCGAAGACAAGTTTATCGCCTTGGTCAACAATCAAGACAAGCACAACGATTTCAAATTGGGATGGTATGTCTTGCTGAATCCCGGCCCTCGGGATGTTGGACAGGATTGGCCGACAGCTGAGGAGCGGAAAGCGAAGGAAGATCAGTTTTTCAACAACGGGAAATGGGCATCACTTTCACCAAATATATGTGGCGTTGCAGCATTGAAACAGAAGCTGAGCCAGCAGCTTCAGAGGCACATTGGCAAGCACGTCCGAACCCTCCGAGACGAAATATCGAAAGCTCTGCAGGAATGTGAAGCGGAGCTGAAGAGTATGGGTACCGGCAAAGATACCATCGAGGAGATGCGTGGTGAGCTCATCGCCCTATGCTCCGACTCGAGCGATTTGGTCAAGCCAGCAGTCGACGGTACCTTCAAGAATCCACCAGGAAAATCATTCTTCCCAAGGGGAGTTGATGCTCGCGGAACGCCTGCTCAAAAGCTTCGCGCTCGTGTCGTAGACGAGAACCGGAGATTCGCGGCTCGGGTGCGATTGATCGGTCACAAGCACAACTTTACCCCTGGACCCGAGACACAAAATCCAGTGCAGAGAGTCATGAAGGGGGCGATGACGAAGTCGCAGTTCGCCAAGAAGGAAGTCGAACCTCTGATTCAACAAAATACTGGAACTGAGTTCCCTCTCGACTACAATCCCCGCCTCGTCTATTCGTTGTTTCAGGAGTATTCCGAGAATTGGCCTAGACTCGCCCAACAACACAAGGACAATCTCGGTGTGATCTGTAGCGAATTTCTCGCCGAAGTGATCGACGATGTTTGGCCTCAGCGGATGCGTGAACCTCTTCG
Organism: Cadophora luteo-olivacea; assembly: GCA_026120085.1. Lineage (NCBI taxonomy): Eukaryota > Fungi > Ascomycota > Leotiomycetes > Helotiales > Ploettnerulaceae > Cadophora > Cadophora luteo-olivacea. Next base: position 274,189 of record JALRMC010000041.1, on the reverse strand, counting down.
TACCGAGTTCCTGGATCAACAGATGAAGGATATGTTGGATAAGGCGCGGGCTGAGGTTGTGAATCTGGAGAACGACCAACACTTGGAAGTTCAACCTTATGATCTAGAGTACACTGAGAGGATCAAGCAGTGGCGTTCCGCTGCTCCACCCGAGAGCCCTTATACCGAGGCCGAAGAGGTTCTGGAGAAGATGCTCATTCACTACGAGGTAAGCCACCAAACGAACCCAACCAACTTGTCGCTAATATTTTCAAGCTTTCGTCTAGAATTTTCATCACAAATGTGATTACCCAAGTTATCGAGCGACATCTGCTTCAAGGACTGTACGGCATCTTCGGATCGGTCAAGATCTACAACCTTAAAGATATCCAGATCGAGCGAATCGCAGCCGAGAATAAAGCCACGAGGGACAAGAGGATGGCCTTGAAGGAGAAGAAAGTCGCAATCGAGGAGGCCGGAGATATCTGCGCCAAGCTGTCTATGCGCAAAGAGCTTCGTTCCTACGAAGACGATGAGATGGATAGTCCCAGCTCCGACGACGAGGACATCCCTACACCTAGCTCTTCAGAGCAAAGCCGTACTCAGCGAAGATCTCATAAACCCGTTCCAGAACCGCAACAGGCTCAGCAAGCTGCTCCTATCCGAGCAACGCCAACAGTAGTTGATGTCAGTACTCCAGTGACGAATTACATCCCCGCTCGTGAACCCCGCGAATATGCCTCTACATCTACGCCGACTGCAGCACACGCTAGCAATGATTTTTCACGAACACCAGGAGGATGGAACGAGCCTGAGTACCATCCGACCCAGAATGAGCCACAATATCCACCGCCGCCACCACGTCGTCCAGATAAGCAGCGAATCGACGACCCGTTCTACCCCGTCTCGCCACCCGACTCAGGGAGCAGGAGGAACTTCGCTGAGGAGACCAATGGTAATGGTGTGAATGGACATCGCTCAACGCCTTCGTATCCCGAGGTTCCGGTGAGAGCGCCTAGCACGAACAGCATTCCACAACAGCAGGAGTATGTTGATGATTACGGGAGAGCTGGACCAGGCAAGAAGACTGCCAGATGGTTGAAGGGGATGAAGAATTAGATGGGAGGACTGAAAGATATTCTGTTTGACGCTGGGATTGTGGCTTGGCTTTGCAGGTTGCTGGAGTTCAGACGGATGGGTTTTCTCGCTGTGATCAGGTTTTCGTTTGTCGACAGCGTTCATTATACCCCGCCAACAGAGACACCCTTATTACGTAGCCAATAAATCTTTCAAACACTATTTTTTTCATCGTACATGTTCCTTCCCTTCATTTATTGGCCTGGTATTTCTTGACTTGCTCTTCCTGCATAATACCGTGAATATTAACATTCTCAACACAGATTTTCTTTGATTAACTTCTTTTCTTGTCTCGGACATCACGATAATCTGCATGACTTGCGAAAGCCTTGACTCTGAACACACTTCACGCTTTGAAAGTGTGGAAGCTACTAGCTCGAATACAGATAGATTGTTTCAGAATATATCGTTTTGACAATATTGAGGGGATCAAGCATTATTGACCTGGATGCATCGTGTCAGCAGAAGCTTGAACCAGGTGAGCTGCTCAAGAAGCACAGATATAAAATTGCAACTCCACAGAAAAATTTATTTGTCTACGTACCTAGACTCTGCTAGACGATTAAAGTATCGAATCTGTGGAAAAGACGGTATCAATATAGATAATATCGTAAGCGAAAGTTTGGAAGGTAAACAAAGGAGAAATGAAGGTCGGCGTTGGAGAAGCCGAGGTACCGTATCACGTGCAGCTCTCACCAACAAAATATAGCGCGGGACACATGTTTTTAATGTTAACTAGCCCTCAACACTTACTTCCGGGCTTTTAAGAACGTCAACATTGACAGTACAACTGTGCCTGACCAACAATATGGCGCCCCCAGTCACTCTCAAAGTGAGCAATCGTAGTGCGTGCGCCGGATCAAGCACCTAATGCAATTGCTAACCTCCTACCAGTTCCAAAGAAGCCAATCAAGAAGCTCCCAACCAGCATCGAGATCACAGACAAGACCACAGTCCAAGATGTCAAGGAGCAGCTGGCCAAGAAAGCAGGTGGCATGGATCCAGAGCGTCTGGGAATCTACGACGCCGAGAAGAAGAAGCTTCTAAAGGATCGCAAGGCGCTTGTCAACAGCAGCGAGGATGTGATGTCAGGAAAGGAGATCTTAGTGAAGGATTTGGGTAAGCATTGAAACTGCAGATACGCGAACAATACTGACATACCTGCAGGTCCTCAATTATCCTGGACGACAGTCTTCATCATCGAATACCTCGGTCCCATCCTCATTCACCTCGCCATCCCCCTCCTCCTGCGACCATACCTCTACTCCTCCGCGCCTCCGCTATCCTCCTCGCAATACCTCTCGATGGCCATGATTGTTCTGCATTTCATCAAGCGCGAATACGAGACTGTCTTCGTACATAAGTTCTCGCTGGCTACGATGCCGCTTCTCAATATCTTCAAGAACTCTGCACATTACTGGCTCTTGTCTGGACTCAACATCGCATACTGGATCTATGCCCCGGATTCATATACTGCGAAGTCTTCTCCAACGATTGACTTGGTCAACTATGTTGGGTTGGCGCTCTACGTTTACGGAGAGGTCTCGAACTTCATTGCACATCAAACACTGTCGAACCTGCGTTCGAGAGGAGGAACAGAGAGGGGTATACCGAAGGGATATGGCTTTGGGCTGGTTACATGCCCCAACTATTTGTTCGAGTTGATCGCTTGGACTGGTATTGCGCTTGTGAGTAAGAGTGCTGCAACGGTCATCTTCAATGCTATTGCATGGGCGCAGATGCATCAATGGGCGATCAAGAAGGAGAAGGCTTTGAGAGCGGAATTCCCGGATAAGTACAAGAAGAAGAAGTATGTGTTGTTGCCAAGCCCTGGGGCGGTTGTCAAGTACTTATCGGGTTGAACATGCTTGGGAGACGAGCTTGGGCTTGGGTAAAATACAGGAGAGGCGGCCAAGAGATGGGAGTACCGAACAGACGAAAGAGCTGTGCATTTCTGGGGAATCCAGATATTGCTTTGTTGCAAAACTGTATGCGCAGTTCAGAAGCTTCATGGATGGAAGCAATGTTTATCATCACAGATGCTAGAGCGTAAAATGTCAAACTCTGATCTTCATTCTGGGAGAATGTAAGTCTAAGCGAGCGGGTCAACGAAATTACACTTCTTAACTTTATCAAACATATTTGATTCTTCAGATTTGGCTAAGCTTGGGAGATGATTGAATCGTTAAGGCTTTATGCAAGTCACATCAGAATTTAACGTCATCATGCGTAAACTTTACATGGTTATGTGGCAAAAGTCAACCTCTCTAAATCATAATGCAGATACTTCAGCTTAGAACAAATCCTTACTCAAGCCATCCCGCTCTCGAATTAGATCACTTGGGTTACTCAAATCATGCCACCCGCAGAACGGAGCACTCGCCTTCCATCCGAGCAAGTCTTGCACGTCGTAATCCATCTTCTTGGCTTGCTCCATGCTCACAGCCAAGAACTGGTTCTCCTCCTGCCGACAGACACCTTTACAGAACAGAGTGACAACCACACTTCGGAACTGGTCGGCCGTAACATTGGCTCCAGCACCGTGGTAGCAGTTTCCAAGCATGAAAAGCGCATCTCCAGCATCCATTTCGCCGTAGACAACATCCTTGGGATCGGGCTTGTCCCAGGTGTGAGAGCGGACAACGATCTCTGTCGCTAGTCACCTTCGAGGAAACGGAAACTTCTGTTAGTACGCTGTCTTAAATGTCTCCTACTCAACACTTACTTGAATCCATAGTGTTTCAATCCTCCTTATTGAGGCCAGGCGAGACAACGGGGTAAAGCCCGAAGTCCTTCCCCCAGGCATGTATATCGATGAGCTAAGACATGGCAAGGAAGGATTATGGGAACTCTCAACCGTGCCACAGAAAAAAGTGAACGACAGCAAGCTCATTTCTATGAAAGGAAAGCAATTGGGTGGATCTTCCGCGATCAACTATATGGACATGGCCAGAGGACCGGCAGCGGACTATGACCACTGGGCTAAGGTTACTGGTAACGAGAGCTGGAAGTGGAAGAACGTGCTGCCGCTTATGAGAGAGCTTACATGTCTCCTGGAATGAACGCATATAAGAGCCAATGCAGCGAAGTATTGCAGTGGGCCAGCACTGCTGTACGTCCAGGCAATCTGTTGCGTATCAGCTTTAGTCGTGAGTATTTCAGCACGTGGCACACTTCATCATTAGAACCCTCGCATGAAATTGACAGCATTTTCAACTTTTGAGTTTCCCTCAGGTTGGTGAAAGTCAAGATCTGGCACAGATTACGAACATTTGTACGATGGGCCTAGTGACAACATCTGAGTGAAAAGAAATGCGATGGAAATTGGATTTAAGGATCAATCACAAAGCGGAAGATGTCCTGAGGATCACTTCCACATGACTGCATCTTCTGTGGCATTTTTCGTGGGCATATTTTGGCACGATGCAGTAGCATGAGCAAGCTTTAGTGGGGAAATTGGCGTCCTCCTAACGGACTTGTCCCTATTAGGAAGGCAGATAAGCTGTCGAACCCCCCATTACTGATGTATCAACTATAGCGATGAATTCATGTTATCAACGAAGAACAATTTGAGCGAGCTCAATTGTTTTTTTCGATCGCCACTTCACCATGGTTAAACGAGTCCTTGTTGGTTACGGAGTTGATGTTGATGCCGTCAGCGGATGGTAAGCTTCCCCCGCACAAGAATAGTAATGAATTTTGTTTACAGAATGCAGGATAGCAACTCAAGATGGTCATCCTGCAAATCCGACCAATGTGTCGAGGGGAGTCTTTGGTGCAACAGTTGGCGTAGATCGCCTCCTCAAGTTGTTTTTAAAATACTCGATTTCATGTACATGGTTCATACCAGGCCACTCGATCGAATCATTTCCGGATCAGATGCGTAAGATTAGAGATGCTGGACACGAGATGTGAGCATACATCCTTTGGTTTCTAGCAGTGATAGCTTACAAGCTCAAAGTGGACTTCACGGATACACCCATGAAATTGTCTCAACTCTCACCGAGCAGCAAGAACGAGATGTTCTCGCAAGATCGATTGAGGTCGCAAAAGGCTTTACCGGGAAAATGCCCAAGGGATGGACAGCACCAGCTTGGTCTACATCAAAACGCAGCATCAAACTACTCGAAGAATATGGATTGGTATGTTTCCATGGTGTTGAAATGCTCCGTCAGCTACTGATTGAGCTTCAGGAATACGATCACTCTTTCATGCACCACGACTCACAGATGTACTTTGTCCCAGACGGTACGGAAGAGTGGAAAGAAACGGACATGCGCAACTCAGCGTCTGCTTCTACCTGGATGGCACCACTGTCACGTCTCAAATCTAGCAAGATCGTGGAAGTGCCTGCGAATTGGCATCTTGATGACTGGCCGCCTCTCCAGCCCAAGGGTGGAAATGGGTACATCGATCCATATGTGATCGAAAGAATGTGGAAAGAGCAGTTTGAGTACTTGTATCGCGAGAACGACAGTTTTGTCTTTCCAATGAGTATTCATCCGCAAGTCAGTGGGAAGCCGCAGGTTATTTTGATGCATGAGAGGATTATTGAGTTCATCAAGGGGCACGAGGGTGTAGAGTTCTGTACCTTTGAGAAGATGGTGGATGAGTTCAAGCTCGGGAGGTTTCCAGGTGTATCTGTGAATGGTGGAACAGATACTTGATTGCACCGTGTATTCGATCTCGACGAGAATTCAGGGTCTGAAGCAGCTGAGGGAGGCATTGTACGCGTGCAGACTCTTCCAGGTAACAAGTGTTTGAATCCAGATCAAAAAATCGCACATAAATAATTTAGAAATTATTACGTTAACACTGATTTGAGATAAAGTCACTGGTCATGGAGTTGGCTCTCGAGAAGTTTTGCATCATGATTTGTTGAGATTTCTATGCGTAAAAAGTACCGCCAACACTGGTATCATTCCGTCCAACCTAGTCTCGCGCGCTTAAACTCCCGAGATATTCTTCATAGACAGCCTGAACCTGAATCTCCACGAGTGCCTCTGGTGGGAACAAAGCCAAGACGCAGATGGCAGCCCAAGCGGGCTTGTTTGCCCCGAAGCACTTCCTCGCCACAGCCGCGATCTCTAGCTGATCGTCTCTTGTCAAGACCCCAACGTGGAAGCTCGTCATGTTGACAACGCCAGCCCATAGCTGCTCAGGTGAGAGATCAGGTGAGGCAGCCTGCAACGACTTTTCGATGTTGGCCATTGCAACGCTGAATAGCTCGCCGTGTGTCTTGGCGTAGGGAGTGCCGCCGATGGGGTCATCAGCGATCTGACCTGATGTGAAGACGGTGCGGACGGGACCAGAGACAGAGACTGAGGAAGAGATGTTGAAAATGTTCCCGATCTGCTCGTAGCCGGGATAGTCGTGGTTGGATATTTGGGGCATCTTGAACGCAAATTTTAACAATTGAGCGTGGTGTTGTAGAACTTCTTGGATATTGACGATAACAATCAACACACATGGAAAGGATTGAATAGAAATTTAAACCAGGAGGTTCAGTACTTGGCCCAATGATGCTGACATGTCCTATCGAGATGAAGTAGCGTCGTGCACCAATCGTTCGGCATGGATCGAGTGGATATTGGAGTGTTGAGCATCATGACTGGACTGGAATAGCAACCTGATCGAGACGCCCTTACATGTATTATCTCATAATTTTCTTACCTCAGTAAACTTGGAAAGTTGTTCCATTACTCAGGAAACAATGTCGTTGACAATAAACGAGGTTCGTGAACTCCTATCCCGCTTGAACGTACTAGGCCGAAAGAGGTCAACGGATAAGCTACCTAGGTACCCCCTCTTCTTATCTGCTTGGATTTCCTTGGCTTCTTTGAGTTCACCCACTGGCATCTAGTCAAGCCTATTCTTTGTCGGAATAGGAAGGGCCATGCGGCGCCGGCCCTTTCCAAGCCGTTTATCATATGCCTATCTACCTCCGTTCCATTGTTAACGGCTCAAGGGGATGGGGCTGCTATTCCGCAACTTCATATTTACTTGCCCCCATGTCAGCCGAACGAATCGTCCTCCATTCTCAAGAAGTCTACACCTATTTTTTCACATTCGAGATTTTCCACTTGCTGCTGCAATCTACCAAGAAGCTGTCGAGTCGAAACCCAAAAGATGGGCCCTAGCAACGACTCCAAAGTGAAAGCCAGCGAGACTGCCTCGTATGCTGTGAACAACGATCCAGCTCTCTCCGCAGATGAGCTTCAGCTCCGTAGCCAGGGACACAAAGGAGAATTGCCACGGCAATTCTCTGCGCTCTCCCTCCTCGCAATAGCTTTCAGCATCACAAATTCGTGGATCGGCTACTCTGCAAGTTTCATCACGCCACTGTTTGCTGGGGGCGGGCCTGCTGTGATTTGGGGTCTTTTGGTCGCTGGAGTTGCTTGCTCTTTTATCAGTCGGTACTCTGTCCAAGTTTGATTTCACCTGACTGACACTATGTTCGTGCGCAGCTGCTGGTCTTGCAGAACTCGCGTCCGCGTTCCCATCTGCCGGCGGCCAGTACCACTTTACATTTATGGTTTCGTCTAGTAAGACTCGTCCTCTGGCAGCATTCATCTCCGGATGGCTATCGGTAATCGCATGGATTCTGACGACGACATCGGCTGCTATCTATTGTGGTACGTGCAACATCTCCTCCACTTGTTTCGCTCACTGACATCATTCAGCTCAGATTTGCGGTAATCTTGCCTCGTTCTGGCATGAGGACTACGTTGCGACACAATGGCAGATCTACCTAATGTTCGTTCTCCTGATATCAATCACTGCAGCTATAGTCATCTGGCTTCCGAGAGCCATTCCAAGAGGAGAGATCGCCTTCTTTTCCGCAAGTCTGCTTGGGTTCTTTGTCTTTTTCGTCGTTGTGCTTGCCACGAGCAAGACTAAGCAGCCAGGATCTGTGATCTTCACTCAATTCGTCAATGTTACGGGCTGGTCCGATGGGACTGCCTTCATGATCGGAGTCGGATCAGCAATGTATGCCTTCTTGGCAACTGACAGTGCCACTCATATGGCAGAGGTGAGATGACGGGAGATGCTTTGTCGGAAAGCGTAACTAATTGATACCAGGAAATCCCAAACCCGGGAAGAAATGTTCCAAGGGCGATGGTACTTACAATGATCATTGGAATCGTTACCTCAGGCCTCTGGACCATTGCATTCATGTTTGCCACTTCAGATCTCGATGCTGTCTCGCTCTCCGCGCTACCGATTCTGACTGTTTATGACCAAGCACTCAACTCACAAGCCGGTGCTACGTTCTTCGCCTGCTGGCTTCTCTCCGTCTACTTCGGTGCCGTCATTTCCTGTACCGCAACAACTGGGCGTCTCGTGTGGGCATTCGCGCGTGACAATGGTCTGCCGTTCTCCGGGACCTTTGCAAAAGTCCATCCGACACTGAAGGTCCCCGTTAATGCAACGATATTCTGTACAGTGGTCAGCATAGTTTACGGGGTCATCTACGTAGGCTCCACGGCTGCTTTTAACAGCATCATTGCTCTGTCAATCTTGTCTTTGAACGTCACCTACGCTATACCTCAGGGAATTGCTCTCTGTAGAGGTAGGAAAAAGGTCCTTCCAAAGCGGCCCTTCGACTTGGGCCCTGTCTTTGGACCGTTTTGCAATGCCTTCTCGGTACTCTGGATTGCTCTGTACACCGTTCTTTTCTGTTTGCCGGTCTTCTTGCCAGTGACAGCGATCAATATGAATTACGTCAGCGCAGTCGTAGTTGGTGTTGTTTTGATTATTGTTGTGATGTGGTTTGGAGGTAAGAGGAAGGTTTTTACAGGGCCGGATGTTGTGATTGAGGGCTTGGAAGCTTCTTCGTAACTCCAAAACGATATCCAGAACGCGGAAGTTGTTTTCGGATCTACTACATGATTCATGGGCATATGCTATGTGGAAATACCAATCGCGACGTGTTCAAATAAATAATCAATTAGTGCTGGGCTCGGACGAGCTTTTCGGTACATTTGTTTTGTATCTGGCAGGAATTGTGCGGTGGAGACGGTTTTGCGCACCTGCGTTGGGTGCTCCTTGGTTGAACTTTATTGAAAGAATAGCATAGCTTGATATGTTTGGAAGGGAAGAGCCGTCCGAGATGATGGCTCTGCTACTCCATCTTGAATACGCAAAACAACATCTCGTTTAGCAAGCGACATTTTCACATATTCGGGCACCGGTCACCTACTTCACATCGAAATATGTTTGGTTGGACCGATCTGCCTATTTGTCGTGATGCAGCTTCATTGTGATGAACAATTCGTTGGCAAACAAGTACAGTACAGTCAGATCGCACACCTAAGCCATATTTTGGCTTCGCTTCTAATGTCTGTATACAAAGGAACCGGAATGCCAGTCTAAAATCTCGCAAGTTCCATCCAAACTCTCACGCACCGACTGTCACAGTCTGCGAGACTCTCAAATCTCTTGAACTAGCACCGACACTGAAGACATAATCTCCAGACACCACAGCCCAATCTTGAGCCTCCACGTCCCAGCTACTGATATCTCGTCTCCTCACACTGAAAGTGACAGTTGCGCTCAATCCACTTGCGATCAACGTTCTCTCAAACCCTCTGAGCTGTCTGATCGGCTGATCGGCAGCATCTGGATATTGTACGTAGAGCTGAGAAACCTCGTTTCCATCCACCTTTCCATTGTTGGAGACAGAGACAGAGACGCTGATGACTTCATCCCAAAGATCAGCTTTACCTCCAACAGAGAGAGCACCCGTCGGATATGTCGAAGTCAATGCAGTCGCATTAGTGATATTCGCAGTCATCTCCGAGTACTCAAACGTCGTGTATGAAAGACCGTATCCGAATTCATACCTCGGAGTGACGTTGAACTTATCGAAATATCGGTAATCAATGTAATTACCTTCGGTAAACTCGCACACAGCAGTAGTACAAAGCCCAACATTATAATCGCTCTCATTCTTAGCAATGGTATGCGTGAGACGACCGCTGGGGTTGACCGTGCCGTACAGGACATCTAAGAGCGAGTTTCCGGATTCTTGGCCGAGAAGACCGCCGTAGATGACTGCTGTTACATTGTCATTCTCAATCCAGGCGTCCAGGATACGGGCGCCGACGGTGTTGACGATGACCATGGTGTTATTGCAGTTGGATGCGACTGATGTGACGAGGGCGTCTTGCTCGGTGTTGCGGAGTTCGGTGCGGTCGGCGCCTTCGCCGGAGAGGGCGTTGATGAATACCATGCAGATTTCCGCCGAGGTGGCGTAGTCGGGGATGGTTTGGGAGAGGGATGTTCCGCCTGTTGGGCCGGCGATTGCTGCGCCGGCGCGCTTTGAGAGAGTTGGAGGGTCTGACATGGAGTTTCCGTTGCTGGAGGAGTTGCCGGCCATGCCTCCGAAATCACCACCTCCAACGCCTCCAGAGCCGCCGCTGGTGGTGCTGGTATACGTGTTATTGAGGATCCAGCGGATCATGGTGCCGTCGAGTGAGGCTTGACTAGTCAAGGACTGTTGTGGTGTGATGAGGTATGGGAAGCTGGTTTGTCCAGAGCCGGAACCACCTGCGAGATGACCTTCGTAGATGGGACCTGATCCTTGCACCGAAAAAACGTAGTTTGGTCCAGCCATGATGGGCCCGGCGTGTGATCCGAAGATGGCCATAGTTCGAGGCTTGTTAAGAGGTAGAGCATTGTTGGTGTTCTTGAGTAGAACGAGGGAAGCAGCGCCATTAGTTCTGACGATCTTGCTGTGGTTTGCTCGGACATCGACGAACTCGTCTGATCCAACATATGCGGGTTGAGTTTCATTGTCAAGAGCGACCTTGTAGTATCCAATAACGTTTCGGATAGCCATGTCATCAAGACGAGCTTGGGTGAATGAGCCGTTAGTGAGGCCGGATTGAAGGGTCGAGTTGCTCCAAATGGAAGAAGATCCAAAGTCCAACCCTCCATTGGCTGATCCAAAGGCTGTCGACTGTCCGCCAACATCAGCGTAAACCAGACCGGGGAAGCCAAGCTCTGTCTTCAGGAGACTTTGGAGCAAGTCTTCGTTCTCGCACGAGAGGGTTCCATTGACTTTCGTCATGGCACACATGACAGCTCCTAGGCCATTCTTGACGCCATCGTAGAATGACCAAAGATATGTTTCGTGTAAAGTCTTGTCATCAGCCACGCTCGAGTATGGTGCTACGCTGCTCGAGCCAGAAGCTTGACGATTTGTTTCTTGCTCGTTAAGCAAGAAATGCTTGCCGCCACCAACAACCCCGGCATCGTTGAAAGACTTGGCACCCAAGCCGAAAGCGATACCGTTGAGGTATGGGTCGGGTGTGAATGCTTCAACGAGTCGACCTCCCCATGGTGTTCTGCCCAGCGGTTGTGAGGTAGGTCCATTGACGACCTGAAAACCTTTTCCGTAGAATTCGAGGGCGACGGCTTTCATTTGGTCGTACATCAAGGACTTATCCCATGTCATTGCCAAAGCAGAAGACTGACTGAAACCGGTTACATAGTTGTATCCTATCATCAAGTCAGCGCCAGATATGCCAGTTCGGGAAAGAATGTTACCTTGAACGCCTTCCGTTCCATCCTTGAACTCCAGCGCGGTCCAATTGACTGAGTTGACTGATCCCCCTGTGATGAGTGTGACCTTTTCTTCGTTGGTGAGTTGTGCTACGAGAGCAGCAGCCTTGGCATAAGCGACCGCCCAGTCGCCGAGGTCGACAGCTCCAGATGATAAAATACCACCAGTTGTGGTTGTGTTGGGTGATGTTGAATTCTGCGCAGCGAGGGTGAGGGGTAAAAGCAGCGAACAAACGAGTGGGGTCGATAAGCCCTTCATGGCGGGCAATATGAAGTGAATGAGAGTTCAAAGGGAAAAAAAACGAATGTGGGAAATATCCGAATGAGAGGCGGATGAAGATCAAAAGATGTTGTTCAGCTCGAGGAGCCGCATCAATTATATCTTCACATCCGCCACCTACCTGTTCATCCCTTGAAAATTCGTTTGAACGCGTCTTCAGCGGAGAACAAACAACCCACATACCCTAAAAACCATTCCTTCGCATGCACATCACTCTGGGATTTGGCCGCTGAACTGGAGAAAGATCAGATAAATGACGAACATGATCATGGTGGACGGCTTCCACTTCTGAACCTTCATTACTGTTCGACATGGACAAGGTAGATCGAATGCCGAAATATTAAGCAATTCAAGCTTTTTATGGGAATGTTCGATGAGGTTGAGGCTCCATAGGTTGCGTATGCTTGTTTTATGGATGAGGAGGAATGGGCAAATGGGTAGTGGACGAGGTGGACGGCTAGTGTGGCAGGGGGATGTGCAAGTGTCGAAGTACGTTTACCTATTCAACGTTCACTCCGCCTACCATTTATCAACCATATACTGGTCTTAGGACGGTGGGAGACACTGACATCAATTATTACTTTTATTAAGAGCCAGACATATGAACCAGTCTTCTTTTACAAAGTGACTTTGATACTCTTCGCAATACTTGGTACACCCGCCGAATTGATCGCAAACAACATCCAGTATCCCGGCAGCGCAACCCCAGAGTCGCCTGGTATTGTCATCGTGTACGAGCTACCTGAGCCCGCAGGCGTGAGGATGATCAACCGCTGATCAGTATTAACAGTATGCGTAACAGATCCATATCTGATGAATGAGAACCTCGTCACCGGTGAATCAACCACAACCTTGAAACTGCCTCCAACAGCGACAGATGCCGTCGAAATCGAGCTGATAACCGGTCTCGTCGCTGCCGTTCCATCTGGATTGAAGAGATATCCAGGACTGTATATCTCAGCATCTAAGTGATTAGTTGAGCAACCCCCACAGAGTCCACCACCGCCTGTGAAGACTCTCCCGTCAAGCATGAGCAAAGCAATGCTATGGTATGTCCTTGGTATCTTGTGGGCAGGAAGGACAGTGAACTTTTCTGTTGCAGGATCCCAAAGCTCCGGCTGCATGACAGCGTTTGAATCCGAGAACGGAGCAGCGTATGTCTGTCCACCAGTAACGAAGATCTTGCCATCGGCGAGCGGGACACTGTTTGCGAAGGCACGGGCGAACGACATGGGAGTGAGTTGTGTGACGGATGAAGGGCTTCCTGGTGCGTTGATGGTAACCTTGTGTACGTTCTTAGTGGCGTATGAGTTGTCGTAGCTGGGGGAGCCGCCGGCTGTGAATATTTTGCCGTTGGCGGCATCGTACATCACTGCGTTTCCGTTCATGGAATCTCCGTCTGCGGCTCGGACACCTGCTGCTGATCTGCTGCCGGTTCCGGTTGTGCCGTACCAGTTCATGGATTTGCTGGGGCCAGCTTGGAAGACAGCACCATTTTTCCAGCCGAAGAGCCTGAGAGGAAAGTCAGATTTAGCGGATACTTGATTGTAAAGCCCGGGTGGTGATATCACGGTTAACAGGGGAATCTGGTACGTACCAACCATGGTTATCTGAACGAAAGACACCCGCCGCATCGTTGGTCATCATGGGAGCTACTGGACAGCCTGGAAGCCTTGTCCACGTATTTGATGCTACACTATAAATCTCTCCATCTTTCCCACCACGAGTGCCTTCAGGAGTCCAAGAGCCACCAATCACAAATATACGGCCATCTGAGAGTGTGGTAGACGATTGATAGCCGCGGACAAGGTTCATCGGAGCCCCAATTGACCAGCCATCATTTGCTGCAGAGTAAATACTCATCTTGTTGTCGTCATTCCCGCCTGTGACGATAGCACGTCCATTCGCATCGAGTGATATCCCAGGACAGAACATATCATGCTTCGTCTCTGTAACGGTGCGCGGGGACACGACACCGTTGACTGGATCGTAGATGGCTGTCATGGTTTTGCCTTTCGCGTCGAAATCCACGTTTCCACTAGCCGAGAATAAAAGTACTCTGCCGCTCTCTGGAAGGAGAAATGCACCTGCTGCGACTAGAGGAAGCTTCAACACTGGACTCCAACTTCCAAGGCTTGGAGGTATGACCGGAGCCTTAGCTGATAGAACCAGGACACCGAGCTCGGCTGCACTACTCCATGGCCCACGATTTCCAGCTTCTGTCAAAGCAGTAATGCGAACATACCTCGCGACGACCTCTGGGAAAGTCTCCTTCTTGAGACTTGCATCATCAATGAATGCGCTTGTAGCAACCTTCACCCAATTGGTGTTATCGGTGCTAGTCTCAATAGTGTGCTGTCCGATATTGCCGTATATCTGTCCGCCTGATGGGACATCTTGACGGGGTAGATATGTGATCCCTGTCACACGCATGGTGGTCCCCAGATCCATGATGGCATTGTGTGGTAATGCTTGGGCTGGGTCGTATCTGCTGTGCCAGATGGTGGATTGAGAGTTATCGATTGCTTTGCTGCCTTCATTTCCGGGCTGGAAACTGTCGACTGTGATTGCGCTTATGGAAGCGGAGATCGTGAATAGTGCACTGGTACTGCTCGAAGCGGCTGTGGTCGTAGGACTTGCACTTGGAGTCGTTGTGGTGCTGCTTACTGCGTTGCTCGACGGGATGATTCCAAACTCTGCGGCACTTGTCCTGAACGTAAAGTCAGTATGCTGAGGTCTCGGGATGGTTGTGACGTTCAGAGATCAGCATTATCAAATTGAAAAGCGATCCCACATCTCAGATCTGTCAGATTTAGACAACAGAAAACACGAACCAAGGTCCCCGATTCCCAGCCTCAGTAAGTGCAGTAATCCTCACATAACAAGCCAACAAATCCGGAAACACCACCTTTTTCAAAGCAGCCGTATCCGCAAAAATCCCTTTCGAAATGACCGTCGTCCATTTCACATTATCAGTACTGGTTTCCACATTATGCTGTCCAATATTCCCGTTGATGAATCCGCCCGGCTTGACATCCTGTCGTGGTAAATACGTTATTCCACTGATGCGTATGCATGAGCCTAGATCGAGGATTGCTGTGTGAGGAAGGGCGGCTGTGCTGGGTGAATATTGGCTGTGCCATAGGGTGCCGTTGTTGGAATCGATGGCATTTCTTCCTGCATTGCCGGACTGTGCGCTGTCGACTGTGATTGTTATTGCGGCGGTAGCTAGGTGTGTGAATAGCGTCCAGAGAGCGATTTTCTTTATGCTGAACATTGCTCGAAAATGAGGTCTTGACATGGATAATACTGGTAATAAAACGATTGAATGAATGTCGGATGGGAGAATTAGTGTAGAGAAATGGAACGAATGGAGTGTGGTTTGCAATGGCAATTAATGAATGAATGATAAAGTAGACATCAATTGATGGAAAAGACGTCAACGATAGTGGAGGAACAATAAGGGCTCGTTCAAGCAACAATATCCAGGGAGGGTATCTGCGAGCTTTTAAGCCATCACAAACACACACATCAGAGGAGTCCCTAAGAAAGCCACGCAAAGCCATCCTCGTATCGTACTTGCAGTAGTACTCGAAGCCATTCTCTGCCCAAGCACGGACATGACCTCGAACTACACCTGTCTACTCCTAAAAATTTGCAAGTAGCGAAGAATTATGACAGAAGCAGCGTAGTGATGAAAGGGCCTCGGATTCTTGGCAAATCTTCTTAATCTCCCAGCCGACCACCTGATCCAATCTTGCACGTTTCCCGTTGATGCGGCACTAAGTATGAGCTTAATCAGTCGCTAAGCCGATGGATCTGTTAGTATCAGCCCTAGGGCTTTGCATAGTGCAGATTTTCTCGTATTTTCTGCTGAAGTGAGCGGGGTAAGGTGCGTAATTACTGATGCAAGTCCTTTTGGCGTTTGGTAGAATAAGCGAGGCTTGAAGTTGCGGAGGGAACGTGCGGGCTGAAGCTGCAGTGCGGGGCGGGAATCTTTAATTGATGGGGACGCGGGGGGAAGTTTGAAGCTTGAGATCGCGGGTTGCAGGTGTTCTCTGGAATAATATGTTGCTACTAACTTGCGTTCTTGCTGCTACATTGAGCAATGGGGGTCTTTGTGACATCGCATAGATCTTGTGTTTTGAAGACTACTTAAATCAGATTCCCCGAGCTAGGCCATGAAGCAGATAAATACAATACATCATTGCAAGTGCTTCAAATGATGAATAGCTGGTCAAAGATTATCATGAGTCTTGATATAGCCGTAAGCATCCATCTGCGTCCACTAAAGAACTGAATAAACGCTACCCCTACTCCCTTTTTGTGTTCCTCGCTTACCCGCATCTTATCTCATCTCATCTCATCTAAAACAAATCTCTCCAATTGTACTCCTCATTGAACTCCCTCCTCAAACCACACCCCTCGGTCCTTCTCCCTTACCTTTCAAACTATAGCTCACAACCCCTCAAAACCTCAACACCAATTCAAAACCCTGCCTGATGTTCTGTCACACAAGCAGCAAAATGACAGCTGACACTTACCGATGTCTTGATTGGTTGATAGGTTGACCATCAAACAACGAACCACATGTGCTTCTCACACCATCGCGAAGGAGTTCGGGGATGGCATGTCAGTCATGTTTGGACATTGGCTCTTTCAATTCTTTCGAAATAAATTCAACTTGATAAGGAGCGGTGATATGTCACTGGGAAAATACAGACATACTGCGTCTTTCCGCTGTATCGCCTTTTTTTTTTTTGAAAGCTGCTTGAAAGCTCTTAAGACATCATCTCTCCTCTCACCTATCCTCTCTCCTCTCACTTATCCTCTCTCCTCCCTTATTTTCTTGTAAGTAAGACCCGTGTATTTGTTTGTAGCTTTGTATAACATAAAACGGCAAAGAAATATCACCGGCCGGCTATCTACTTGATTTCATCTCGTACGACAAAGGCAGGGGGCAGTCCAGAGAGTTTGAGGAGTTTGG
The DNA here is from genome assembly GCA_026120085.1 of Cadophora luteo-olivacea. Classification (NCBI taxonomy): domain Eukaryota; kingdom Fungi; phylum Ascomycota; class Leotiomycetes; order Helotiales; family Ploettnerulaceae; genus Cadophora; species Cadophora luteo-olivacea. The sequence goes on along the minus strand of JALRMC010000041.1, from coordinate 257,237 downwards.
ATTCGCTTGGGAAGGAAGGAAGGGATTTAATGGCTATGTCTCGAATACAGAGACATGAATATAAGTACAAGTACGACGACAGACCGGGGGATCCGTTGCTTGTACGACTTTCGGCTGGACACGAAGATCAGGATTGTAGGTACGGGCGCGGGCTGAATGTGAAGGCTATTCTGTTGGTGGGTACGAAGATGGAGAGGGGTGCTGGGTTGGTGGTGGAGGAGGGGGAGTGGTCAAATGAGAGTTCGAGTTCTCATTCTGGTTCTCGCCGAGATAGAGATAGAGACAGAGATAGTCGTAGGATCAGAAAGGAAGCTGTACCGAGAGTTTCGTCTGCGTCAACGCTTTTGCCGCATCACGCCCACACCAATACGGATTCGACGGGGACGAATTCGACGGTGGGTTCTACTGCTGCGGGATCGATTCGCTCGGTGATTTCGACCTCGAGGAGGTGGGATTTGGATTTGGGGGGAAGGAGAATGGGACGGAAGAATGGTGATGAGGAGGAGGGTGGAGATGGTGGGAGGGATGGGAGGGGGGAAGGAGAGGTTCATGAGGAGGAGCATACGGATCATGGGCCTGTTGTTAGGGATATCATTATTGGAGGGGCGGATGGACTTACCGTTCCATTTGCGTTGACGGCGGGATTGAGTTCGTACGTCTTGCTTTCACGTCTTCTTTTTCTTCTTTTCCCCCGATTATCCAGTTCCATCACTAACGATTCATAGGCTCGGCTCGACGAAACTCGTTATCATCGGCGGTCTGGCTGAACTCTTTAGTGGTGCTATCAGTATGGGATTGGGTGCGTACTTGGCTGCTGTTACGGAACGCGATCATTATCTATGCGAGGAGAAGAGGGAGAGGGAGGAGGTGCAGAATATGCCGGAGCAGGAGAAGGAGGAGTGTTATGTGATACTGGAGAAGTATGGTGTGCCGAGAGCGAAGCTTGTTCCGGTTGTTGATGCGTTGGCGAGGAATACGGAACGTTGGGTTGAGGTGAGTTGAGCTGTTTGAAAGAGGTGATGGAGTGATGGTGAGGGAAGGATTGCTGATTGGGTCGTGTAGTTTATGATGGATTTCGAGTTGAGACTTGAGAAGCCGAATGTTTCTCGGGCGTGGATTTCGGGCGCGACGATGGGGATGTCGTATTTCGTCGGTTTGTCTTCCGTTTTCATATCCCGTATTTCAATTCTCGTTGGTTTAATTTTTCAACTTCGGCCTTATACTTGATCTTGAAATCCCAGCTAACACTCACCGCTAGGCGGTCTCATACCCATGGTCCCCTACTTCATCATGTCGAACGTGACACATGCGCTCTTCGTCTCCATCGCCGTTACAGTCGTGGTGCTCATTCTTTTTGGGTTTGCCAAGAATTATGTTGTGATGAGGACTGCAAGGGCTGGACTCTATGGTGCGGCTCAGACATTGTTTATTGGTGTTTTGGCGGCGGGGACAAGTTATGGTATCGTAAGGGCGATCGATTCGAAAGGAGGGACGGGTATGAATTAGATGGTGGAATGGGTGTGATGTTTGTGGACGGTGAACCGGCCGATGAAAATTTGAGGTGGAATCAATCTTGCGTGTGAGAGTGTCATTTTTGGACAGAGATGTTATTCTGAAGGTATCATCGTTCCCGATATCCGAGGGCGCAAGTGGCGAAAGTGTTTCCATCATCATAGGGGCGTTTGTGAAGACAAGACATCCTTGTTTTGGAAGTTCATGCTGCGGGAAGCAGAGTTGAATTCATCTGATGTCTTTTATGCTAGACTAGACAAGACTTTCTTCGTGTTCGAACGACCAGCATCGGCCCGATCCTCTACTGTACTCCAGATCATCAGTTGCACTTTCTCTAGATTCTGTCCGTTTGACAGCGGGCTGAGATCTGTGCGAAGTTAGCTAGCTGTCCGTTTTCGGGGAAAGGACTCCTACGTGTATGAAGAGGTTTCTGCAGCTTTCTCGATCGTTGAGAGATTGTACTCTTCGAAGAAAGTATACGACTTGTGTAGCACACGAAGTTGAATGAGTATTTGATAAAGTCATCTTCAAGGATACACGGCAATAATACGCCCAATATACCGATCTGCACTCCTCAGCCGAGGAGAGGTCCGAGCTAAACGCGAAACTGTTCTCGCTTGTGAGTGGATAGCTGACCCCTGCATATGTTGAGATGGCTTGCGAGGTTATACAACTTTATCGCGACCTGTGCATTTGCTAGCAGTTATGAAATCTCAAGGGGAGAGTTTTGAGATAATATATCTTCATATATGTCTGAATGCAGTGTCCTACCAACCACGTGTCGGTACCTGAAATGCCTGCTTCTGTACCCCTGAGCTAGTGTGGGTAGCCACTAAGATTGGGCCTCGTTAGAATAAGTCTGCACTGATAACGCGCCCGATAGGGACTGTACTTGGGGACGTGGACCGGGACCGGGTTTAGGGGTCGCGTTCTGGTTCTTCAGGGACGAGCGAGAGGGCTGAGATGGAAAGGGCTCCGGTTTTTAATTGCAACGACACTCGACCCAAGACAAGCAATTTTATACAGTAATTGCAGAATCGCACCAAAACTCTCCCTACACTTTTCTGGCGATGCATTGAGCATCTTAATTGCAATTGTAAGGATTTCTGGGATAATCGATACAGTATCAACTTACACTGCCCATCGTTACTTGCTGGGCGGGACGCAGAGGCGGGAAGCATCCAATCCAATCCCAGCCAGCCAGGCCAGGCCAGCCTCACGGCAACAGCAAGCAATCAGGGGCTCGAAATAATTGGGAATAATCTGTGCGCAGAACAGATACTCGCAACCACCACATACAATACACTACACTGCACCCAGCCATCTGCTGTCAGCAATCGACAATACCTGGGACATCTACGACCTCATCTGGCTTTTGCATTGGCAGTTGCAAAGCCTCTCTTGTCTTCACCTGGTCTTGATCCGCATCGGTCGTCGGATCTACCTGCCTATCGTACACCAAGAAGTACACCAGCGAGCAGCAGAACCAACATCTACTACGCAGAAACCTTTTCAATTGCTGTCTCACTACTCCCACGACCTTACCGCGACAGCATTCCTCCCCCATGAATCACTCTCCATTCCAATAGTTTAGTTCACCCTCGCGACCCCATTTATCTCTGGCACCGCGGCCCCCCCAAAAAATTCCGAGCTATGCCCTGGCAACCCCTCCCACGCATCGCTTTCGCCGTCGCAACCTACCCCTTCATAGCACAGGATGCCGCAGACCTACCTCTCGAGCTCGGCGACGAGCTATACATCATAGAACAAGGTGGGAAGAATGGGGATTGGTTCCGCGGGTATCTCGTTGCGCCGCCGAGTCTGCTCGCAGGTCTGACCAGCGTCAAGGGCCAGACGCTAGAGGCGCGCGTCTTCTCTGGTATATTCCCGCGCAGCTGCGTGGAGGTCAGGGAGGTGCTGGGCGAGGATGAGGAGGATGAGGAGGTCGAGGAGGAGGGCGAGGTGCCGACTGTCAATGGCAAGGGGAGTACACATGTCAGCGTGGATGCGGATGGAAGTCCTCTGGCCAGCCCGAGGAGTATACAGCTAGGGAAGAAGCTACAGGTGAAGAGCAATGGCGTGCCAGGTAGGACGAAGAGCTCGAGTAGGAAGAAGCGCCTTACGAATGGTTCTGCGCTGTCCCTGGCTGTACCTCGAGATCCTGATGCACCGAAACCGCCTGCTCCTGTGCCGATGCTGAAGATTGGGGATGAGACCCCGACTTCTGCTTCGGAGCCGCTGGTCGACGAAATTGCGTCTTGTCTGAGAGAATGGCATTCTACAAATTTACACGAGCTGCTGCTTACGAGGCAATACCCCCTGCTGGATAAGATGACGAGCTTGGTACAGACACTGGATCTTTCGAGAAGGCAGTTCTTGCATAATGTGTTGACAACGCACGAGATGGGGGCATTGAGGGAAAAGACAGTATGGGACCTGGTGAAGGGGAATAAGGTGTTTAATGGGGAGGTCATAGTGCGAGATCCTGCTGAAAAGGGAATGGTTCTCACGGGCGACGACTCTGCGGTGGAAATTACAAAGTTACAGTCTATGATGAGTCTTCTGGAGGAACGACCACAGCCCGTTGCGAACGAGAGCTTGACGCTACACCACTTGCTGATCGACGTACGCACTTTCGTTGGCGCAAGCACCGAATCCACGACATTGGTATTCTTTCTGGCTTCGAAAGCTCCTGGACAGACAGCGGTTGCGCTGAGTGAGAGTTATATCGTGGAGGTTCCGCCGAGTGGAGCTATGACCAGTTTAGCCAAGGCAGGACAGATGCGTACTCTATTCACGGATCTGGCTTCGTCTGATATTGGAGACTCTACAGCTGCGGATAGTGAGCTGTATCTTGTGGTGAAGATCCAGTCAACACAGCAGGTCATTGGAGGAAAGCCAGCATCCAGAGGTGGACTTAGTTCCAGAGATGGGTCGCAGACACATAGGAGCGATAAGCCACCATCAACAAGCGGCAGCAAGTCTGGGAGGAGGAGCTTGATGTGGGGTCAAAAGGCGCAAAGAAGTGCTTTTTCGCGGAATGCTCCAATATCTTCGAAACTGAATTCACTTGCCGAGGGTCAAGAGAGCCGGGATGGACCTCCGAGTACTGCTGAATCGAAAGCTTCAGAGCGAAAGTCAGGTTCCGTGAGCCGGATTGTCAACAAAACGGTCGGTATTGGGACGTTGAGAATCAATTCGCTCATGAAACAAGATGAGGAAATTGAACAGGTCATGCCGATCTGGGCACCAGCAACTGGATTTGGTCAAGAGCAGGAAGAAGGTGAGGGTTGGGAGGAAGTCATCAAAGACCTAATGTCGAGCAAATCTGGGAATTACGCGAAGTCACGGCGAGCCGAACGTCTACAGATCCACCTCAAAGCATTCCAGAGCCCTGATGCAGATGCCCTGATCAAAGCGACCCCAACCTTACTTGCAGGAGTTGCCAAGACGAGCAAGATGGGCTTCTCAGGCGCACCGACCAAAGCGAGATCCGATATTTATGTAACGATTGATGAAGCCTTCCTCCCACGACACGCCCTCCTCTCGCGCGCAATCGGCAGCGCAACTCCTCTATCTTCCAGTATTGCTGGGACAAATCTACAGATCTCTCTTGAAGTATGTCGCGCGAGCGGCGAACGGCTTGAAAACTGCATATATGCGTCTTCCAACTCAGAATTAGCAGCGTCTTCCTGGGAATCCACTGCTGCTGAGAAAGGCGATGCTTGGAACCAGACATTACGACTTGCTATTCCTCCAGCTGATGTTCCTGGATGTCATCTCGCTATGACGCTGTCCGATGCTCCTAATTCACCATTTGCGATATGTCACTTACCTCTCTGGGACCAGTCGGCTTTCATGAGAGATGGGCATCATTCTTTGCTCCTGTACCGGTACGATGACCAGACTAATACTGCGAAAGGACGGGAAGGCAGAACGGGTTATTTAAACGTACCTTGGAACGCTCGAGGGAAGGATGATGTGAGCAAAGATGAGGCTGTGACCGGACCCATTGCCACTCTGAGGGTGCAGACGTTTCTTTGCAGCACACGATTTTCGCAAGACAAGGTTCTGCTCGGACTTCTGAAATGGAAAGAGCAACCGCCGGGAGACGTACAGGAGTTGCTTAAGAGACTGGTCTTTGTCCCAGAGATCGAGATCGTCAAGTTATTGAACGATGTCTTTGATGCCATTTTCAGCATTCTGGTCGAACATACTGGGAACGACGATTACGAGGATCTCATATTCAGCGCACTAGTCACCGTCCTTGGCATTGTGCACGATCGAAGATTCAACCTTGGCCCTCTTGTCGACCACTATGCAGAGAACAAGTTCAACTATCCCTTTGTAACACCTTGTTTAGTGAGATCTTTCACTAGACTACTCTCGAATCCTTCCGATCCAGAGACATCAAGGAAATTGCGGGCGACTTTCAAAGTCGTTAGGCATATACTAAAGTTCATTACACATGCAAGAGGCCAGCAAAAAGCGAAAGAAGCAGGAATCGGCATCACCAGCACCTCCCCCGGGTTTACTCGGCATTTGAGAAGCATTTTCAAGGCTCTAGATGGTCTCATGAGAAGCAACGCACCAATACTCGTCGGAAGTCAAACACTTGCCGTGCAGCATTTTCACACTTGGCTTCCCGAGCTCACTGGACTGTTGAGTACTGAGGAGATCTTGCATATCGCGATCGACTTTATGGATTCATGTGCTCTGGTCAAGGGAAAGCTGGTTCTGTACAAGCTTGTCCTCATCATCAACTACTCGCGACTGGAACTTTTTGCAAGCCCAGAACAGAGAGAAGCTCTTTGCACGAATACCGTACGATGGATTGCGCCGCATTGGGGAAAGACACCAGAAGTGACAGACCAGTGGAGAGAGCAGATCCGACTTTGTTGCTCAATCCTCTCCACACAAATCGACAACCTCGGGCCTGAGATTCCAGATTATATACCCAAGATCATCGATTCATACCTCGCGGTTCGCGCAGCTCCAAAATCAGAGAAGACGCGATTATCCTTACTTTTCCCCATGACATATCCGTTCCCAACGAAACCAATATCTGGCAGGGTGCAATTCGATGAAGTGCTCATCGAGTTGTCTGCTATACTCTCATCGATATCAACGTTGCCTGCAGGAATGCAACTGGATCTTGCCGACGAAGAGATGGCCGTGCTTCTAGAAGACATTATGCACGTGCATCTCAGCATTCTGGACTGCGAAGCTTTTCCTGCGAGTTGGCTCAGTGTACACATTTTCCACCACAAATCAACAATGAAGACACTGGAATATGTGGCTGGGATCCTGCTCGAATCGTTCCTACCTCATCCGGATGATGCCGAGAACTACAACACAGAAGTATGGAAAGCCTTCTTCACCGTTCTATTGAAACTCGTTGGAAGTGATGCTCTGGCGCTTGAGACCTTCCCAGAGCAGAAACGTCGAGCCGTCTGGAAGATCGCTGGAGATGTCAGAGAACATGGTGCGGATCTGCTTCGGCGAACTTGGGAGGCCATCGGATGGGAGACAAGCTCAGATGAGCGACAGCGATACTCATTGGCCAAGATGGGCGGATACCAGGTCCAATATGTCCCTGTGCTTGTCGGACCTATCGTCGAGCTCTGCCTCAGTGTTCATGAAGGTCTGAGACGAGTGGCTGTGGAAGTCCTTCAGACAATGATTGTCAGTGAATGGACTCTAAGCGAAGATCTATCTGTCATCCAGACGGAAATGATTGACTGCCTGGACCGCTTGTTCAAGTCGAAGCCTCTGACCGAAAGTATCCTCCAGAAATTGTTCATCAATGAGCTACTCGGCCTATTCGACCCTCTTGCACAAGTCAAGGACGATTCACTTTATTCCGCAATCAGAGATCTCATCGCTACTATTGATGAGTTCCTGGATCTTCTTGTTGCTGTCCATAGCACCGATGTCACTGGCGAAGCTTCACATATGATTCACCGATTGAGGTTGATGGAATTCTTGCGAGACATGCAGAAAGAGGAGATCTTCATCCGATATGTTCACCAACTTGCTCAACTCCAAGCCGATGCACGAAACCCCACCGAAGCAGGTCTTGCTCTGCGTCTTCATGCCGATATATACGAATGGGACCCGACGAAGATCGTACCGCCTCTGGTTGATCCCGAATTTCCAGCACAATCCCAATTCGACCGCAAGGAGCGCATTTATTTTGAGATCATCAAACATTTCGAAGAAGGTGAGGCGTGGAGCTGTGCATTGTCCGCCTATCAGGAGCTTCAGATGCAGTACCAAGACAACGTATACGACTTTCCCAAACTTGCTCGAACGCAACGTGCTATTGCTACGATTTACGAGACGATTGCCAAGGCCGACAAACTGGTGCCGAAATACTTCCGCGTCACTTATAGAGGCATGGGTTTTCCCCCAAGTTTGCGAGACAAAGAGTTTGTGTTTGAGGGTTCCCCGACTGAGAGAACGAGTGCCTTCACCGATCGCATGCAAGAACAACATCCTTCAGCACAAATTGTCACCGCTGGTGATGTGGATGATGTCGAAGGTCAATTCTTGCAGATATCTGCCCTGACACCACATCGAGATCTCGAGAATCATGTCTTCCAGCGTGCTCGCGTACCACAAGTCGTTCGAGACTACTTCCTCTCCGCCCACCCTCAAGTATTCTCAATCACAAGCAAGAGGAATACGGCAGGTCCTGTGCAAGAGCATTCTGCAGAGAAGATTTTGTACAGAACTGCTGAAGCCTTCCCGACCATTCTACGACGAAGCGAGATTGTTGCTATTGATCGAGTGAGACTGAATCCTCTACAGACGGCAGTCGAGCGTATCATTCGCAAGACTGCTGAGATGACTGTGGTGGAGAAGCGTGTCATTGACGGTGAAGACGATATGGCCCCCCTTCTCATCGACGCTCTTCAGATATCGGTAAATCCAGGTTCGGAAACGACTGTTGCTCGCTACCGTGAACTGCTTCCAGTCGCAAATGAAGAAGATGAGATTCAGGAAGTGGAGTTAAGCCCGCTCCAGAACGCGCTAAAGGTTGCCCTCATCGATCATGCCGTGATGATTAGACGTTGTCTTGCAATGCTTTCCAAGACTCCCGCTATTGGCTCAATTGAGCGGGAGGCTGTCGTGCAGAGTCAGTGTCCATCCCACATACCCGCGTTCTCTTACTGACCAAACCCAGACTTCGAAGCCACCTTCGCCCCAGAACTTGCCTCCTTCGCCTTCCCTCAACAAACCAAATCTCCAACCCCCACACCAAGCTGGGCCATCGCAAGCCCAGTCCTAAGCGACGGCTCTCGCCGCGAATCCCAAATGATGGGAACAGGCATCCGCTTCCCCAACAGCGCCACAAACGGCACCCTCGCCTCCACCGACACCGGCATCCTCGACACGCCCGGTGCCCGAGCCGGCCGGAACCGTCTCTCCTTCCTAAAACGCCAACAACCACAACAAACACAATCGCAGCCTCCAGAACCTATGCTCAACGGCCTCTCCCTGAATGGAATCTCGCATAAGGACTTCCCTGCTGCACCGAAAGGCATGGGCGGAGATCGGAATATTGAGGATGATGGTGTTTCGACGTCGAGTCGATCGCGCTCGAAATCGCAGTCGAGGTCGAAGGGTGGTGGTGGGGGGAAGGAGAATAGGAGGTCGTTCTTTGGGGGGGCGTCGGCGCTGGGGTCGATTGGGAGGGGGAGGGGGAGGGCCAATGGGGGCATGGAGAAGGAGAAGGATGAGGAGAGTGAGTGGGTTACGCAGAGTGATCTTGCGAGTCAGTTTAATGAGGCTGTTAATGGGAATGGTGGAGGGGGGAAAGGAGGAGGTGGGAGGAGGAGCTCGAGTAGTAATCGGCCGACGACGGCGAAGAGTGGTGGTGGTGCCGGATCGTTGAGCTTGTCGCGGGATGGGAGTGTAGGGAGTAAGGTTGGGAGCGTGAGGAAGAGGTTGAGTCGCTTGACGCTGGGGAAGAAGAGTAGTAAGGCGAGTGTGTTGGTGGGGAGTGTGGCTGAGGAGGATTGAGCTTTCAATTTTGGGTCCCGAAAGAAAAAAAGTCTTGAGTAACTCGGACCTCCAGGAGATGTTGATTTCGCGTTCGGAGCTGGAATGGCTGGTGTGGATTTGGAATTGGGATTGACACTGGAACTGACTGGGATTGGGATATGCTGGATTCATGGATGGATGGAGGGATGGATATACCACAATCACACTCGACTCGATCAATTCCCTGCAGCAGTACATACGATGGATGTATGAAGGTCCAACTCCTCAACATCCTCGTCGCTTTCGATAATCTCCCTTTTGTGTCATTTTCGGTATTGGGTTGGGTTGGGTCGGAATTTGTTTTTCTTGTTCTTTCAAACTCGATAAAGCAAGCAAGCAAGCGAGCGCGTAAAGCTAGGGGGTTTATTTTTCTGAGTATCTGTCCTTTGATTGATCTTCGTTTGGAGGAAAGGATGGATTTTTTTTCGGTGAAGGGAAGCATGGATGGATTTTGATGGATTGATTGACAGTGTGTGTGAGTGTGTGTGTGAACAATACCCGGTTTTCATTGTTTGTTTGCTTGTTTGTTTTGAATGTTCAGATTTTGTAATTTCTTGTTAGGCGGAGAGTTGAGAGCTGAGAATATTCTTGTTTGATTTCAATTGAGTTTTGGGGAGATGGAGGGGAGAGAGGGGGGAGAGGGGAGAGAGGGAATGGAATGAGGAATGTATAATAGATTAAAAGTGAAGGAATGGTGGTGGGTTGATAGTACTGTGAGAGGTGTGAAGAAGGACAAGAGGCGAGATAGATAGGAGGGATGGGAGGGAGTTGTAGAAATGGAAAGGAGATGAGATGACTTGAGTTGAGATGAACAGAATCTGATCCCGATATTCAACGTCCTTCTATATACTATGAGTGTGAGACTTTTTAATCAGATCTTACTTGACCTCAATCAATATAGTGATGTTCAAGGGAGATACTAACTCCTCGCTTGTCCCTGGCAGCCAAATGCGTGCTATTCACCTGCCTTCCCTTGCCACGCACCTCCTACAAGCTCCTTCTTCTCAGAAAAACTCCTGTACTCGTATAGTATATGATAAAAACACACTCCTCCTTGAAGAAGTTTCGGAACATCACGAAGCAATTTAGATATCAGAGGCTTCATGCCAGTCTTTACCGTCTTCCACATTAGTTTTTGGTCCTTGCCTTCGTTCACCTTTTCCCTGGAAGCCCGGGACTTCATATATATTCGACCACTTACCGAGCTGTGTGGCAACCAGTCCCATCGGCTTTTAGATTTGTGAGCCACCGTACATTCATGTTAGTCTCCTGGGGGAGAGCGTGCATATGAAGTGTCGAGAAAGCATTGAGTATTATAAATAAGTAGTCAGACGTATCTACGTTTCTCTTCCAACGCAGTTTACCAATGATAACATTCGTCTCATGGAGAAGCACCATGTGTCTAGTCCTAGCCATTGGTCAAGGGCTGAGATTTCTGATGCACCTAGAAGATTCTTTGTAGTCTATAGCCTCGCTTTGCCTTATTTTGTCGTGATTTGTACTTGTCACTGTGGATTATTTGGGTTCCTTATATCTAGACGTATAGAGACTGACAATATTGTGGAGATTGATAATAAAGATCCTGTTCAGGCGTTTTCAACCCCAATTATGGTAGTCAGTGGATCCAAGATCCCATAAACAAGCGTATTCCTTTTCTCTCGACATATAGATTTGCTGTTGAGTCAATCATAAAGGACTTCTCCTAGCCTCTTTGTGTCACCTTAAGGCCGTAGAAGTCTCGGGCGTTGCTATATATCCGTGAAGCGCGCCGCAGTATTAACCAAGCAAGGTCTTGGATGTGAAACTTGGTACTGCGAAGAATCTGACTGGTATTCTTGTTTCCGGTTCACCTAAAGTTTCACGATCTTGGGCACAAGGCGTTTGGTAGTTCCACGGTCACCGACGCTTGAATAAAAACTGCTGGGCATCTTTTCTGTCCATGCTACGTATGCAGCCTTTTTGACGAGATCCCACTCGAATTCTTAATTCCCAGACATCCAGCCCGAGGATATCAATCTTGTCATTTCTTTCTCGCTCGGACTGAGAACATTGTGGCTTTCTGTACCGTGCGAAATGCTGATTAGCCGCGAAGCTGAGGGCCAAGTTCACTTTGACAGTACCTCATGAGATCACAATCAGACTCTGCCTGTGGCCATTGATTTGGATTTCCATGAGACGGTTCCCTTTGGCCTGATGATGCCATGACAGGAACACTTTAGTCTATAGTGTGGCGATAAAATGTATACAATGCTAGCAATTGATGGAATGGCCGAATGGAAATGCTCGGATCCGTGATGCAAGAGATTACAATTTCATTTACGTCGAGGCTATATACAAGTAAACACGTGGCCAATAATGGGAGATACAGAGAATTAGTATATTGCTGCTACGCGTTCGGACTACTGAGCATGACTTCACAACGCCTGGTGAAACCTCACTTGTACCCCAGTCCCGCTCCTGTTCTCAATCGCCGTATGCAGCTTGATCTCACCAGGGCCCTCCATATTTTCACACTTGTCAAACCGTTGCAGAAATCGAACAATCAAATAGCTTGCCTCCATAAATGCAAATTGTTCTGTTGACACCCAAACATTAGCTCGCTTAATTAGATGAGGGGTTCAGGGGTAGCGGAAGAGGGGTAGACTCACGACCAAGACACTTGCGAGCGCCACCGCCAAATGGTACCCATTCCCATCCGATCTTTCTTCCTTGCCATCTTTCAGGTTTGAAGTCTTCGGCATCTTCGCCCCACAAGTCCGGACGATGCTGAATTGCATACAAAGGGATAAGGACCTGGATTCCTTTCCGGACAAAGATTGGCTTGGTACCGTCCGGTCCACCACCCCGAGGAAGCGTTGTATCTTGGAGTGCAATGCGCTCATTCATTGGAATAATTGCGACGATCCGAATAACTTCGTGCATGACCCACTGAAGGTACTCGCACTTCCTCAGCTTCGTGGCATCCATATCCTCGATTTTTGACTGAGCTCCAAATTGCTCAAGGACAATAGAGCGAAGCTTGTCATAAATCGCTGGGTGTCGTGCCAAGAAATAGAATACCCACCCCAGCAATGCACCCGTTGGGTCTCGTCCAGCCATGAGTGTATGTAGAGTCTCGTTTCTCAGCTCCATGGGATTCTGCGTTTCCTTCGCGAGTTCGTCCAGTAGCACGAATTTGCGACTTCCTTTTTCCTCCATAGAGAGCACATCTTTCTTACTCTCTAGCCTTTCCAAGATCATCTTGTCAATGACTTTGTGGATTTCCGTACAGTGCTTCTTCATTTCTCGCATTGGCATCAGCCAGTAGAATTTGCCCAATGCGCCGCGTTTGTCAACGAGATGTTTGGCAGCGCCGAAATGGTGACTGAAAGCTGCACCGTCAATACTCCCTTTCGTGCCGCTGTCCAGTCCTGCCATTGCAGCTTGCGAGTTTACCGATTGACCGTACAAGAATTCTGTTGATGTATCTAAAGTGAAGTAGAAGAAGAGAGGCTGAAGATCCACCGTCGATGTCCAGTTGTCGTTCCCAGTCGTGAAAGTCTGCAACAAAGTCTGCACATGTCTTTCGACCAGATGCAGATTTGAGACTTCTTCTTTTGAGAACTGCGGCCGTACAAGAGCCCTAGAGTGTTTCCACTGGGTGCCTCTAGAAGTGAAGATGCCTTCACCTAAGAGAGGCATAAAAGCATTTGACCTGGTCGCACTGATATCATAATCCCCCGATTGAGTCGAGAACATGGCTTTCACGTTCTCAGGGTCGCGAGTAACGAGCAACTCATAATCCAGGATCGGGACGCGCACGGTGTGGATGTCTGTCCCGACCTCGTTCATGGCGGAAACGACATATTGAGGACCGCGGTCTTCTTTCGTCGCCTTGATGGACTCTTTGAGGCGGGAAGTTCCCAAGAGGTTGTTGCTGTGAAGTGTTGGTGCTGGAGCACATCCTCGCCTCTTGGATTCCGCTTTATATTTCTTCGTTTGGATCTTCGAGGAGATGACTTTGGACAGAATGAGAGCAAAGACGGAAATTGTAAAGCATCCCAGGATGGACCTCAGGGAAAGAAGCAACATCCTGAGAGGGTGTTTCAAGAAAATTGGAGATGGGAAGATTACGTGCTGCAGGTTTCGGCCTCAGAACTCACAGATCAGAAGCAAAGAAAATGATGGAGACTCCGCATGAAATCTGTGTCAATAGCGAAAGGCTCATCGAGGTGGCCATGGCGCCAAAAAGAGGTCCCCCCAGGCTTCTGGGCGCAAGATAGGAATTCACCTCCCGACCTCTCAGCATCGAGCGCCTGAACACAATGCCAACGCATACCAAATGCCTTTGCGATCTTCACCTTGCATCAAACTATCTACAAATTGTCTCAGGGTTTTAGTCGATCACCATGCGTCATGGTGGTCTCAACAACAATCACTTATCAAAACTTTTGTTCTATGTTCCTTTCAGCGTAGCTGCAACAGAGCTGAGCTCTAGTCAATGTCTCGGACGAAGCTATCCCCAATTTGGTGTGTGCACTTCACATAAAAGTTTCTTCCAAACCTTCCAGCCCTCCTGTGCGAGTGGGCGCCAGGACGCCTTACGTTTGACTTTCCACAATTTCTTAGCTGCCGAAGGGTATGCAAGCCATTGGCCAAATAAGTGTTGAGGCTACAAGCACCGGAGTGCTTGACCGTCAACATGTCAAATCGGAATGCCGGGATTAGGTTCCCAGCTAGCGGACGATGATCATCTATGTAGACTACGCTTGCTTGGGCCAGAGCCGGCAAAGTATATATCCAAAAAGGAAAACAATGGCGATCAGCCCTAATGTACTGATCAGCAACTAACTAGCGAGCCGCGTCGGAAGTTAGGAGCTTTGATTCCTTGGATCTTCTACTAAAAGCGGAGCCCCAAGCGGGAAGATGTAATATCGCAGAATCCCTGTGCCGTGTCCCTTTTGGGAGATGCCATGCAAGATGAGGGGTGATGGGTTCCGTAAATGTGAGGGGTCAAAGTTCCAGATGCAGGGACGAAGACGTCAGTGGCGACGGAATGAATTTCTTCAGCGATTTTTTGACCGCTCGATAGAAGGAGAAATGATCAGCTGTTTACCGGAAGTTTCTGCCGCAAAAATTATCTTCAAAATCTAGGACGGAATCCCCTTCTCCACATTTTCCATCTCAGCGGCCTTGAATACTCAAAGAAATCATCTCCTGACTCTATTGTCAATTCATTAATCCAAAACACCATCAAGCGGTTTTGATATACGTCCATCATGCTGTTCCTCCAAGCAGTCGTTGCCTCCCTCATTGCTACAAGCTTCGGTCTTCCCACTCCTGTAAGTAACGCAGCTGCTGTCTCACCATGAAAACACAACATCGGAAACATCGCTTATGAACTTCATCAGACCAAGCGAGATCTTGTCACTTTGGATCTCGACCCAAGCGTAGACGTCGACCTGCTGAACAATTTGTGCATTGGAATCGCTGTATGCAATCCGGTATCAGTCACCGATAATGACAAGTAAATGGTCAAGGGAAAAACTTTCATGGGTCGAGGGCGAAACTTGAGTAATGTAGGAGGGAACTGTATTTAGCGTCACTGTTTAATGCTCAGGAGCATCTGTTAGCCATGAGAATTCTATGCTGCGCTCGATGTTATGCAAGACTATTTGACATATTTTAAGTGACCGCAAATCAGTCAAAACCGAATAATAAACTTCAGGAGCAAGATCATGAGCTTCTTCTCCATCGGTCTTTCGAGTTTTGTCACAAACCGTTTGACATTTCATGCTGTCTTGCAAGTACGCTGACAATTCTCAATGGCAGCGCGGCCATTTTCAGTGAGAGATAATTAAATATTCTTATGGACAGTGAACTGAATTGGAATACTAAAAATTCTATGCATCATTTACCATTATCAACTAATTTGTTTGATTGCTGCAAAAACAGCCCATCCACGATATCTGATTCTACAAAGTCTTGACCTTCAAGCTGACACCATCCCTTGGTCTCAAAACCAATCTCCACATCTTCAAAGTTTCCGGGTCTTCAACACTTCTGTCCATATCAAACTCATACAAACTAAGCAAGCAGCACAGAATAATCTTCATCTCCGTCTCCGCGAACTTCCTCCCAACACAACCCCTAGGGCCTTGCAAGAACGTCATAAAGGCATTCGTGGTGTATGTCTCAGGCAGTTTATCCCAACGATCGGGATTGAATTCGTCAGCCGTCGGGCCCCAGTACATCGGGAGTCGATTGATCGCATTGGCCAAGACATAAATGACCGTCCCACCAGGTACGTGGTAATCGCCTAGCTGGTCATCGGCGATGGATTCGCGAACTGTCATTGGGATGGGCGGGATATAGCGTAATGACTCGCGGCAGACGTTGTCCAAATACGGCAGCTGATCGGCGTCGGCTTTGGCGAGGGACTCGGCATCGTAGCGCGTAGCGGGATCAAAAAGGAAAGGCATGAAATGCTTGATTTCATCGCGCAGCCGAGATTGGATTGAGGGATATTTTGAGAGGAGGTGTAGTGTCCAAGCAACCCCAGTCGCCGTAGTATCGTGGCCTGCGCCCAGAAAGGTCATCACCTGATCACGCATCGTCTCGAACGACAGGCCCTCTTCGCCGGCTTCCTTTTGCTTGAGGTTATCTTTGGAGATAAGCGCGATGATGTCTTTGTGCTTGGTATGTGCGGCGGCTTGGCCTTCTTTCTCGGTAATGATGTCGGTTGCTTTGTTGAGGATGATGGTACGTGCTGACTCCATGTCGCGATTCATTTTCGCCGGGATGTACTTCGTACTTGGGATGAATGCTTGGAGACCATGGAGGATCCGAGAGCCAATGTCGAAAGCGAAGACCAAGCGGTATGCTTCTCTGATTGGTGTATCGGGGTTCTCGAGCGAGTTGATGTCCGTTCCGAACCCAGCTTGACCGATGATATCGAGGGTGGTACGGTTCAGCCATTCGAGAACCTCAAAGCACTTGGTAGTGACTCGTGACTGTTCCATTTCTTCCTTCCAGAGACGAGAGAGTAGGAGAGCCTTTTGCCAAAAGACAGGAGAAAGGGCACGTATGGATCCGATCGAGAAGCCCGGAGCCAGTGCCTTGCGCTGGTGAACATGAGCTGAGCCTTCGGCCAGCAGAACACCTTCACCCAGAATGCGAACCATCCATAACTTCGCCCTGACAGGCTTGGGATAGTTGTACGGATTCTTGATGGTCATCTGGTGAATGGCCTTATCGTCGGCGACTGCAAGACGTTCGGCGCCGAAGGGGAAGAAGTATCGAATGATCGGACCATGTTCTTGATGCCATTGTCGTTGTGGAACACCGCATTCCTTTGTAATGATTTCCACGAACTGACCCCAGAGAGGATAGCCTGGGACTGTCGGGACATGTCGAAGCTCAGATATGTAGAATGGATAGATATACGATTGATATACCGCGATGTAGAGGGGGATCGTAGCTAGGTAGACGAGTGGTAGGACTTCAAGAAGAGAGTAGCCCCTGACTTTGGAAATGAGGAAGGCAGCAACAGTGCCAGCTCCAACAATGTGAAGTAAACTGATCTGGAATGCCATCTTGGCTGAATGAGGTATGGAACTGAAAGAAGATGGACTCAAAATTGTCGGAACAAAGGGGTGTTGGTTGATGATATGGCAGCTCAAAAAGTAACCGTTGTAGAGCCCAACAATCAGTCACCTACATGATGAGAGCTTCAGAAACTTTTTCTTTCGCCAATGCAAATCCAAGGTCAAGATCGTCATGGATGCATTAGATACAACTTTATCAAACTATCCCGAGCACTAGTTCCGAGACCCTGGCGATCGGACAGGTCTACTAAATGGGTATTGATTGCCAATGGAGGAAGGGGATATCCAAAGTCTTGGATAGAGACGGTGAAATTTCTCTCATCGCAAGTGGCTTCTGCGCTCGTCATCATGCCGAAAGATTTAAACCCGGACTTGCAAGATCGCCAGCTGAGTAGTGAGCTGAGAACGGATGTTCTCGCCCAGTGTCGACTTAGGATTGGGTTTTCTTCAGCATGGGGCCATAAGTCGTAGATTGCCGAGAATTGTATGAAATGGTTTCCACTAGTAGCCTTGTTGAGAGATGCAGCAACGAATTCGGTAGAAGATCGACTAGTACATCCGTGTTGACGTCGGAGCTGAGCTCAGGAAAGTGACGTGCCGTTTCACTGGCTCAGGGCTCGACTATCTAATGCTAGCTTGGGACTATGGGTTTCTGAGTATATTCTGGAACTTTTGGGTTTCAAAGTACTCGAATGCCGTATTGATCAGCAAATGTTTGGTCTTACAGGTCGGCAACCTATGCCGATGTCCAATCGTAGTTGTTCGAATAGTCGGATAGTACTTAATACGGCTGCGGCTTCAAATTAGCGCAGCGCTGGTACAGTTCACCTCTCCCGGTGATATATCCCTTCTCAAGGCTTAGTTCGCCTCGCATTGAACTTGGGTCGACAAAAGAAATGACCATGGGTTCCCATTAGATGTCTCGTCGATCCGTATGCAATGATATGGGTCCTTTGCTCACTTTATCTCCAGGGTCTGATTGAAAGGTCCAGGAACACCGGTCCTCCTTGGATCCCACAAGCGATTTACGACATGCTGATGTGATGCACAATCCCTGCAGCCTAGCTTCCACAAAGATGGTTGTCTAAGCTTCGATCGCCACGGTGAACATGAAATCCATGACGGAAGTGGCTAATTCTGAAAAGGATCAGACTGATGATACTCTTCTGGGCAAACGATCGTCGTCTGCAAAGTTGATCGTTGTTGCATGGTTCATCGGGATTCAGGGTACCAAGCTGCAAAAATCTGTCATCTCTGAGATATTTGTAAACAAAAGTGTCCCCAACTTTTCTTGGTCTTCAGAACATCCCTCAACACAACACCGAGATTCTTTGCTGCACCCTCTTCAATGATGTCTTATTCGTATGGAATGTCGTCTGGTACTCCAGCTGTGATTCCACTCAGCTTGTCACCATGGACAAATTTCAACAAGCTTTGGACGTCCGTCATGGGCTATCCGGCGCAAGACTTCAAATTCATTCCTGGAAAGACACCCTTTTCAACACTCAAGGAGACAGTCGCAATGATTATCCTCTATGTTGTGGTCATCTTCGGCGGGCGAGGAATAATGCGCAATCGCGAACCATACAAATTGAATGGTCTATTTAAAGCGCACAATCTTCTCCTCACGATCATCAGCGGCGCATTGCTTATTCTTTTCGCCGAGCAACTGATCCCAACTCTCTGGAGACATGGTCTCTATGAGAACATTTGCGGAGCAAGTGGATGGACTCAGCCATTGGTTGTCCTCTACTATGTGAGTTCTCCAGATACTGCACCTGGAACACTTCTGACAAAAGCAGCTCAACTACCTTGTGAAATATGTCGAACTGATTGACACGGTCTTTTTGATGGTCAAAAAGAAGCCACTGAGTAAGATTATACAAATGTTCACGCTTGAGTACTGCTGACAGAATGCAGCCTTCCTCCACACCTATCACCACCCAGCGACTGCACTTCTCTGCTATACGCAGATGGTTGGACACACTTCTGTTTCCTGGGTACCCATCACCTTGAACCTGACAGTTCACGTCGTAATGTACTGGTATTACTTCCAGAGTGCGCGCGGTGTTCGAGTGTCTTGGAAGCAATGGATCACGCGCTTGCAAATTACTCAATTTGTGATCGACTTGGGTATGTATCGCCACCCAAGAATGAGAGAAAAAGACTGAACTTTTCTGTAGGCTTTGTCTATTTCGCATCCTGGGATTACTTCACCAGCACATATGCCCCATCTCTGCCGCACGTTGGTACTTGTGCTGGTGAGCCTTTCGCTGCAGTCGCAGGCGATGTGATCTTGAGTTCATATCTCGTCCTGTTCATCTCATTCTATATCTCGACATACAAGAAGATGTCAAACAAGCGATCAGCGGCCAAGCTTGCTCAGAAAGCCGAAGTGAGGATGGAGAAGGCTGAAGTGCCAACGATCAAAGAGACGGCCGAGAAGGCTACACAGGCCGTCAAAGCCGCGAATAGTGGGATGCACAACATAAGCCCCAGTGGTCCATTCTTCTAGAAGCTTGCTGCGCAGCTCATCTCGAGTACATGGAATAAAGATGCATCAGAGGCAGGGTACTGATGGTGGATCTTGGAGGGGTTTGAGAATTCACCCAAGAGCAGTATGATAGCAAAGGAGCTATTTTGCAGTATAATAATGCGGAGGCTTTTCCGTCAGCATTCAATCTTGAATATAATTAATGTTTGGTCCAGCATTTATGCCAACAGGAAGCACAATATCGTCCACTGTGATTCGTGACTTGAGAATTGACAAAGTTGTACTTGCTGACAAAGCGAAAACAGCACCGATATTCTTACAGCGACTACTCGTCGGTATCTGAAGGTGTTCGGAATATTTGCCAGGCACAATGGAAGCTGTGCGATGATCTCATTCGCGACAGAACGTAAGACGAAAATGAAGGGTACAGCAAAATTGACTCAGATCGAATACTGCAACGCGCGAAAATGACAACAAAGGCTTAGCGAGGGATTGCGTGTCAAAGCACACAGGGTGATCCCGTCAAGAGCTGTGGGCTCAATAGATGATGTGATTGGGGATGTGATTGGGGATGTGACAATAGTGGGATTTGATGAAGCCAATGCGAGGAGGTTGATAGAGGTCACAATAAACTTCAGCAGCTAGAAAACACTAATGGGTTTAGCGCCCCTCTAGGATTATTTACGGCAAAAATAGGGGAAACGAAGCCCTGAAGAATTAGCGGCTCGACTGATATCGCAAGGGGAAAGGCGCAAAAGCAACATCATCTCAATTGATCGCGTCAAATTTCCCCACTCTTTGTTATGATTCCTTGCAGTCTCAACCAATGATCTGCCTTAGGCTAGAGGCTATTCAGCCAAGCTCTTACTCTTGTATGCCGTCTTTGAGCCGCTCGCTTGACTCGATCTTCATAATCCCTGCTGAGCGACCCCTTTGGCTCTTTTCCACTCTGGTCGATCGACATTCCGTTCAGCCCGGCGCTGGCTTCTGACTAGTGATCGCTCAGATCTCGGCGGTCGAGGATCCGGTGCTTGTCAGACGTCTGATTAGGGTCTCTCAAAGGTGCCAGACTGCGGTACGGCTGTTCAGCCTCAACAGCCATGGGTGCCAGTTTCATTTTGCAATCTAGCGTCTGGTCCCTTGTTGCTGTTCGGCTGCCTTATCTGGGGTTAGAACCAGCGAGCTGATCTCAGCTTTGCTGTTGTGCGGCGTGTACTTTCTTTCGATGCTAGTCGTGGTTTCTATCGCCTGATAGCCAACGTGCGGTCGTCACACCAAGGCGTTTCTTTTCTCGTCAGGCACAAGCTTCAAGAAATCAAAATCAATTTGTTCTTGTCTCGCTGTACATTGCTTCTGTTGTACAAGGTTCACCTCATGCTATGAAAGGTGTTATTTTGAAGACCACTGGAAAATGCTGTTGGTATTCTTCCGTGTCGCAGCTTGCAATTTCCTTATCTTTACATGGCCCGTGGATGCACGTCCGGGAGAGTCTGGCCAATCTAGTTCGAAGTATCAACCATGTTCTCCATATTCCAAGATCATCACCATGCATTTCTCTAAATGGCCCGTCCGAAAAGCCCATACGCCGACTGTTCCCAAGTAACATCGGTCCTATTCTGTTTGTCGCGATACTCGAGCGTCACTGTTCTACGGGCTCTCTAAAGCATTGACCCTGGTCGACGGTCTATATGATCGGCGTTGAGAACACTCTGTACAGGCATCGCAAACATTGGTGTTCCACCTGGTCAAGACGTCGGGAACTTTCTCTACAGACCCAACATCCTGGACGCTATGAGGAGTTCAACCACTCCCTGTAGCTAGGGATAGCTGCTGGAGGATTTTGCCACGTCGCCGACTTTGACTCAAGCAATGCGATCTACAGCTTTGCGAGATCACTAAGAAAGTGTGAGAATGGAGACATCGGGCATGGAGGACGTATGGGAACAGCCTTCCGACTTTGTGGTGGGCGCGTACTAGAATTCTGAGACTCGATGCTCTGTCTGATGAATTTGGCGGCAGAGGCAACTCTCAAGTGCGTCGGAATGGCCTTTCCTTATTATCTCTTTCAATTCTCGAACGCGCGTTGTCTTGTCACACCACATCCACATGAGTTGTACTTTTCTATGCCGTACACCTCATCATGTCAAATATGAACAACTCAGCCCTATATGAAGCTCCTCTCTTGGAGTCTACAGCATGTGGATATCTTGGCAGGTCCAATCTGACTGTTGAGTCAACGTGGAGTATCTTGTCTCAAGTATGGTCCTTCATCACCATATGGAAGGCCCTGGTTTTCGTTCTTCTGCTTGGAAATTTGAAGAACATACCCCTAATATGGCATGTCAGTATACAAAATCATTTCGATGTCTCCTCTTTTAACCACTATGCAGATACGAATCGTCAATGCCTTCAGGTTCTGTCTGCGTACTCAGCGACCTAAGGTTCCGGTCACATCAGCGCAGCTTTTCCAGCCTCTCATCACAACTTCACATGCTCCAATCATGGAGATTGATTTCAACCTTCATAGTATGTATGATCGGCAACAACTGGTAATATTCAACTACTAATAGATTATCAGAGACCAACTCATCCTATTTCTCCGACATCGACATCGCTCGCACACACCTAGTTTGCACTCTGTTCTCAGCAGGGATCGAATACATGCGTGGGGGTACAGCAGCCATCACTGGATCGAAGAAACCTATCTTCGGTCTGGCTCTTGGAGCAGTGAGCTGTTCGTTCAAAAGAGAGTTAAAACCGTACGAGTCATATGAACTATGGACACGCATTTTGTCGTGGGATGAGAAATGGATATATATTGTGACACATTTTGTCCGCAAGGGTGCGGTCATGCCCAAGAAGTACACACTATATCCACAACAGAATACGGTCGAAGATGAGATCAAACGAAGAGACAGCACATCAAGTCTTGATAGTGCCGATGGCAACGAAGCAGTCGTCGCTACGGCCTTGAGCAAATGCGTCTTCAAGCAAGGTCGGCGCACAGTATCGCCTGCGTTGATGATGCTCAAGTCAGGCCTACTTCCCTGTGTGAATTTGGACGAGGCTCTTCCTCGCGAGCCTGCCCCAATATCATTGGACTCTTGTGCTTCATCAGACTCAGGTATCGACGTGGTCGAGGGCAAAGAAGAAAGCGCGCTGGATCAGATCGAAAGCGAACGACAACGAGGCCTACGAGTCGCTACAACTCTTGCAGCCCAAGGACAGAGTGCTTTGGAAAGAGAGTTTACGGCAGAAAGTGAAGCGCTGGGAAGACATACTGATGGCACTGGAATTACAGGGGTAGTCTCCACGCTCGCTCAATTGGCTCACTTGAAGAAGAAGCAAATACTTTAATTTTGATGGTTTATTTTTGTTCTGGAGCAAAAAATATCCAACACAGCGGTTGCAATTAATATCGTTCGTTAATGCATAATGTCATCTTCCATATCCACGTCAGCATGCCCACATCTTTCATCCTCGCAATTTTTTGGTGTTTAAGAATCTGCCGAGGGAGAGTTCACAGCCCAAACCTTCTTCCAGACTCAGCCAGCGCATGGACTTTATTCCCGAAGCTGCATATTCCCCTTCCATATTTGGTAAGGGCTGACTACGGCACTAAGAGCTTGCGAGCGAGCCGTGTCAAGCACTAACTTGAGCCTCTACTCACTAGCTTCTCCAACGACAACAGCCGGATCTGCATGATCTCACCGCGCAGTAGATCATCCCTATCAAAAATTCAATGTTATCCACTATTTCAAATCTGGATTATGAGATCTGCGCAAGGACTCAGCTCCGCATGAGAGCGTGGCCAATAAACATTTACCGGCATATTGAAGACTTCTGTGGTGGAATTCGCGGTTAGATCGACTTGGCCTGCTTCTCATCCCTACTGCGCGGAGTTATGGCTCGTCGATGAGAACCACGGACTGATGAGAGCAGGTCGAAGGGTCATTTTCCCCGCACGTGTTGACAGTTGTTCTGTCAAGAAACTCATGGCACTGGGAATTGACTTTTCTCCCACTTTTCTCCTTTACATGAAGTAATAGTAGTGTTTGGCCGGTATCAATAATCTCACCATGGCGGAAGAATCTCATCAAAAGCCTCCAGAGGAGGCTCATCCAACGGCGCCACCAAGTGCTCACATGAACCATCCAAATCTTCACAATTTCATAAACGAAGCAATCGAAGCAACAAACCCTTCACTCCGCCACCTAGCATCGCATTCCTCCCTGGGGTCTCAATTGAGTCGACACCGCAGCCGAGGCAGTCGAGCAGACTCAGATGTTCGTTCCGGAACAACAAGACGTTCAGTTCGTCCTCTCAGCACGAACTTCGAAGAGCAGCGCCATCCTGGAAAGTCGGCACTCAGTATTACCAGTACGACAAAGCCATTCGAGCCCAATTTGAAAGAGGAGAGTGACTTGAAAGGGATACCCGAATGGAGAGGACACAGATCAAGTGTCGGTGCTGGCAGCAACCAGGCATTTGGGAGCGATGATATCACCTTGTATTCTGATGTACGGACAAGTCAATGGAGCGACAAGAAAGCTGAGACCAGTCGTCCTGGTACCAGTAAGAAGGGCAATAATCAAGAGGAGAAACCAGTAGCACAGCAAGAGGTGGAAGAAGAAGAAGATGAGACGAACTATCCCGGTCCACTTGGGCTGTTCATCCTCATTACAGGAATCGCACTGAGCGTCTTTCTCATTTCGCTCGATCGAACAATCATTACCACTGTGAGTTCGCTCGCATATTCTTCAGAAATGAAAATGCAATGCTGACTCCTTGGTAGGCAATACCATACATTTCCAACGAGTTCCGCTCATACGATGACATCGGCTGGTATGGTTCATCGTACCTTCTCACAGCTTCCGCATTTCAACCACTCTATGGTCGCATTTATGGACTCTTCAATATGAAATGGGCGTATCTGACTTCTCTGTCAATGTTTGAACTTGGAAGTCTGATTTGTGGAGTTGCTCCGAATTCTGTAGCGCTCATCATCGGACGGGCCATTCAGGGACTCGGTAGCGCTGGTATCCTCACAGGGAGTTTTGTTGTCGTGTCGCATGCTGTGCCACTACATAAAAGACCCATTCTGACAGCGGTCGTTGGACTGATGTGGGTCTTCCTTGCAACTCGCTCACCGTAATGACTTGGTAAACTGACATAAATCAGGTTTGGTGTTGGAGCAACAGCTGGACCTCTCCTAGGCGGCGTTTTCACGGATTTAGTGACGTGGAGGTGGTGTTTCTACCTCAATCTCCCCGTCGGCGGAGCCACATTTGTATCGATGATATTCTTCTTCCACCCGCCAAAGAAACACGCTTTCATGGGAAAGTCGATTTTCTACCGCATGCTCGAGCTGGACCTGACCGGAAACGCTATCCTGCTCGGCGCATCCGTCATGCTGTTTCTCGCGCTCCAGTATACCGAACAGCATGTCCCATGGGGAAGCGCGAGAGTCATTGGACTCCTCACTGGTTCTGGATGTACCTTTATTACCTTCTGCGCATGGCAGTGGTGGAAAGCAGACGGTGCGCTAATGCCACCACGTATCTTGAAGCAGAGAACTGTTGCAGCTTCCTGCGCCGCTGCGTTCTTCATCTACTCTGCTATTCTTATTCATACTTTCTATCTGCCGATGTGGTTCCAAGCAATTAAGGACGACTCGGCTATCCATTCTGGTGTAAACATGATACCGTACGTCGTCGCGAACGCCATATTCTCGGTGATTGCAGGAATTTTCGTTTCGAAGAACGGTTACTTCACTGTGCCTGCTGTCGTAGGTATGGTGATTGGAACCATCGGAGCAGGTTTACTCAGCACTATCAGCCAGCGGACTTCGTCCTCGATGTGGATTGGCTATGAGATTCTTGCGTCTGCTGGAATTGGCATGGCGATCCAGCAAGGTTTCACAGCTGTTCAGATTGTTCTTCCACTAGAAGAAGTTGCCATCGGCACTGCAGCTGTGGTAGCGTTTCAGTCACTTGGCGGCGCGATATTCGTATCTGTGGGCAACACAATTCTGCAGAACACACTCATCGATGCTCATGTTCCAGGCGTGGATATTCAAGCAGTCATAGATGCTGGGGCTGCCGAGTTCCGAAGTCAAGTTCCTGCTGAACGATTGCCGGAACTGTTGGATGTGTATAATGATGCACTGAGAAAGGTATTCACGGCTGCCATTCCAATGGCGGGGCTGGCGATTGTGGCATGCTGTTTTATGGAGTTCAAGAACGTGAAAGACCAAAATAAGAAGGATCTTGAGAGTGCTGCGAAGGCGAGAGAGAAGAGGGAGGAGACAGAGAAAGCTATTCTGGAGAGGCATAGGAATAGCGTTATAAATGGGACGCCATGGGGATATGGGTCAAGGGAATGATCATTCAAAAGCATTACCATATCGATATGCAGATCTTATAGTCCTGACTACTTTCAAGTGCATTGTTCAACCAAATTGCGTTGTAGACTGCCTTGTGTGATGCAATAACAGTTAAAGACGTGTCTAGAGTATAAGCTATGGCTTCATTGCTTTGGTCTTGGTGGAGGTCAATAAGCGAAAGTCAACAAACGTCAAATGCCGCTTACGATAATCCAGGCTTCTCACTCATATTCAGGTCATCCAGGGCTGTTCAGATATCGACCCCATCGACATCTTCCATCTGACTGAAGACAATATCTACCTTATAATGTAGTGCACTGCAATGACTCTCAGTTCTCGGCTTGCGCGCATAAAAGGCACATATTCTATCTCGTCCCCTGTTATGTGATTATCACCTACTCTGAATCTTGAACTTTTGACGTCATGAGCAGGTACAATATCACCGTTGGCCTCGCCGTTCCGTGTCTGAGGCGGCACTGCTTTCTATAGCTTGGACTGCGCCTCTACCCTCTCCTGAACTCAAACTCGTATTGACGAGTGGTGGAGGGCTTTTGAAAGCTAGATAAGGTTCATTGGTACATGGACAGCAAGACGAAAGATGACGAACGCAGTAGAATACGATACACAGGTACGCATAGGGACTGGTAAATGGAGACGTAGATCATGTATATTTGCCAGTGGTGTCAAGATAACGAGGGTCGAAAGATCATCGGAGTCTCTTTCAACTGAGGAGATGGTTGGCAAGGATTCAACTCAGTAGTTTCCTTGTCTTTCCAACATGTGTCTGTCGTTCCTACTACGTATGCAACAAAGCCATACATATAGTTGAGGACCAATGGGAAATGGGGGGTTCGAAACTGTTCCCAAAGTGCAATCCTCGTCACAGTGAGGCTCTCATTGAGTGAACACGTCTGAGAACGCAATTCGCTGTCATAGATCTATTCACCCCATATCAAGCATCTTAATACAATTTTCGTATTCGCATGTTGAGATCATGGAAAATGTCAAGAAAGTCGTGAAAGGTTCTGATGTTTGATTGAATGAGAAATAGATAAAATGAACAACGATGCGAAGACCTTGCACTCGGTGCAGATGAGCGTTCTTTCTCAGCGTCTAACGACGCCTTGCGGGAGCTAAAGTGCCAGATGTGATCGTGTTTTCTACACAATCGAGCAAGGAGACCTCTTATGAGCATATTTTTGTACATAATTCGTTATGTTGCCGAAAGCTGGTTCGCTACAGTCCGAGCCTGGGAAAATTTTAGGTATGATGACAAGCAAAATGCTGGCAGTAGTGAGACGTTTGATGACAATAATGAGTTTTCGAACCGAACGCTTGCGGTGTTGCAATCTACACATGATGGTAATGCGAGTCAAGAAGACGGGTTGGATTCTGATTTCTTGTCAGGAAAAGGAAGGAAAGACAAAAATGGAATGATTACTCGCAGTCTCTCACTTCCGGCAGCGAATAATGCGGTTTGATCTCAGCGTAAGACAGCGCCCCTGGCTGGGGTTGCTACTTCAAAGCGCGCATCTCTATATATAATAAACAGCTAGAGCAGGATGAGACTAGTTGCCGTCAACAAGATGACGATTTGGTGAATATTCAAGACAATAGCAAGGTGAAGTCAAGGAATTACTTAATGGGTACTTGACACCACAGCTAGAAGGTACTAGACGAGGCCCAGATTAAAGTGATTATTCTTTCTTCTCCCTTATGTGCAGATCTTCCGAGTTTATTATATATTGCCCCCGACCCTCCATGCCACCCCGCCTGTGTTGCTGTCTTCATATCAGACCCTATGTCTCAGCTCGAACCATTCCACCATACCTTATCACCAGCAGATATCCCTCTCCCGCCATCTCCATCCTACACTCCCATCCCCTTCCATGTAATTTTGCCTGCACCTCACCACAGCTCTCCTCCTCTGCAAATCAAGCGTCACACACTCTCCCCAGACGCGCGCACTCTCAGGGATGAACCCATACTCATCCATACCCTCCTCCTCGATCCCCATCATCCACTCCCCAATCTTGCCGGCTAGCAATGAATCATACATCCATTCGCGGCGATGGGTAGAGAGGAGGAGGGAGATGGCTTCACGGCGCAAAGTAGACGATCGGCATTTTGTGGCGACGAGTAAAAGCGGCGCAATGGTGCGGACTTCGTGCGTGAACGTTTCGGAGTCTTGATGGCATTAGCAGGACATTTCTGGACTTTGGAAGCCGGAAGAATAATTTGAATGAAAGGGGGCGATGGATTTGGGAGGATTTGAGTTTCGGTGATTTCAAGAATAGGATGCGTGCCCGCCAAGCCGCCGTGTAGGATTGCACAACAGAGAAAATGTACGTACCAAATACACTAGGATTGCCTGCGGCTTCGTACTCCAAAGTTTCTCTCGAAATATCTAGAAGGAATTCGAAATAGGGTAGAAGATCATCACAGGCCGATTCAGGATTTCCGAGACTTGACGTCAATCTGATAAGCAGGACCGTGGTGTACAATTTCAGCGACTCTGGTCTGGACAGTGGATGGCAAATGAGATCTGGCTCGATATCCAGCATCAGGGAATCTAGGAGCGAGTGTAGAAGATGTATCTGCTCAATTAAATGATCTCGGAGTCGTAGAATAGAAGCGTGTATTTGGTTCGGAGGCGAGAATTCGTGCTTAGCTGCTCGATAGAAGAAATTGTACCCTTCCCAGACAACCATATTCCTCGTGCTTCGCGCTTCTTCTACGCTGCAGAATCTTAATGGGAGAGTGAAATCTGGCGTATGAGGTTGTAACGCGATGAATGTCCGGTTCTCTTCGATGCCCATGGCGCACAGGGCTTGCATATCTAGACGGAGGAACATGCTGGCAAGCTGGTCCTCTTCTGTACTCTTGGAAGTCACCACGGCAGGTGCGACGACTCTAGAGGCGACGAGAAGCCCTCTTGCATGACGTATGTGCTGAAGAGCGAAGCCCCCGTTGCCAATGAAATTATCAAAGAAGGCAAGGACTAGACAGGAGATTACAGATGCGCGAATGCTCTTGTTGTGATCGACATGATTCATCGATTCTCGAAGTCCCTGAATAGCTTTCTCGTACTGGTGAAGTGCAAACTCTCGGTGCGAGCCGTGAGACGCATCCATTCGATGACTACCGCAGAGAGATCGATCCGTACTTCTAGCTAGAGCTCCAATGGCGACAATTGCATGACGAACGGAGAAGTTGGTTTGGGATTCTTGTAGGGCAACACCTCGCCAGAAGAAAGCATCGTGTCCTTGTAGATGAATGGAAACATCGCTTATAAAGCTCTGGAAGTATCGTTGTTCTTCATCATACAGGTCAAGAGAGAACGAAGGATTATACAAAGATGCAGTTGGCGACGAGGATGGTGATGACGACGAGGAAATGGATCTCGGCCGTATTGGAGCAAGTGCTAAGGGAGCTGCAGACGGAAGGTTGACGACATGATCATAGCCATCACAATGCCATCCTGACTTCAAGCAACGGTGACAACTGGGTTTCTCTTCACCACATTTCAGTCTTCGGATCCTGTATCCAGAACATCAGCACCAAGTGGTTCGTTCGCGACAACGGGAGCAAACGTACTTGCAAGTAACGCAACCAGTTTTACTTCTTGGAGTTGAGGCTCTTTTCCTAGCTTTTTGAGGGGGTTTGAGATTTGGGCTATCCATTGTGATCGAGAAAAGAAAAAAGTTGTTGGACAAGCTAAGCAGTGCACTGACGGGCATTTCCCAGGGCGAAAAGCAGGCGACGATGGATTTATAAAATGATATTCTGCATCGGAGGAAGCTATCGACTTCACGGTAGTCGCAACTCATGTGCCGTCAAGCGGCGTCCCGGGTAGGCCGTCCCCCCGTGGGCACAGATGAGCCATGCAACGCATGCAGGACACCGCCTGATCTGTTACGTCCACAGGGAGTCACTTGTGCTCGCCACGACCGAGAATGAAACACACTTCACGGCGAGGAGCTTGGCACATCAA
This sequence comes from Cadophora luteo-olivacea, assembly GCA_026120085.1. NCBI lineage: Eukaryota > Fungi > Ascomycota > Leotiomycetes > Helotiales > Ploettnerulaceae > Cadophora > Cadophora luteo-olivacea. Next base: position 227,217 of record JALRMC010000041.1, on the reverse strand, counting down.
TTGGGGGCTACAGGCTGTGCAGATAATATAGGTTGGGCCTGTGGGTGGGTGCTCATCTTGCAGCTTCCCACCTGCGTAGCAGAAGGCCATGTCCTACTCCTGAAGAGGACTTTGTTCCGATGCACTTGATGATGGAGATGATGAACCTGAACTTCGCAAAGTGACGAATAAAATCGCGGCGGCAGCAGCACAAGCAAGGGCATGTACAGGGGTGAAATGAGAAGTCGGGATGCTATAGGGCTGAGCCAAAAATGGAGAGATTGACTAATAGGCTCCCACAACCCTCCCACCCTGACCAAGCATGCAGGCTTGAAGAGCAACTCTAACTACATTGAGGAATCATCGACAACTTTGCCAGGCGCTTGTTAGCGCTTGTCGGGGCCTGGAAAGAAAACAAATGGCCCGGAATAACTCCATTGCTCACTTGAGATGAAGATATATGTCGAGTGAAAGTCTGTAAACAATGTTGCGAGGTTTTCAAGGACGAAAAGTATCGAGATCTGAAAATAGACGAGGAAATAGGAGAGCACTATATTTAGCGACATGGCATTTGTAAGTCACCATGCCCAATTTGACTAAGCGAAGCGGTGAGTTCAGGCAGGAAATTTATTTCTACCCCGCCAAAGTATTCAGAGCATCCATCCATCTCACGCAAACAACATCCCTCGCACCACACTACACTGCATCCTCCCTGCACGACGACCATCCATCTGCACCTCTCCGCACGCAGCCACCTTACCCTTGGCATCCTCAATATGGCCGAGAACATCTACGATGAGATAGAGATCGAGGACATGACGTATGATCCAGCCTTAGAGATCTACCACTACCCTTGCCCCTGCGGTGACAGGTTCGAAATCGCCATCGCGGACTTAAGGGACAACGAGGATATTGCAGTATGCCCGAGCTGTAGTTTGATGATCAGGGTCATTTTCGAAGTGGTGAGTCCTCGTTACACATAGACACGTATGTTCGTCCGGCATGGGAGCAGCGCCGGAGTGACTGTCCGGATAATGAAGGCCCCGGACATACCAGACAGATTGGCTGGTAGACAAAAAGACCGTGTGCCTTGACATGCATCTCGATGTCTGGGGAATCACACAATTGCTGTTCTACATAGAGCTAACTGGCATGTCAATAGGATGATCTTCCAAAGCCAGAGGAAGAGAAGACTACGGCCGAAGATACTACGAAAATTCCCATCACGGCCTGATTCAGCACCGAACGCCGGCGGAAGCAGCCGTCTACAGTTCTGCCACGCAGCAATATATTATTATGAGACCAGTCGTATTTCCGGGCGAATTGCAATGGCACGTTTTCGCCCTGCAGACCATTCACAAGGGCCCCCGGATAAGGTTGCAGCCCTACAAGCATGCAAAGAGAACCAGCACCGGCAAGCTGGCGCCTAAAGGACCACAGCCGATAAGCTCCCGAGACACAAAGACTAGCAACAGTCAAATATTGGCGCAATGTTCTGCGAATAAGAGGCACAGCGCTTCTGGCGTGAAGGGCGTAATTCCTGACTGGGTCGAAGCTGCATAAAATTGCAGATGCAGCCCTAGTCTGCCGCGACGGCAGAGAAGCCACGGCCAACCTAAGCAAACCGATAAATTTTATCTCGAGGTGTTCGTGAAAATACTCAGAAATACACACGAAATGGCACGGACATTATCATTATCTTCCCTCAATGTTTAACATCGGCGATTGTGATTCCCGGTCGTGCTACTGCGCTCTGTTTCCGTAACTGTCCTTGTAACATTCCCGGTACTTTTCTTGTTGTGCATTGAGCAAGGGCGTCACATTCACATTTGCATCTCCTTGCCCGCCTCTACATGTTCGTTCTCACGTAAGCCGCGCTTCAACCTGCATACCGCGCCTTTATCTCAACGTCTTGACAGCGCATAACGCACATCCCAAGTCCTTTGTTCGAGGTCGTGATCACAAGAGCCAAATAGAAGGCTACATTAACGACGTTTCATTCGATCTCCTATCGCAGGACCGCCAAATTTAATCTGCGGTACCGAACAAGCTGGGGTGTTCTTCCAATCGATGCACGCATCGTACTCAAGTCCTATCACATCTTACAATTTGGCGCGGTCCAACCAAGCCTCCACCACTCCATATGCAAGCCAGAGGCAGGGTTGTGTAACCGGTTTACATCCAAACTCTCGGGCTCGCTTGTCGTACACAAGGACCAATCATCGATGAGCTTTATCCATATGAGGCAATCAAGACTCCGAACCCGACACTGGATCTCGACTAGGATGCAACCGACTATGGTCCCAGCAGTACGCTCAGTATCTTCACAACAACATCCGGGGCAATCTTTGATAGCTTCGGAGACTTATTGCAAGAGCAAGGTGTTCATGCAAATGCAAGCCAGCATTAGTACCGCGGTAAGGGGGAGACTCTACTGGACAATGATCAAACTGTCGGATTTACGCGGTCAAATATGATTCCGGCTTTGCATTGCACCAAGACTGAGCCGTGAAGGCACAGAAGTAAAGAATGTCGCTTGTATTATTCCCGGGCATGTTGTTACCGCCACTTGCAAACCGGCAGACAGACGAGGAGGCAAATATCTAGGCCAGTACAAGCATTGTAGGAAGGATTTACTTGCGACAAGACCCTCCAATCATCTCTGTGGTCCTGGAAAAGTGGGATAACGAGTCGAACCCAGACTGAGACATTTTTCTGGAAGCAAGATCGAAGAAGGCGAGGCTCGTCAGCCTTACAGTCTTGCATAGAGGGAATTATCCAAGTGGTCAGACCGGAGGATGTTAGACCTGAATGGGCCGAGTGCAATCCAATCACGGCTGATGTATTACACCCCTACCAGCATCAGCTTATTCAGACAACCAGGGGAAAGGGGACTTTTGATCTCGTCTCGAAGGCTGAAACAAAATGAGGCTACGTCGATCATGCGGGGGTGGGATGACAGGTGCTGCAACCAGTATTGAACTTTGCGTGGACACTGCTGCCACCGTCTTACCGAGTGCGAAGCTTCTGCTTAGGTAAACTTCCTATTCTAGAACACGAGCTGAATTTGGCAATGCTTGAGTCATTGAGAAGTCTTAAGAAACTCGGGTACAGGTCAGAGGTACGGCGCAGCCAATCGCAAAGGTACAGGCCTCGAGACTTGGTCAGCCAGCGGGAGCCGGGATGTAATAAGGTTACATTAGGCACAGACAAGCTGGAACCGGTATACGTCAAATCTGAAGAATGCTGGGTCAACATTCGATTTCTCGAGACGGAATTTAGCAAGCCTCGTAGTCTGGACGCGTCTCCTCTAGATCATCCCGACACAATCAACGCGGCAATACCAAAAACTTGTCGTCGAAGTTACGAGGAAGTCCAGGGGCCCAACAATGCTGACGATCGAAGTAAACACCGCTCGGTAAATGCAAACGAGGAGGTAAATCCGAGCCCGAACCCTAAAAACCGGGGCCCGTCAGCCGCTGACCGACCTGCATCCGCCCGTGCAGCGGGAGGCTGTCAGATCTCGACCCAGCCAGCTTGACCTCGCCATTACAAACCATGTTTGTGTCCGAAATCGTGCTAAGGAACGAGAACCGAAGCCGAGACCAGGTTGGAGCAACGTCCGAGAAGCGAATACCCAGGTAGACTATTTGGGCGAGACTGGCAATGGGATATCTGAAATGCTACTTGATTTTCGATGTACAGGCAATCGTGTCCTGATGTCGCTCGAATTGATAATTGCGATTTGGATGCAGAGGATCGAGCAAAGAAATGTCGAAGCTTCCACGGGCAGTGGGATTCCATACGGGCAGAGCATGAACGAGAATGATACCTCAACTGTTGACAATCTGCTTGCGCACAGAATGCTGCTAGAACCAAAAAGAAATTGCGAAGGAAGCAAGCTTCTTTGGGATTCCTTATCTGCTCAAAGTTGTCTTTCTCAGACATCTACCAACCTGAAATTGAAGGTTCTCAATCTCCCTTTACGCCTCTCTCATCATTCATTCCACATCAGTTTGAGAAATCACTTCAAGGTAGATGACTACAGATTTTCTAGACTTTCCAGTGAGATTGCTGGAAGCGTCTCATATCGTCCGACTCGCAGGCACACTTTTTTCAACGCTCCTTGACAAAAAAACTTGTAGTCGACTTGCTTCTTTTTTTGCATTCCAGAATTCCTATTCGCGAGCCCCACTCGCAAAAATCAATTTGACGATCGCTTTTCTATCCTTCATCGCCGTTTATATTCCGATTCCTTGTAGTCCAGTCTCTAGATCACTTTGTTCTAGTCTCTTCCTCTATCGTACTTTTTTGCGTTTCCCTTCTCACTAAGATGAGGCCCGGGAAGCTTCTCTCTCTAAGAGTACTTACATTCCAAGATGGACTACGAAGATTACCACAGAGGCGGACAGAGAAAATCTTGAACATGTGACGGCTGTCAATCCATGACATTCAATGTTGACACCACCAAAATACCGAAGAGGGTTGAATAAGGTTTTATCATGTTAGACAGGCCATAGGAAGATAGTGTATGCTCCTCGGAGAATCAAGGTATCTCCCCTCTTTGGCTCACCAAAGCCGATATCAAGCATACTCTAGGAATTAAAGTACTGCAGACAAAGCTAGACTATTCGAGTAATCTCAACAGATCTAAAAGGGGTTTCAGTACGGCCACTGGTACGACCTCTCGTTTCCCGAGCATGTATGGATGGCCAATATTCAGATAAAGATTTCCACCATTCTTCCCATACGTCAGGATAAGGGAAAGTAATGTATGACTTCTGGATACTTCAAACGTATCCTGTACTAGGAGGGGGATTGTTACATCTTTCTGTGCATCTTTCAACCAGACGACGGTTTGATAGGTGCCAGTTCTACTGGAGTACTTCCTCACGGAGGCCGCTCGTCAACATCTTCTGACAATGGTAAATTAACTGGTATGGACCGTCTCCCAAAAAAACATTGTGATTTGGAAATCTTCAGTGTAGAATTCGACAGAGTACAGTGAGAGTATAATGGGGGCATGTGCACAAGGAACAGGAATATGAGAGAAAGGGAACACATTGAGAGGAAGGTGAGATTGCTGGTGGATGGTTTTGAGGAAAAGATATGTTGGACATATATACTGTCGCCGTGAGTGTGCGATGATAACTAAGCAGTCCATATGCGATGCCATTGGTGAGTTCTTGGTCTTCGGTAGGATCGATGTAGAAGTAATGACCACACTATAGGTGTAATCTCGTAGCGATGGATTGTCTGTCTAACGGCAACTGTTCGGGAAAGGACTGAAGAAGCGCAAAGCAGAGCCTTTTACCAAGACATCGGAATATTTCAGAAGAGCAGAAATGCAGCTAGCTCACTCGATTTATTGATCAAGATGAACTCTGTGGTATTGAAGGAAGTGTAATCAAAAACATGACCAGTGGGAGATCTTCAGCAACTCCAACCTACCGACCACCTACCCTTCCATCCAGCCTTGTTCCAGATCCGCACATTTCTAATCCTACACCCCCTCCAGTATTCATTTCCTACTCGTGACTCCGCAACGTAAACCACATACCCTCCAAGCACCTCTCTACTCCTCGACAGTCCCATCGTAACTCTCATCAATCACAATACCAATCTCCTTCTCCAACAACTCAGTCAATGAGCTACCATCTCTCAGATACACCCATTCGCCACGACCAGTTCCTTCCTTTGCATCTTGTCCTTCGCTTAACAGCACGTAGTCGTAACGCTTTGGGCCTGTGATGGGAGAAGATAGCCAGATTTGCTTGTTGGGTGGTTGCTTGTTAAGGACATAGGTTCCGTTTGGTGGGAATGCGAGGGTGAGAACACCAGCCTAGAAGAGGTCATGTTAGCATTGCTCAAGAACCAATTGCATACAATATGACCGGAATAGTGGAGTTATTGTGCAGTCCGTATGCTCAATGATACAGCTGTGTTGTCTTCCTCATGGCGATACAGGTTTTTTTCACGAAGTACACAAGAAATGACTTACGCTATACTCCACGTCAACCTCCTCTCTCTCCTCCTGCAATTGCTCCAACTTCTCAATAAGACCATTTAGATACGCGTCCGACAGCTCATGGTACTCCTCGATCGAAATATCAGCTGGCTCCGACGACGACGTTGGCTCGTAAGCTTCTGGCTCTGACTCCTTTGGTGGTGGATCTGCTGATTCCGGAGAAAGACCTTTGAATGTGCATGGCGTGGTAGAGAAAGCTCTGCTGGATGATGGAATTCCTGAGGAGGTAGTGTAATTACTCTGAAGGAATGAGGAGCTTGTGATGGTAGTTGCGCGGAGGGGGTGGGCTGTTCGTAGAGCTGTGCGGGTGGGACGAACGAGCTTCGAGAGCTTGAGGATGTTGTTTGGACGGACCATTGTGTAAGGGTACGTGAACAAGTGAAGGTGATGCTTCGATGATGGGAAGAATGAGGTTCGATTGATCGATGAGGATGGTTGTACGATGGGTGATGCAGCGGATGAAGTGGATGAAGCTTGGGGATAAAGTGACCTGGAAGGTTGGAAGTTGGAGCTCCAGCTACCCCACATTTCGCTTGTTGAGGTGGCTCCAGCTTGAGATTCAAGGTTCAGCCTTCTCTCCTCGGCAGGGCAGCCTCATTCAAAACAACATCCACCGTCAACACCTCGCGCATCTCAACTCCACGTTCAGCTACTCCCAAACCAGATATCAAGCACCAGGGCAAAACAACAAGATCTGCAATCATGATAAACGCCGTTCTGGTATTCAACAATGCAGGACAACCCCGCCTCACGAAATTCTACACCCAGCTGGTAAATCCCCCTCCTATCCTCGTCCCTCTTCCACTCTCTAACATACCCAGGAAACATCTGTCCAGCAACGTCTAATTTCCGAAATCTTTACCCTCGTCTCCCATCGCCCCTCAGGATCTTGCAACTTCCTCCCCCTCCCACCCCTCCTCGCCAGCTCCGGCACATCTCACACACCCTCCCACTCGAGCACACCTCACAACGACGTGCCCTCCCTCGTAACATACCGACACTACGCCACACTGTACTTCATAATAATCTCGACATCAACGGAATCGCCTCTCGCGCTGATCGATCTGATACAGGTGTATGTCGAGGCGCTGGATAGGCTGTTTGAGAACGTGTGCGAGTTGGATCTGATCTTTAATTTTGAGACGTTGCATGCGACGTTGAGTGAGATGGTTGTGGGTGGCGTGGTGGTCGAGACGCAGTTGGAGAAGGTGGTGGAGGGTGTTAAGTTGCAGGGGAGGGTTGCGAAGAGACCGGTTAATGAACGGGGTGGTGGGATGGGTCTTGGTGGCAGTGGGTTTGGGTGGGCGGGCAGGTGAGGTTGGATAAGGGAAAGGAGTTTTATATCTTGGGTCGGAATCTTTTGGTGTGGAAGGAGAAAGTGAGAGGCTTCAAGTACTGGCTATGGTACCTTCCAGAGAGGTGCGGCAGGTGAGGAGAGAGTGCTTGAAAGTGCTGCTTCGAGGATGAGAGACATTACGAAGGTTTGGCCGTGCGAGAAGCATTGCCAAAGATTGCAAAGGAGACGGTGACTTGAGTGAAAGTACTACGATAGCAGAGGTACTGTGCTATGCGCACACAGCATTCGTCACAAGATGGGGTTCGACAGTAGACAAATGCCAAGCAGTGTTCTTGATCAAAGTTCATTGCAGCAGCTGCAAAGAAAATTCCCAAGTCCTCCTATGTTGGAGTGGTGATTTAATTCCTGTTTGGGCGCCAGTAAGCAGTCTTCCGCTGCCTATCTGGCTGTAAGCCTCTTCTGTCCTTTCGGATCCCCAAATCTGATTAGCATCGACATGCGTCCAATCCTCGAATCTGCCTTTGCCTGGGCGAGGATATTTTAGGTCTTTTCCGACCACCTCAAGTGACCTAACTTCCATGAGGTCCTCCGATACAATCCAACAACGCCATGCTTATGCTTCCATCCAATGCAGATACCTATTGTATTCATACACTCCCTTTGTCTCTTAATTTCCTCACCTCGCCGTACTCGTACTCGTACCCGTCCTGCTCGACTCCTCGGCTGAATCTGATTTCCTCCTCACCTGGTCCTTCGTCCATATATCGCCCGTCAACCCAAAGAACCAAGACCGGATCTGCAGACCGAACATCAGCTCAATTCTCTTGTACCTGACCCACGGAAAGCACAATCAACGTACCCCTTCAAAAGGCTTATGCTCCGGATTCCCCTGCGAATTCCAATCTAGGAATAACACGCCATAGACCGCGATAACTATATTCCCATCAAGTTAGCATCTGCTTCCCCATCTCTCTCCAACCTCTTTCCCTCTCCACTGCCCAGCACCGTAATCCAGGTCAAGGAAAACCAAAGTAAAGCAACTCAAATACACATACAAACAATACTCCCCATCTGCACAACCTTCACCGCCTTCGTCCACCTCGGCCTCGCCCACTTCAGCTTCGCGCGCCTCTTGTATTTGCGCTCGAGTCGGAACTGGTGTTTGCGGTCTATCTTGGAGAAATCGGGCGGCCAGAGGTGTGTTGCTTTGTACGGGTTCGTGTAGATATTATAGGGGATTTTCGGTTGGGCCGAGCGGAGGATTGACGTGGTGCGGAACATGGTGAGGTGTGATTTGGTTTGTGGTGGTGTTTGGAGGTTGTGATGGAGTTTGAGGTTGAGCTTCGAGTTTAAGCTTCGAGCTGCGAGGCTTCCATGGGCGGGACCTCGGGTTGTGGGGCCTGAGAATTCGGGCAGGAATGGCTTGTGCGAGGGCGAGCAGCCGAATGTCAATAAAAAGCCTTGCATGACCAATTGGTAGAGTGAGTAGGAGAAATTTTTGGGAAAGTGTGTAACAATTCTGGAGAGATACAACGAATATCTTCACAGTCAGAGAAGGAGGATAGAATAGGTTCATCGCTCGAAAGTAGAATTGCCTTTTGAAGAGCTGATTGTATATTGATTGTGAGTTTCGAAAACCAAAGTAATTGAATAAGCAATGATCTTCCCTCTATGTGGTAAACATTGCACTATGATGCGTCCAAGCACGCATCTGGATAGCCTCGAGGGCGAAATAGGAACGTGCTTTGATATAGAAATTGACGTAGGTCCTCATCGGTGCTGTGATATCGTCCTGACTGTTGACAGTGGTCCAAAATGTCTTTTCATTCCTCTTTGAGGCTTGCAATGGTCCAATCCCAAGCGCATTCGACTCAGTAGAGTGCGGCACTCTCGCCGCAATACCATTCGATGGAGGTCCAATTTCCATGAGCGGGCCAAGCTTTGGCTCAAGGTCGATTCGTTGCACACTGGCTCCTGTCTCAAGTGTCTCTACCCCTACAACGGCCTCTTGCGCATTTCGCCAGGCGTCTGGAATACCTATTGCAGCCCATTGAAGTGAGCCAGCTCCACAGGTATTCCAAATCGTCTCTGTTTCTGGAGCAATGCCCACTCTGCGCCGTTGGAACCGATCGTTATCCAGAACAGGATCGAACATGGGACCATCCATGCGTGGATTACGAAGATCAGCTCCTCGCAAAAATCGACCACCAAGATTGGGGAGGTTGCAGTGTGTGTTATCGAAGCCACCCCAGGCATAGTTGATTTTCTGGCACAATTCTGGGTAGTCGCTGCGGGCGACGAGACGACCGTCGCATAAGAGCCAGGATGGGTCATTGATGATGTCCATCGTGGCGATGATTCCGCTCACTGGAAAGGTGGCATTTTTACGCCCTGCGATGTAGTAGTTCACGGCAGCGTTTTCGGGTCTTGGTTTCCTTTGCGAATCCAGTCCATCGTTGGGTAGTGCGATAATCACCGTCAGCCATGTTAGTGGAACCTGCAAATAAGCCGCAATCAACCATATGGCTGCGGCCATCCTCTATATAAGTTCGTGGAAATGCGGGATTGACACATCCCAACGATTGACATCGGTACCATAGCGCTAATTTGTCCCGGCGAAGTCTACACCTTGAGTTGCGTCCGGCGCGGTTCGCCTGCTGCTATCCGGATCGTAGAGGGCATCTCGGTTGTGTAGCACTCCACGAACGAACAATCCACGTAGTTCTGGCACATAGACGTTGTCCTTGTCTGTGAGTGCCAAAGTGTTGTATCTGGTTCCAAGAAGAGAAAAGAGCTCGGGGAAATCGGCCTTTGGCATCTTCTCCCCGTCACATTTGAGCCAGGGCGATATTTGTGATGCATTGATGACGCCCTCAGCAGCTCCCAAGGGAATGACAGCTCCAATGGGGATCACAGCATCTGCTGCAATCTTTTGGAGAAAGTTGAGAGCGGTGTTTTTGGGCCTTGTCTCTTTGTCTCCACCAGCAGCTATGAATGACATTGCATCGTTCTGCCATTGAACCATGGAGTGTGTGCTCCATTCATTCACTCTGGCTTTGTCGGTCGGTATGCGAGGTACACCGACCTTGATGTTGATCGTTTCGGTAACGGTAGCTTTCCAACTTGAACAGCTAGTTGATTTCATGACGCTTCTAGTTGCGTGGTCTGTCGTGCTCCCTGGTTCGGTTAACAATGTACCTCGTTCATTCAGACAATTGTTAGATACCACATAAGAACATGCCTCTGAGATCTGGGGCGGAGCCGGTTCCATCGCAAAGTTGCCAGCCGCGAAGAGCGTTGACATTGTCCGCGGCATAGCAGATGATTGACCCTACTGGAAGTGATATTGTACCGAGGAATACTTTGCAATAATTGAAGTTTGAAATTTATGTAAGAGTTTCGACGTTGGTTGTTGAATTGGTCTTACCAAGTATATTTGAAAGAGGAAAAGGTGGAATCATGATTTAAAGCAAAAGAAAGACCACTATACCGACTCCAAGAAGCAATACTTATATCCAGACCGTGGCACGCAGCACAGTGGTTAGATAGTCATGTTACAAGCCGCGGACCATTGGATGAACAGACACCCAACGTAATAAAGTACCACTGCATCAAAGAATTATGGATGATCTGATGATCCGATGGATATTGAGAGCCTCGCGTATAGCTAGAGAGACGCTTGAATGGCAACATCAAACATGTGAATACGAGGATTCGCGAGTGAGATTAAGGCTGAAAGGAGTCGGTAGGATGCAGGTGGGAGAGGCAGAGAACGAGAACCTCGAATTCAGGGCAAAAAGTGGCCCGTGCACTCCAGGGCGACCCCACCAAGTCTAAATTTGATGTTTTGGCTGTGAGACGAGGCGAGAGACGAAGAGAAGAGTCAACAGGACGGCGAAGGCTGACTCAACAATAAAACACCATAACACTCGAGTCTTCACGACTGCGAGATCCTCAATAAATCTGCAATCATGGCGGCCACGGTCGAGAGTGCAGCGAAAGCCTTGGAGACTGCCACGATCTCCAAGACCAAAGAATTGAAGGGCGTAAGTACCCCGCCATTTGCTCCAAACGACAATATTTCTCGTACAAGAGCTCTGCTGATGCATCAAAATACCACAGACTGAGAAACGAGATACCCTCATTGCTATCGAGAAGAAATACCAGAAGAAGTGGGCGGAAGATGGCGTCTTTCAACCCAACGCACCCTCCACGACCGACATACCCCTCGATTCAATTTCCGCCGCAGAAGTACGAAGTCAGTACCCGAAGTTCTTCGGCACAATGGCCTATCCATATATGAACGGAACCCTCCATGCTGGTCACAGTTTTTCAGTCAGCAAAATCGAGTTCACGGCCGGCTTTGCGCGCATGCAGGGAAGGCGGACCTTGTTCCCCATGGGTTTCCATTGCACGGGTATGCCAATCAAGGCGTGTGCCGACAAGCTCATCAACGAGGTCAAACTATTCGGGCAGAACTTCGAGGGCTATACAGAGGAGGATGCGGCAGAGGACAAGGCAAATGCGACAGCGACACCCGCACCAACCACCCATCATGAGGATGTCACAAAATTTACTGCAAAGAAGGGAAAGGCTGCGTCAAAGGTTGTCAAGATGAAATACCAGTTCCAGATCATGCGAGCATTAGGCATTCCAATGGAGGAGATCCACCAGTTTGCAGATCCGAACCACTGGTTGGACTTCTTCCCCCCTTTGTGCAGACGGGATCTTACAAACTTCGGTTGCAGAATCGACTGGAGACGCTCATTCGTCACTACCGACGCGAACCCCTACTACGATTCTTTCGTCCGGTGGCAGATGAACCGTCTCAGAGAGTTAGAAAAGATCAAATTCGGAAAGAGATACACGATTTACTCGCCGAAGGATGGACAGCCATGTATGGACCACGACCGCAGTGAGGGTGAGGGTGTTGGACCGCAGGAATATACCGCGTTGAAGTTGAAGGTCAAGGAATGGGCACCTGATGCCGAGAAGGCGCTCAAGGGTAAGGTTCCTGAGGATGCTAGTGTCTACTTCGTTCCTGCGACACTCAGACCCGAGACGATGTACGGCCAGACATGTTGTTTTGTTGGACCAAAGATCACATATGGCGTTTTCAAGCTTTCCGAGAAGGAGTACTACATCATCACCGATAGAGCAGCGCGAAACATGGCATATCAAGGAGTCTTCCCAAAGAATGGAGTTTTCGAGAAGGTTGCGGACGTCATTGGTACGGCTTTCGTTGGTACTCTTGTCAATGCTCCGCTTTCGGTCTACAAGGAGGTCAGGATTCTTCCTATGGATAACGTCCTTCCTACCAAGGGCACTGGTGTTGTTACCTGTGTTCCATCTGACAGTCCTGACGATTTCGCAACTGTTACCGAGCTTGCCAAGAAGGCAGATTACTATGGAATCAAGAAGGAGTGGGTCGATTTGGAGATTCTGCCTATCATCGAGACGCCATCTTATGGTAACTTGACTGCACCATTCTTGGTCAAGAAGCTCAAGATTTCATCACCAAAAGATACGAAGCAGCTTGAGGAGGCCAAAGAACTCGCATACAAGGAAGGATTCTACCAAGGTATCATGTGCTATGGGGAGTTTAAGGGTGACAAGGTTGAGGTCGCCAAGCCAAAGGTCAGACAACAACTTCTGGATGCTGGTAATGGGTTTGCCTACTCCGAACCAGAGAAGAAGGTCGTCAGCAGATCTGGAGACGATTGCTGCGTTGCCCTTATGGACCAGTGGTATCTCGACTACGGCGAAGCATCTTGGAGAGCTACTGCCTTGGAATATGTGGACAACAAAGACGGCAAGGGTCTCAACACATACTCACAAGAAACCAAGAATGGCTTTGAGGGTGTTCTTAACTGGCTAAACCAGTGGGCATGTGCTAGGACTTACGGTCTTGGGTCAAAACTTCCTTGGGATCCTCAATTCTTGGTGGAAAGTTTGAGTGACAGTACCATCTACATGGCATACTACACTATTGCGCATTACCTCCATGCTGATATCTTCGGAAAGACTCCTGGATTGGGAGGTGTCAAGCCCGAGCAGATGACTGACGAAGTCTGGGATTACGTTTTCGCTCGCCGAGATCTCAGTGATGAAATACTCAACAGCAAGATCTCGAAGGACGTTCTTGCTTCGATGCGCAGAGAATTCGAATACTGGTACCCACTGGATCTCCGTGTATCAGGAAAGGACCTCATTCCTAACCATCTCACCTTCTTCCTTTACATCCACATCGCCATCTTCCCACCTGAATATTGGCCATCAGGTATTCGTGCGAATGGTCACTTGCTCCTCAACGGAGAAAAGATGAGCAAGTCGACAGGCAACTTCATGACTCTTGAGGACTTGACCAAGAAGTACGGTGCCGACGCCAGTCGAATCGCCTTGGCTGATGCTGGTGACGGAGTCGCTGATGCAAACTTTGAAGAGGATGTCGCTGATACCACCGTTCTCCGTCTCTTTAACTTGCGCGAGTGGTGTGAAGAGCAAGTCAAGGATCAAGACAAGCTTCGAACGGGACCTAAGAATGATTTCTTGGACGCTCTCTTCGAGAACGAGATGAACGGTCTTGTCCACGAGGCGAAGAGACATTACGAGAATACCGACTACAAGCTCGCTCTCAAGTCTGCATTCTATGACTTCACCACCGCTCGTGACTTCTACCGTGAAGCTAGTGTCGCTGCCGGTATCAAGATGCACAAAGACCTTGTCCTCCGATTCATCGAATTGCAAGCTCTTCTCCTCACCGTTATCGCACCTCATTGGTCAGAATACATCTGGCTAGAACTCCTCAACAAGCCAACGACGATCCAAAACGCCCTCTACCCAGAGGTCCCTGCACCTATCGCCTCACTTACCGCAGCACGCGAATACGTTCGCGCCACATCCTCAAATATCACATCTGCTGAAGCCGCGCAGCAAAAGAAGAAGGCCAAGGGCAAGGATATCGGATACGACCTCAAGAAGCCCAAGAAGCTTACTATCTTCGCCGCAGCAAAGTTCCCAGCTTGGCAAGAGAAGTATATCGATCTCGTGCGTGAGGCATGGAATCCCGAGACACAGTCCGCGAACGACAAAGAGCTCATGGGCAAGATTTCAAAGATGGGAGAGATGAAGAAGGCCATGCCATTCGTTCAAGCACTCAAGAAGAGACTCGTTGCAGGCGAGAAGCCAGACGTTGTTTTCTCGCGCAAGTTGGCGTTTGATGAAGTGGCTATCCTTTTGAATATGGTGCCTGGTCTCAAGAAGGCGGCTGGTTTGTCGGTCGTGGATGTCATTCGTGTTGATGAGGGTGGCAAGACCGGCGTTCTTGCTGGGGAGGAGAAGAAGCTCGATACCCTGCCACAGAGTGCTGAGAGTGCTGTTCCCGGGGTTCCAACGTTCAATTTTGTGAATGTGGAGGCTTAAGACCTGTGAGTTATTGGTACTGTGCGATTTGCTGGCTTTTAAAAATGGCTGGGATTTGCGCAATTACGAATTGAAGATATGAATGATAGAGAAAATGTTTCAAATTGTGGCATTGCGAAAATAAAAGCGTGCATGAAGTTCTGTTGATATTTACTGCTTTTCGTGCGTCCATTGGTCCAGCCTTGCACTTTGTTGCCAACACAGCAACGACCCCAATTAAACTTCCCAGCCGCAATTGCCGTTCTTTACAATCTGCCATTCTCGTCTGCTTATTTGCCCAACCTCCAATCTGACTTTCCAATCAATTATTGTGAAGCAGCCGAGAACCTTCAGACCATCACGCATACGTCTGCCATCCATCCATACAACTACGATACACATCACGATCACGATCGATCTCGCGCCTTTCCCATTTATTATTCGCTCATCCAAGCCCATCACAAAACCCCAGAGGTGGGATGTTTTTCCTGCTCTCACTCAACTCGGCTCTGCTTACCGCCCTGTCATTCGTCTAGAATACACGCAATGTTTATTGTTTGAAACCAAGGCACATCCCCTGTCCTTTACAAAGTCCCTCGCTTAAAATCCACACTTCACTTCTCATGCGCCGTGACGCAGTGACCCCTCACCAGCCACCTCATTCTTTCGCCTCCCCTGCTCAGAACTTCTTTCTTCATCCAATGACTGTACAGGCTCTATATTATGGCTGGTGAACAACGGGAGGCAGATGGGAACAAGCCAATCGGTGAGGTTGTCGAGATAGGTGATGTGGCGTTGACGACAGGGATGATAGGACGACGCAACCAAGATTTCAAGAATTCTTCGAGGTTGGTTTAACGTCTTGCCTTGGCTTTCGACGATTCAGCGAGCTTGAGGTAGTTCCCGCCGCCGTCAGTTTTCCTGCCGTCAGACACAATCTACTCTCCTGGTACAAACGCTCACGGCTATGCTTGCCGACTTGTGGCTGGGCTGATTGCCAGCGGAGAAGAACGTGCTTCTCTTTCCTCAAACCTAGTGGAAGCAAGCCTGCTTTTCCAGCCCAGTGACTGGAAAGCAGGTAGCGGAGTGGCTGAACAGGGCAGGTGGAAGCAGTGGGGGAAGGCTAGTTAGTACACAAGCTTTCGCGGTGAGAGCTCTTTGCTGCAGAGCTTGGAAGCAGGCCTGCTTACCTTGTCTGCCTGCGAGGTCGTTAACCACATCTGCCCTGCATATTGCCCTGGCGGGGTAGCTATGATGGCATTTGCACTCTGCGTACCCTGGTCCAGTTCATGTCCAACCAGGGAATGGGGACATTTCTTCACGATGTCTGCCCAGTGGTGGTGATGCCATGTTTTTGTGCTGTTCTGTTTCTTGGTGGGTGAAGGGTGGTGGGAGAGGATAAGTAGGTGTGTCCCAACCTCTTGTTTCGTATTCCTTTCTCTCGTCTATATCCAACACATCCATACATACATAAGTATCTCTGTCGATATCCGCCATCTCTCTTCTTAACTCCCCATCTCTATCGACATCCTTCTTCGCCTCCCTCCACATCCACACATCACCAGGATCATCTCCCCATACAACAGCAAAAATGGCACGCTTCACCACCACCAGCCTGCTCCTCCTCGCAGCGGCATCAACCCTCAACGCCCAAGACAGTACTACCATCTCCGTCTCCGGCATCTCCACAACCCTCGTCCTCCCCGCATGGCCCTACCCGACCACAACACTAGAAAGTACCACGACGCTTTATAGCGGGATGACAACAACCACAACCACAATCCTACCCTCTACAACCGCAAGCGAGGACTCAAGCTCTGCCTCTAGCTCAGACTCAGACAGCACATCAACATCCACAGTCACATCAACAGCGACAGAAGACAGCACCTCGACCGTCGTTGTTGCGCCAGTGCCAACAGACACAACAAGCCTACCCATCACAACCTACACGCCCGGCCCCGCCCAATCCTCATTCGTATCCTCCCTTCTCAGCGACCAATCAAGCATCAACTCCGAAATCTCAGCCTCCCTCTCTGCAACCGCCTCGTCTCTATCCTCCGTCGTATCATCCGTCATCGCGAGCGTGACGTCTGAGGTTGCCAGTGCGACTTCTGACATTCCTACTCTTTCGGTCTCTGCTACGACTACAGCTACAGCTACGGTGACGCCTACTACGCTTGTTGTTGTGGGAGGAAGCGCGACGGCGTCGACTGGATTTGGTGGTAATGCGACGAGTACGGCTGGGGGGCCGGAGTTTACTGGTGCGGCGAACGCGTTGGGGGGTGGGAAGGAGATGAGTGTGTTGGGGTTGATGGTTTTTGTTGTTGGGGGGTTGGTTTTGTAGAGGGGATTTATTAATGGGGAAAGTGTGATGGTTGCATGAGTTATGAGTTATGGTTTCATGGTTTGAATGAGCTTGGAGTTTTGTGTTGGTTGCATGGGAGTTTTGGTTGCATATTTTCACGTTGCATGTGTGGTTGAATGGGCAGTGTTCGTTTCTAATAATTACTTAATTATCTAATGGATCAAAATTAAAAGATATAATATTTGCTCTGCTGCTTCCTGTGCATGATATGTTTGCTTACTGTGTGTGGCAGCTGGGTGGTTTTTGCATGGCAGAAGAGGAATGTACGGGGACAGAGGAGGCTAAGACAAAGAAGGGGCAGATGGAAAGGGAAGCAATATCACATAATCAGAGTCAGAAAGCATTGCATGTCCTGATGAAATAGAATACATTGTGTTGGCTACAAGAAGATCTAATTCATTACTATAGAGCTATTCAAGGCTGTTCCAAATGCCATCAGGCTTCTTCGGCTGCCAAAGTGCTACGGAGGGAAAATAGACCTTGGGAGAAGTTAGCGATCAATTCAAAGAAGTGATGCGATTCAAATGATAGATATTGAACAGTAATCAGACAGCAGTTGGTACTTTTTGAGTCCACATGAAATTCAGAACAGGTCTGTGAATAAGTTGTATCATCATGTTACTGAAGGGAAGACGAAATGAAATGTTCATTTAAACGTACCATTGCATGCGCCCTGATGAGATATCGATTGATACGAAGGTCAGGGCAGCCTTCATTCTATTCTCCTCTTCTTGAAGAATGAGTCAACCGTCTTCTGTTTCGTGTCATGCTCCAGACTCCCAATCCCACCTCTAGTCTTTTTCAGACCAACGAGGTGCTCCTTGCTGTTCACTGCTTTGACTAGCAGTGACATGTCCAGGAGTTGGGGCGTTCGGTTGGGAGTTTCGGGCACGGCAGGCGGTGGAGTCGAGGGCTTCTGCGGGAGCTGGGACATGCCTTCGGAAATCTCGGATTTGGAAGCCGACTGAGACTCCATCACAGTCGAAGGTACAACCTTTGCTTCTTGTTTGACTTCGAGATCCAGATATCCAGTATTCGACCATCCGCCAAGGTGCTCCAAACCAAAGCCGTTCCCAGCTGGCTGTATACCTTGACCAACGGACACCTTTGAAGGATGGAAACGCTTAAGGATAGCCCGCCAGAGATGGCTTAGAATTATACCGTGGGCCACGATTGCCACAGTATGTTCTTCCGATACTACATGCAGTAGGGGAGTGAGGTGTGTATCGATGAAGGTGTCCGACCGAGCCTTCATCGACTCCTTGCTCTCGACATCCTTAAAGCCTGGATCATTTTGATGCACTTCTTGGTGTGCCGCCTTGCCCGACTTGTTACCCTCCTTTGGTCGCTCAATGAATGATTTCCCTTCGTAAAAACCGAAGTCTTGCTCCCGGAGGACTTCCAACTTGGTTGTTTCCGTAGGAGCAGGGGATTGAGCGACGCGAATGGCTTCTGCAGTTTTGAAAGCGCGTTGCAGATCCGACGAGAAGATATGGGAGATCTTTACATCGGTCGTAGCTAGATGCGTAGCTAGGCGTCTAGCTTGTAGGACGCCGTGGTTCGTAAGGGCAGAATCGGTGACGCCAGCACTGCAATGGTTAGTTGGGTCAATTTCTGGGGGACGCGAAGCTTACTACACGGATGCGACATTGTGTACGGTCTCGCCGTGTCGAATAAGAAGAAGCCTCATCCTGCCACCGGGGTAGGATGGGTGGTTGTTGAGTTCAGCTGCGAATCATGCTTGATGTGCAAGTGGAAAGAAAGGAAGGAGAAAAAGATCGCGACGGGCACAAAAGTGCTGGACAAATTTAGCGAGGCGCTAAGCATTAGCGCCAAGACCTTCGTGACTTCCAAGCTCAGACCAGCAACGAGACGACATCCCATCAACATCAACACACACATCAACATTGCTATTCTTTGTTCTGATCAAAACCACTGACCGCCTTCCTTTTGCAATCTCCACATCGCTAGAGATCCACGTACACTGATCCGAAGCGATCCTATTCATCCCATGAATGAACATAAGCAGCAGACATCCTTCAACAGATCGGGTCCAACCATCAGCTTTTGGTATCAGGACGTTGGGACAATTGGTCGATCACTCGCAAATTGACTGAAAACCCGGGGATCAGGATGGATACCACCCTTCAAGCCATTCAAGCCGCCGTCGCCTTTCCATTGACCGACATTGCTTTCGTTACCGGCCTCATTCTACTCTACACTTACATCTTACACTGTATGAATCGTGACGACGAGGCTCTGCACGTGGAGGAGATCCTTGCTCACGTCTACCTGGTATTCTTGGTGGGTTTCTGTGGCTTCACTTAGCTCTGGCGTGGTGTATTGGCCGATATGCAGCTGGATTTTGCGCCTTGGATCAAGTACGGAACTCTTGTGATGCCGGCGATGGCACATGAGATTTTGATGAAGTGGGCTATTTCGAATCGTGTAGCTGGAGCTGAGCAGATGAACGACCCTTTCAAGGTGCAGTATGCCGTCTCCATTATATTCGTAGCGTTTTGCTGGACATATCTCTCAAACATGGATTAAAACGACCTTACTGGCCATTGAAATCGAAACTAGCGTTCCAAAAACACGATAGTCGATCAAGCAAACATCCGAAGGAGTGGAATATGTAAGATTTTTCACAGAACGCCTCATTCCCACTCTAGATCATTTCCAGAAGATTGGGCATATTGACCGGACGGAACCAACCTGTGGCACATCGCTATACCTGAGAAGGGTTTCTCGACCAATCCGCAACAGCTCTTCCTAGTCAATGTCCCGGTGGAAAGATATGCCAAGCGTTTTGCTAGCGCTCTGTCTTTGAATCTGATGACTGACGGCTCTTTGTGCTTTTACTGAGCGAACAATAGTCTGAGAGGACTTCGAGAGGTATATTTCTGCTCCTCTTAAGCTAGGGTGTCACCCCTCGCTTTCTTCCGGTCCTTCTCTTGTTGGATTTGCATTCTAGCTCCTGAGCGTCACTGCTTTCTTCGTCTAATCCTCTCCCACCGGTGTTGATCGGGCTGGACTTTTGATGACTTCACCGGCATTCAAGAGCACAGTGCGGAAGCGTTTGGCCCCATCTTCCAATGTCGACCTTCACGGGCATCCTTTTGGCTTGTTAGATGCGGGCTCAATGCCAGGCTTTATATCGTATCGTTGCAGTGCCCATAGTCTAATTCGTCCCCTGAGAGGGTTGTATGCAATGCTTGTCTTTGTTCTGTTCGTACATCGTACGTTTGTTTCGCTCGCCTTCTTAGTCCATTCTCGAGCTGTGGGTTGCTGTACCATGCCGCTCGTGCTAAATGTAGAGAACAAGGGATAATTAGTCGCCTTTCTTAGCATTTAGTGACGCTCTTACCTTCATTCAACATGGTTTTCGAATTTCAGCGGAGACTGTTGCGTCCATACAACGACTCAGTGACACTGCTCGAATTCTCCAAGTCGCGCGCATTATTGCCCGCAACTAGAAATTAGCAACAAGGGTGATATCTCTTCGCACATGCCCGCACTGGTATCCACAGGCGGGAGGTCCCTCGGCTGTTGTCATTACTAACAGTGTTGTCAAACTTCCTTATTGGCATATCAACAGCCCTGCCTGTTTCTACTATTCGAAAACCGTCTTTCTCCTAAAAGCATCCAACTACCTTTGTCATACTGCTTAAGAAGTCTCTGGGACACTCCCTTTACATCGTGTTCCGGTATTGGCTTCGAAACTTACAGAAGGCCATAGGCGTCTCTGCGCTAAACTGCTTCACCACTTTCGCGAGCCTCGACCACCTTCAACCACAACACCACAGGATCTACTTTCCGCAACACAACAACCACGCCATGATACCATCGAAACTCTATTGCATGATAATCTGGAAGGTACATAGTATCATTTCCCACAGTTCTGCGTTCTAATTTGCAAGTAAGTTGGTTTGCCCACCCACTTTGTCCTCCAGTCAATTTTCTCGGGCTCAGACGATCAGGAGGTTGCCCTCGCTTGAGCAGACGCACTTGGAGCCGCTCAGATCCCATTCATCACCTCCACTTCATCTCCAAATCCAGTTCATTTTCATCCTCTCACTTCCACTTGGGATGTTCACATTCAGCTTCACTTCGCAGCGTATGCATGCATCGTGGTATCCCACTTCACTCGCTTCACTTCACAAGATTGTTGTCCACACTGGGCTGTTGTCATGAATATGTCTTCACTTTCATTGCCTATCATCCACCTCCCTTTCTTGAGTTGCCAGCATTCATAGCATGAATCTACCCCTCCACAACACTTACTGTATACTGACTGTTTTCAAGATCCTTTATCTCAATATCTCAATCACATAAACAAACATACATATCCGCCATGGCCGAAGAAATCGATATGTCAAAGACCCCTCCGACTACCCCTCCCGTTATTGATAGCGAGGATGAGGATAGTAACCAAGAGCCGATGGTCTTCAACTTCGATGGACCCCAATCAAACGAAGAAGTTTGCACTCAAGCCTTGCAAGAGTCGGCATCCTTCAATACAAGATCTCATTCAGCCGAATCCCACAATGGCTCCCTTTCACAGCCCATATCCTTCAATTTCGGGCCTCAAGCTGTCGAACCACCAGAGACGAACTTCATTGCTCATTTCACAGCTGGATCGAGACGTCCTCAAATGCCGGCTGGAGCTCGCGAACTTGCTGCTGCTATCAATAACAAAAGGCGTGCAGCTACTAACAGAGAATTCCGTGGAGGTGCCAGTGCGTATATCGACGAGGACGAAAGTGGTACCTATGATCCGAAAAAAGCACGTAGGACACCACCATCACCATCGAGACCAGCAAAACGAGTCAAAACTTCCAATGCGTTCAACGATGATGGCACTCCCAAGCCAAAGAAGCTGACCAAGCAAGTTGGGTTCCGATACTCAATGGTCGTCAAGTTGAAGTTTGAGAGCAAAAAATCCTTGGACTACCTCCGCGCTCTCCCAGCTGGGCCGTATGGATCTCAGTCGAGCAATGCAGACGAAGGGATTAATTCTGGAGATGATTCTGGATATGGTGGTTCATTCAAAAGAAAGAGGGAAGTCAAACGACCAAGAAGACTTGGTACCGCAACTACAAGGTTAGTGCTCTCCTCAGCTCACTTTGTATCTGCTAACTTCTCAGGCGCGATGAACTTACAATTGAAGACCTCACCGAGGGCCACCCTCAACATCGTGGCTGCAGATGCTGCTTCAACCAAGGCAATGACGACTGCACACTAATCGAACAGCCAGATGAATATCCTTGCGAAGCATGTGAGGACGCTGAAACTGACTGTGTTCTCATCGTCCCTCCCGAATTCAAGAAGGCTTGTCTAAGATGCAAAGGCAAGCGACGAAATTGCTCGTACTCCATCGATGGCGGCAAAAATGCTGAGGCCTGTGACGCTTGCGAAGAAGAAGGCGTCACTTGCTGTGCAGAACCTCTTACTGAGCCTACTCTGACTCGAAGATTTACTAAGCTTCCAAGTCAAGTAAAGTCCAAACCGACTCCAGCAGCAAACGCACCAGTCCGAGAGCGCATGTACGTTTCCTGCAACCAATGTCGCAGTACCGGAAAACGATGCACCAATCGAGGAAAGGCCGATCCGGGACCCTGCTCTAACTGTCGTAAATCCGGCCAATCTTGCAAGTTCGTCTATCCGCCGACTCGAACTCCTCAGCTACCAACATCCTCATCCAACACCAAGGGCAAGAAACCATCATCGTCTAACCAATACGCCAAATCCGACTCATCAACACCACCCCACGACCGCATAGGCGCAGCACACTCGCCCAACACCCTAACAAACACCATCTACTCCGAGCTCGAGCGAAAGAACACTCGCAAGGCAGAGAAACTCATCCGCAAAGGTCAGCTCCATCCCTACTCACCCTCCCACCCACTCTACCAATCCATCCACGGCCCCCGAAACACCAAACTCTCCTCTAGAAAATCCAATAACTTCCTCCAGAGATCCCCAAAGCTAATAGGCCGCACGCTAGGCAACACGCACATCCACATCACCACGTCCTTCTGCCACCCCATCACATTCAACTACGTGCCTGACCCGCTCCTCAAGAACCCATGCTCCTGGTGCGACAACCCGTTCTACGGCCTCTGGGGTCTAGCTAGCACGTCTGGCCCGAGGAAAGTAGAGGGTTTCTATTACCCTAATGGTGGTGGATTCGAGGAGGTGCTTGACGGGTTCTCCGAACTGGGATATAGTAGGAGCGTCATGTGCATTGCGTGTACGTATGCTAGAGTCAGAATCACACAGTGTCCTGCTCATCGGCTCCGTGCGCTGGATGTACAGACCGGTGAATTCGACCTTGATGTTCTGAGCGAGGATAAATGGGGGAAGGCGGTTAAGGCGTATGAGAGTGGTGATATGCAAGGTGCGGAACTCGTCAGGAGCGCGAAATGGTGTAGTGTTTGTCCGGCTGCTGCTGCGCTGAAGTGTTGTTCCCCTCAACTCTTCGATGAGAATGGTGAGCCCGTGACCGCTCAGCAGCATGCAAGAGGTGAAGGATGCGAAGGCTGTGGTCTACTCCTTTGCGAGGACTGTGCTGACTTGTTGGGGAAACTTATTCGTGGCGGAGCGAGGACGGGAGCGAGACAGCTGGATCATATGGTTGCGGAGGTTAAGAGGAATAGGTGGCGGTTTACGGAGGGCGTTAGGGCTGATGCGGAGTTCCTTACTTCGGATGGGGAGTTGTTGAGGAGGATTGGGGAGGGAATGGGGGCTAGTGAGGGCATGGTGGATGAGGAGGGGGAGATGAAGGTGTTGAGGGTCAAGGGGGAGGGTGGATGGATTGCTGATGGCAGGGCCGGTGAGGGGGCTTGGAAGAGAGATCGAGATGGGTGGATGAGTGGGTTGGGAAAGAAGAAGGAGTCTGGGAGTGCTTCGACTTCTGGGGATTTAAAGCCGAGTGTGAAGACAGTTTCGCAGGGAACGGGTGGTGCAAGTGAGTCGATGAAGGGAACTACGGGCAGTCGCAATGGTTCGAGAAAACCAGCGACCTCTACGAGCTCATCAGCCAGCAGTACATTCACCAACGATCACATCAAAACCGAGCGCCGATCCAGCAACGTAACACATTCCAGCCAAAACACCGACAGATTCCGCCAAGGTCAGCCATCTAAAATCAATAACCAATCCATGGCGCCACCCAGCTCACGAAGTTCATACAGCGCTTCGTCGAACAGCAATCGGCCTTCTAGCTCAAGCTCACATTCTCATTCAAACCACCCTGCTTCGAGAAATATGCATGTCACCGGAGGCTATTCGGGCTTGAATGCCAGCAGTTCGAGCACTTATGCATATGGAACTGGCAAGCGAGGCATCAAGCGCGAAAGAGTGGACAGAGGGGAGATCATGTTTGGGGGGTTCTTGAAGGAGAGGAAGGAGGATGTTGAGAAGGCTTTTAGAGGGCAGATGGGGGTTATTGATTTGACTGAGGACGACTGACGTCTCAAGTCACTTTCCCCCTGCATTCATTCAAGTTAGCCTCCATGGCGATACGAATACTTAGCGACCTATCAACGTCCAAGCAGTAGCTCAAGAAGCTTCTTTCAACATCGATAGCCACGCCACGCCCGAGGACTTGACTTGCCTCGTGACGAGGTAGAGTGAGATTTCGGCCAGCTGAAGGGAGGATGGCGTTCATGACCAGGGAGGAAGAGGGTGCGGACGGAGCGAAAATTTCAAAGTGTAGATTTGAAAAGGCGACATTGCTATTCTTTCTATGAAACATATCTTTCTAGACTTCTGAAATCTGGCAGTGAGATCTGTCTCAGCGGACTGCGGTGGTTATCGCATTGTTCTGAAACATATCAACAGCGATTGGTGATATTTGAACATCGACATAATCCCTGCTCTATTTCCAGCAAGCCAAAAGATGACTGGCTTGATTTAAGACTCATGGCTTCAAAGTATCAGTCAGTCTAAGAGCAAGTTTGATTTTCGACGAATTCTTATCGATATTTGGCGACGAATACGAACCTGAAATCTTACCTATCGCCATTCCATTCCGTCAGTCATTCTGCGTGGGCCACTGCCGTTCCAATATACTTTCCTAGCTTCTCCATCTCATTCTTCAAAGACAAGCAAGATAAATCCCCTGACGGTATATCTACACAGGTCAACATTGCCTCTCATCAATGTCTATTCATCGACGCGCCGTTGCTATCACAACGCAGATTCAGGATAAGTGACCGCCTCATCTCCACCGTGGAAAAGCCGTAAAGGCAGCAAGACACTCTCTCGCCATAAATGGCTAGCGGGGCGAGACTGAAGATTGATCCAAGATGTAGAAAAGAAAGAAAGTCGACACAAATCCAACCCAAACTTGCTGCTCTCCTCTCTTCCCTCTGCTCTCGCTATCTATATATCTTCATCTAGTCTCAAATCACCAAGGCAGTCTTCGACTTTGCTGGACAGAACAGGACAAAACTCACGAGCTCGACGCACGCAACAAAGAGAAGAGAGTAATATTTTCAGAGAAGTGACAAGAAACATTCTAATCGAGGTTCTCGCCTTCTTGCTAAGCCGAAGTACGCGTGAGGACTTTTGGTGTGATATTTTTCTCGCGCCTGGATATCGCTGTCACGGAGGTGAAGGGAACAACATATATGAGTTAAGAGAAAGGAAGTCTGTGGGTGGTAGCTTAGCAGGTTGAGACATCGATCGCGTGCTTACCTCTTGTTCGTCACATATCGAGAGCGTTGTTGTAGGACTGAGTCAGGTCGTTGAAATTCAGCGTTGAATGGGGGCACTGAATGCAAGAACATTGGTTTCTTTCATGTCATGTTCATTTCATGTCCAGCCAGTATCTACCCAGGCCCATTCTCCCAAGCCATCCAGTCTAGTATGCACAATTCCTCGCCCGTCCTTCCCAGACACGGCCCGGGCCATAAAGCCATGTCCGCAAGTCCATCGATCGCATCATGTCATAAACCGAACCAGACCCAAACGCCAAACCAAACAACCTCTCGCTATGCAACTCAACGTATCGCGTACCAGCCATATATGCATGCATGCAGCATCATCTACCATATCTCGCGGTTCGTACTAGGATGGCCCAGCCACCCCGTGATCTATATGGAGCCGCCATATGCTTCTTCAAGGAAATGTTGAATCCTAGTGTAAGGCCGAAGGTTGAAGAATGAAAAGAGAGAAATCAGACGGAGGCGTATGTCCAGGTAGGTAGGTAGATGTACAAAGCTCCCACACCTTCTCACCGTCTTGGGGAAACCGGGGAAAAGCTGGCCTCCATATTTTCGAGCCCAATCCAGATCCAGTTCAGCGCAAGATCAAGAAGAAGGCAAGCGAGTTGAGTTAGCCATCCATTGGCCAACCACCTCACTTATCCAAACTCGTCGTATCCTCCAACGGATCCTCATGCTTCGCAACACTGCCCTTCCCACGCCACGTACTAACCGCCGGGATAGCGGCCTTATAGACCTGTCTATCAGTGCCATAAGCTCTCGGCGTGAGCTTGATGAGCGTGTGGAGAGGGACGTTGAGCCAAGGTGATTTCTCCTGGTCTTCGTTCATGAAGTAGGCGTAGATGCAGCGGAGGATGGCTTGGTGTGTGACAATGAGGATGTTTTCGCTGCGCTCGAGTTCCATGATGATGGGTTCGAGGCGGATCACTACGTCGCGGTAGCTGCAGGGGGTTGTTAGTTGTAGCTTTATGTGGGGGCCAGGGATGGGAGAAGTGATTAGAAGGGGGAATGTAGGGGGTGTGGGGGAGGAGACGTACGATTCTCCGCCGCGGTAGCGGTAATTGTATTTATCTTGATCTCTAGCCTCGAAATCTTCTGGATATTCTTCCTTGATCTCCGCGTAGGTCATATTGTCGCAGACGCCAGAGTCGAGTTCGTCGAGGGCTTTCCATTGTAATTGGTTCCATTCTTGAGGGAGGTGTTGCGCTGTGGCGATTGTTCGTTGAAGAGTTGATGTCCAGACTGTGAGTGGATGGTCATTTCCCTGGGAGTGTTAGGATTTCGAAAATGACCTTTGGAACTTGGTGCTTACGTCAAATGATTCCTTGACCAGGTCAGGGAGCTTTCGTGCATATGCCTCTCCGCGTTCTGAGAGCTTCGCATCACCGCCAATCTTGCCGTAGACATTCCACATAGATTCTCCATGCTAGGAACATTAGTCAAACTCTTATAAATCGTGGAAATCACTTACCCGCGACAGCCAGATAGATCTCTGCTTGATGTGTAAGTTCATCAAGTAATACACCACTCTACTCTGGAGATAATCCTGAATAGCATTGATAATGACTCTCTTTCCCACATTCATGATCTTGAGATATGTCAAATCACTCTCCTCCTCATCAATCGTCTCATACACCTTCTCATAGTTTCGAATCCTATTCCGGAAATCCTGCGCCGCCTCTTCTGGATCCTGGCCAACGTAGTCGGGTGATGTAGTCTTGACCTCCAGAATATTGCTCATGATCAATTCCTCATCATCACATTTACTTTCGACGAACAATGTCTCGACACCTTCTTTATCACAGCGTTCCTTGATCCAACGTCTGCGCTTCTTCGTGCTGTTTGTGGCATCTAGAATGGCGATGATTCCTCCATCCTTGAACCATTTCAGCATATCTGTGACGGCGGCTTCGGCTGCTGCGCGGCGCATACGTTCGCCTTCGAGGTTATTGACGTCGAAGAAGTCGGCGGAGGGTTGGGCGGCATCTTTACGGCGGTAGTTGCCTACGTTGAAGACGCGGGCGTCAATTGAGAGCCATCTGAGGTAGCGTTGAGCTAGGAAAGTTAGCTTTGGTCCAACAATCGTAGAAACAAGTCTAATTGAAGCAGTCGGTGTGCAATTGGTATCGCTACATCTGCGAACAGAGTATCTGCTGCTGCTGAAGGTAGAGAGCTTCGCCAGAGATGGCTTCGAAGCTCCTGACAGCTCTGCTTCTGCCATTTGCAGCACATTCCCGACCCAAAAATCAAAATAACCTACCCTTCTGTGCAATCAAACTCTTTCCCCTGGCAGGCAATCCCACCATCACAACGCAAATCTGCGTATCCTCGACCTGGACACCCGTTCCATTAGTCTTCCTACTTGGACGTGCGAGCTCCATCTTTGCTGTTTCCTCCTAATCTGCGAGCTTTGACGGAATGGAATATTTAAGTGTCGGACGAATTGACGAATTTGCAGAGGAATTGAGCAGGAAATAGGCGTTGTAGATGTAATATTGAGGTGATCGCGTGAGGTTTGATCGGGGAACGGGAATTCACGGCTTGCACCGGACACTGCCGATTTGCTTGCTTGCTTGATTGCTTGCGAGCAAACTCAATGAGGATGTACGAAGACAATTGGTCGGTCGCAGACTAGGAGAAATCGAGGGAAGAGTATACCGTCATGCGGTGATTGAGGATTAGGACGGTGAGGTAGAACGTGTAGGGAGGTGAGGTGATGTTGGAGTTGAAGGAAGAGGATCGGGTCGGAATAGTGAAGTGATGAAGGGAACTTTTTAGAGGTCGACAGGGATTGGATAGTCCCCTGTAATCCCTGTAAATGCTCCCAAATCTCTGCCGAGCTAACCCCGCACTCACTGAGGGGAGTTGAAGGTGGACCGAGGGGAAGAGGAGGAGAGGAGAGAGTAGGTAACAAAGAAGGTGGGATGATGTTCTGGAATATTACTATGAAGGGGCTTTATTTGTTTGTATTCCAAGATATCTACTTAGACATCAACTTTAACATCACTCCAAAATCCATATCCAACAAAAAATGGTTTCATCAGGTGCATCTGTGTTACCAACGCAATACACTGAAATACATGCAGCTTCCCTTTCCAAGGGTCCACCAAGTCTTTTCTTCCGAGACATGAGGACCCAGCCAGCCCTGCGAAGGGATCGTGACACTGCACCACAGGTGCAGCATATCAACAATAACGACACATGGTATCGTCGTACTGGCGAGGAAAAGAGGCTTGACGATAAATATCATGCGCGGAGATCAGGAGACTTGAAAGACAAGACGCTTGGTCATGGGACGGAGCTCTGTGGATTTTGCTTTTTCTTCAATCATTCTTTTGGACGAACAAAAAGCTAATTCCGGATCCAGACTTTGAATTTCTCAATTTTCAATCTTTGAAATCTTTGAGATTCGTTCTGTCATCAATTCCCGATTTTGGGGATGTTATGTCAAGTCCCAAGTAATCCAACCCAACAATCCACTTCGCCGAGGGTCGGGTCGGATCGACGGATACAGGCAGACCTCAATCACAAAGAGATAAACCGGATCTGTCATCCCACTCAGAAAGCAAGGACTTCTTCTTGCATATCCGGGTCTAGATCTTTCATTTCCTCTTTTCTGCAACATACGCATGGATTTTTTCCACTTCTCTCTCCTCACCGCTTCAAACCATGCATGAACTCATGCACGTGTTCGGCTGGCCTGGATGAAGTTCACGATACCACCGCGGATATCGATTCAGAGTGGATGATAAAGCGAAGCAGAACTATACACAACTCGATAAAGCAAGGCAAAGCAAAATCCATGGAGCCAAAATGCAAAAGGAAAATATAAGTACGCACATTTCCCATACTATAAGTCATACCCCTCTTCCTCCTCACCTCCCCATTACCATTTCCTCCTGCTGGGATTCCCGCCATTCTTCCTAGCCTGTCCTGCAAGTTTCCAGCAACCCAATTATTCGTCACGAGAATTCAGGAACCAGGTAAGTCCAAACAATCTCAATCTCAATATCGACCGATCGATCGCAAATACAATTGGTTCGAGGACCCGACTCGAAAGCACGGAATCGTGGAAATCAAAGTGCAATCAAGTACCTGGCGATAAGCACAGCGGCAGCAGGATGTCGTATCTCGTCACACCGCTTCTCTTCTCTTCCCTTCAATTCCCTTCACAAATCCAGTGTCCAATACAGTGCGAATTCTCGAAGCGAAGGATCCGGACCAGAATCGTTTATAGGTAGATAGAAAGCTGTAAAGGGGGAAAAGCCGCAAGATGGAAGAAGTAAGTGGATATGGATATGTTCCGTGCTGAGACGAGACGAGACTGACTGAGATCTGTCTGTCTGATGGATCTGGTCTGATTTGACTTGGCTTTGCCCCCCTCCTCGTCTCTTTTTCGCCCAGGTGCAGGGCTTATCGCGAGGATATGAATGGATTGTTTTAAAGCGGCCTTGGAAATGAGGGGTTGTGGGCGAGAATATGTCCGGCGATTTCCCAGTTCTGCTATAGGTAGGCCTAGGCTAGGGTATCGACTTATCTTGGGTAGGGGAATTGATTCTCTATCAGTAGAGTATGAGAATTGAGATATTTTAATTTGTTCAAAAGTAAATAGAATATGACATTGAGATATTCATTGCACCGATAGCAATTAACCCACGCATCCACCCCAGGCCTTTTCTGCAAGATGCTTTTTCTGGATCGGATGCTTGACGAAATGACGGGACACGCGGCCGCTTTGGCCGGATCTCAGCCCAATAAGCGAGGGGTTATTCTTAGAGCAGACCTCAGACTTCATCAGACTTCACTCGAACTTTCAAACCTCCGCCCAGCATTCCATCATCGCACCAAGATTCTTATTTCTCCTCGCACAGACTGCCCTTCCATTCTCCAAATCATCTGTATGAAGCAAGCAGCTTTCAACTTAAGCCATGAAGCTGTTTCTTCCAGTTCTTCCGTTTCCCACCGTACACTGCTACACATCCCCATCCTCTCAATTCACTCTCTACACCTCTATCTACCTGCTCCTTCACCTATATCCGCTCTCCTCCCTAATATCCCAAGATTTTACTGGCTCTACTCGAGCCTCAATTGAGCCTCAAACTCTGTTTGAGCATGAGGCTGAATCATGTCAGGAAGCAGGGGCCGTTTCGTTTCATTTCGCTTGGCTTTGTTTGGCTGAGATGTCCTAGAGTTTCTTGGCTTTCGTTGAATCGTGATTAATTGCGTCGCTGCTTTTTGCTTTTCGCATGTGATTTTGTGTTTGTTTTGATATTAGAAAGAAAGTCTTGATTTCTGATTCATTCATATGTCTTGCTAGTACTTTACCTTTGCTCGCTTTACTGTGCGATTCTGAATGTGAGTAATTATCGACACTTTTCAAAGTGCTGTGGTATGCTGCGAATGTCACAGTTATTCTTCGTGATATTGAAGTGGAAGAGTTGCAGCCCTCCGTTTAGGTCCAAGGGCAGGTATTTACCGGCCCATTCGCACAGGGGAGCTCATGCCAAACTAAATGGTCAGAAGTACACTTCAAGTATCACATGAAAACTCGTTTTTATTCAAGGCATCGTTGCGTTGCATTCCATTTCCTCGTTCTGAAAGTCTATTCTAACATCAAGTCAAAGAAAACTAAATGCGCATCCTCATTGTTCCCCAGAGGAACATGGAATTCCCAGATGATGGTAGAGGTTGGATGTCCACCGATGTAATGCTCAAAACGCCATGCACGCATATCCATTGAGGTTCAAGAGCAGTAGAATGCAATATCCACCATCGCAATGCTTGAAAGACGCCACCCATGCATATCCATCGAGTCGAAAGAAAAGGAGAAAGAGAGAACTCAGGGAAAATATCCACCCAGAAAGCTATCCACCACTCTTGTTATGACCACGTCAAGAAAAAGCAAATGAGAGAGCCGAGTATCCACCAGATCGTCACTGCAGGAAGATCGAAGTCTGAAAGAGGGACCGAGCGATCAGTCGTTGGCGAGAGGGTGAGAATCCTGATCTCAGCCGAAGCCAACGAGAGGAAGAAGAAGAAGATCCATCAGGTTCGAGAAGCGGAAGCAGAGTCCGAAGGAAGCCGTAGGAATTTCCTAGTCCATGATCGAGCAATCCAATGCCATGTACACCAACCAGATCTATCCACCAGGTTCCAGTTGATCAACGCATCAAGCAGAAGCCTAAGCCTCATCATCAGCCGCATAATTAATCTCATCGAGAATATCAGCCCATTCTCCACATTCCTTCAATGCATCCTCATCAAATATCCATCCACCAGGTGGGAGACGCATGCCATTTCCAGGACCATCCGCACCATTCGAATAGCTGACTGGCAACCCGTGTCCGTCATAGGCATTGCTTCCAACGTAGCTGTAACCTTCATGACCTGGGATTGGACCATCTTGCTCGTGGTAGACCTGAGGATGAATAACACCGTTCTCGTCGACTGCGTAGATATTCTCGGGGATGTTGTCGCCGTACTCATCTTCATCGTTGGCCGCATTGTATCCATAACCGTCCTCGAAGACTTCTTCATCCGACGAGAATTCATCGCCAGGACCATACTCCTGCATGCCATCTCCTCCCTCTCGGACTGCATAATCCTCTCCTTGTACTGGCTTCTCATCATATCTGGAAGCAGGAGGCGTATAGTACGGTCTACCATTATCGGTCTTCTCATTCTGGCGCCAGATCTTGGTGAGAGATGGAAGACGATCGAGCTCGTGCTTGAAAGGGACGACTTGACGTTCATGCCATGCGATGTCTCCATTTGCTTTCTTAGCGATGATTTGGTCGATGAGAGCGGACTTCTCGGCGGGTGTGAGTGCGATATGTGGTGGGATGAAATGGCGCATCATACCCGTACTGTAGAGATCGACGCGTGGAAGTGGGAATCGACGTTGGCCTATTCGAATCAGCATGTATCCAAATTCAATCGCTGAATCATTCGAAATTGTGTCAAGAGGGAAGGGAAAGGGGCAAAACTCACGCATCTTCCTAACTCTCATCTCACCCTCCATCTTCAACTCCCCCATCTCCGGCCAAAACGCTCTCATCCCCTTCCCATACCGAAATCCAACCTTCCCCTCCATCAATCCTTCCTCCCCACCAGCCCAGAAGTTCGTCTTCTCCCCAAGAACCCCACTAAACCCAATGTAACCTCCAACCTCACCAGCCTTCTCGCCTTTCGAAGCCTTCCTCTCACCCTTAAACACCCACGCAAGTTCACACCCCGCAATCTTAACCTCCTCCAAACTCTTCAAGTTAACCTTCCCACTCCACAAATTTCCTCCCAAACCATTCGATCCAGATCCACCAGATCCAGCACCACTCATCACGAACTCCCGCTCCTTCTTCCTACCCTCCAACTCCCTAATCCTCCCCTCCAGCACCCTCCTCTGCTTCTTCGCGAGATCACTCGCAAACGCCGCGTTATGCGCATTATACTCTGTCGCCGTGCGTGAGAAGAATGGACTTCGAAGTAAATGTAGGTGTGAGGCGACGGTTTGGAGACGTGCGAACTTGGCGGCGTTGGATGCTGCGGGCGAGATCCAGGATTGGGAGAGCCCGGCGTTGTGCGGTTGTTGGTATGATGACGTGGAGGTGGAGGTTGATGGAGACATGGCGAGGGCGCGGAGTTGGGTGAGGAGGATGGTGTTTATGATGGATGGGGGGAGGTCGTAGTCGATGGAGAGGATTGGGAGGACGACGAGGTTGGTGGTGGTGTTTGTGGAGGAGGAGGAGGGAGGAGGGAGGGAGAGAGGAGGGATGGTGGTGAGGCGGCCACCACGTGGTGTGATGGTGGGGGTTGGTGGTGGTGCGGCTAGGTGAATATGTTAGTTTTGAAGGTGAATTTCAATGTACCGTGGTGAATTTGGGACTTGAGTTTGAGATGGAGTTCACATACCGGCCGGAGACGGATCGGAGGGAGAGGATGCGGCGACGGCGGCGGCTGGACACCAAATCAGTATTCTGGACGAATTCTCCAATGGTGTTTCCAAAGTCCTCTGGATAATATAGGACATTGAAAAGAAAGCCAAAGGCTGAACAAAGGTAGCGATAGACGTACCGGACGAAACACAGCTTGGTGCTGCGGCAGCAGCAGAAACGACGGCTGTGATCAAAGTTAGTATACCAGAAATGCTTCTCAAAGATACACTCGAAAGTCCTCCACAAATTCCAGAAGAAGCAAGTCTGGTATATTTGAAAGGCTGAACCTTTGGACAAGATATGAATGGGATGGGAGAAGTGTATGAGAAAGAAAGAACGTACCAGGAGCAGGGGTGCCAACCCGCGACGGTCCTATAAGATCGAAGAACGAATCAGCAAATGTCTCCTCAGATACCTCTCAGTATTGGTCCAGATCTCCTCAGCAGAATCATAGCCATATAAGCCACCCAGAGTATTTTTGCGCCCAAGATAACTCATCATGTCTCCTAGGATGCCGCAAATATGCCTCAACCATCTTATCCAGACACCAATGATCAGTCCTCCTCTGTATCAATCCCAGATCGCCCAACAACGCACGATCCGGCAGCATAGTATGATTCGGAACGCCATGCCTCTCCAAGAGGGCACTGAAAGAGGAAAGCAACGTACCAGCACTAGGTCCCCTCGAATGGGGGATCCAGGCCCCAGACATCTCCTTCAGCTGGTGAGGCTGAGGGATGGTGATGTCTGGGACCTGGATGGCCACCCCAGACGAGGGTTCCTCCTTGCGGCCGAGGAGGCCGCAGATGAAGTTGGTGAGCGCTGGAGAGAAGAGGAGCAGTTAGCTCGTGGTCTTTTCATATGGTCGGAAGAGGAAGAGGAGGGGGGAAGGGAGCGAGAGAGGACGATGGAATGAAGGAGCAACGGGATGGAGAGGAGCAGGAGGACGAGGACAAGGATCATGAGGATGAGAATGAGAACGACGACAAGACCATTGAGGAGGAGGTAGGGGACCACCAAATGGTCCTAGACCTTCTTCCATTTGAGGTATGTGGGGATAGGAAGGCGTAGGAGCAGGTGGGAGAGGTTGAGGGTGTAGTTGAGGTGCTGAGTAAAGAGAAATTGCAAGTCCTCAATTGGTTGCAGGACATGCAATCGTCTCCAGGAGTCCTGGAAGATGCTTTGAAAGATCAAAAAAGGAGATATAACTTACAAGCAAAACAATCCATGGTGCTGGTGCTGGTGCTGTTGGTGTTCTTGGGGAGAGGTTCAACGATCTTGGAGAGTCTTGTTTACCTGGTCCAAGCGCCGTCCTCACGTGAACAGACTTTTTCAGGACTGACCCACCTTGGACCCTCGAGGTGCATGTCGTGAACAAATAATCAGACATAAACCTCTGTTTATGGGCATTTTCTTTGTGGTTGGTATTGTAGTTGTGGAGTGATTGTGAAGTGACGCTCCAAGAGGGTTGAAAATAGTTTGCTGAGGCTCGCTTCTCGAATAGGGGCTGTCTCGCTTATTCGAGTAGCGCAGGCGGAACGGAACATGTTAACTACTCAGACCTGAGAAAATAGGACAACTCAAGAACTTGAAAAGAACTCAATTACGTCGGCTAATGACATGTTCTCCTGACGACTTGATACCGACTTGATTCTCGATGCCTTTGACGCTGAACGAGTGAGGTCTCCAGTCCAGGAATAAAGACGGCTGTCAAAGTCTCTGAATCAAAGAAGTGCCCCAAGGTCTTGGGGAAATCAACCCCTCCAACTCTAGTCAATGCAGGATCAAGAAAATCTCATATACTTGCTGGCTACGACTTTTGATACCAAATCATGAGAGACAGCGAGACCATCTACCAATCTATCAAGAATAACAACCTCTTTTCTGACACAGCGTTGTTCTGTGTGACTCACCATTCAGATAGTTTCGCTTTTCTGCGTACCTGTATCGGCCTCTTTAAGCGATTTCTATCAATTTGCATCTGTAATTTAGCAGGCAGTAAAGGCAGCATCTTGAAGATTTCTTTCCCCCTATTCCGGGTCCACCCTCTCCGCGTAATGTCCACCTCATGCGAATGAACATATGCATAAGTCATCGCATATTGATAGAAGAAATTGGAGAATCTGGAAGCAATAGAAACGGTCTCCGTATAGTATTACTTCCCTGCTAGTACCAACAACGAAATCCGTCAACATCGACTCTTTTGGAAAACCCTCAAAATGCAAGATTGACTCCGTAGCCAGCGTTCCGCGCTCGACGAGACGTTCAAGGAGGTGGTGATATGTCGCAGCAGTCGTGTCAGTTATTCCGGTCTTCAAATGATAATGACCATGAACCTGATAGCAAAGAGCTTCTTGACAATGACGGAACAATAATTCGAAACTTTGCACAAAAGATTGGTAGCTGGACTGGTTGAAACAGAAATAATGATGAACATGTTGGCAAAATATCAGAAAGAATTGAGCCGTGAGTGCCAACACTTTGAGTCTCGCTAGGCTCGAGCGGGGTTAGTACGAGGTATTCCCCCACGCTTGAAATGTCTCATAGTAAGAGACGGTGAAATGAACATGGAACCTCCATGTTTCTTCTCGTTGGTAGAAGCCCTTTTGCCTTTCGACAACGCTTGAATTCTCGTCAGGACAAACGAGTATAGATTAGATCAGCTAGTGATCCGTTGGTCTGAGGTCTGTGGCAGCCTATTTCGTATATATCCTATCAGCGGTCAATGAATGGATGACATTTTTCCTTGCAATTCAATCAGACCTGTTGTCACTAGCTTCACTGTCGTCATGTTTACAATGCTGAAGTCATGCACGCCCTGCATAGCAGTGCACCGGCCGAACCACGAGTCTCACTACACCCAAGGCATGAAGGCACTCATGGAGAGAGGTATCGAGGCTCGGTGCCAAGTCTTAACAACTAGTAGTAACTGCAGACAGCCCATAGACGCCTTTGTATTCATTTTGCTGCATTTGCCCTACTCAAGCGCCGCTGGCGTTGATGTACACAGGAATAGCGATTAGCTTTGACCCCAACCAAAGACGCAACAGATTTAGCAGAGAGCCATAACTACTCACAATTGTGTTGTCACCGTTTAATTACCGTGAGGCTTGAAGTGCTGATGTAATATACATTCGGACTGCAAGACCCATTTGTTTATTTTGACTCTTCATAAGCGATGCCAAGGGCTTTCCCCTCCTGTACAGGAACCCCACTTCACCACCCCCACTTTCACCAGGTAAAACCATCCAACATCCCACAACGGCAATGTCAGCTTTACTTTTTTGTCAGCGACAGATTTCATTGCTTTCCAGTTCCCCTGGACGTTACTTAGCTGTCGCATTCCTAAAATCCCTTTTCCGGAGTGTACCTCATCATCTGACATTCGAGACATTTGATGTTTAGCCGGCACATCACAACACCCACATAGAAAGAAACATTTTATATGAAAAATCCTTTAATTGTGTAATTGGCTTACAATGAGATGGTATCTTACATTGTCTTCACTGTGTCGTGTCAGCTGTAATTGACGACTCCACAGAAAGAGCTGAAGTTCAAAAGCTGGTGCCTAAACAAGCGTCGTCAGAATCCAACACAGCCACACCAGGTCCAAAACATGATCAGTGATCACGATCTTTATTCCAACCTCGTCAAAGAGCTACGACGATAATCGCCTCGAATTGTCATTCTAAGATCTCGATGACAAGAACTCATCCTCATCAGCTTTCAACGAGAAATTGAGTTCTTCAGCCCCCAACATGGCAGAAGCTCCACCCCCCTACTCACCCCACGACCCCTCCGGACCAACCCACCAACTCCCGCACCGCCAACAATACCTCACTCACCTGCCCAACCCAAGCAGCACCACCCTACCTCCAAACTACCCAGGCACAACTTCCATTCCACCAGAAGACCTTCAACGGGCCGGCTTCATATCCGCATTATCGTACTTCGAATTGCGCTCCGCACCACCGACGAGACCGCGCAATGTATTCTACCATCACATGACGCTGGCTGCGGATACACGTGCGAAGAGTCTACCGTTTCCGCAGCCGGGAGATACGTGGATGAGTCGAGGGGTGGATGCGCATGATTGGGAGACGTTTTTGAGTTTTCTTTTGACGCCGTATTGGGAGGATGCGAGGCGTGATTTGGAAGGATTGGTGGAGTTGGAAGCGGATGTTGGCCTTGATATGCCGGGTTTGAATTTAAGCGGATCTAGGTCGAGAGATCAGACCCGGCCTTTACTCGGAGAGAGTTCAGCTTGTGGAGGGACTGGAAGTCAGTCTCAGAGTAGAGAACATGAACGGCTGAGACGGGTGCGAGTTGAAGCTGTATCTTCGCAGTGGAATGAGGGCTTCTTCGGGCCTCGGGGTTTGCAAATCATTATCAATGTTAATGGACCTCCACCGACTGGTCCGACGGATCCAGTGGCCCCAAGACGCAATCTCAGTAATGTGCTGCAGAAACGACCACCACCAGAAGCGGAAGAAACGCTTCTTCACCAGCTGGTGGGGAAATGGAAGAAGTCACCAGTGAAACAAGTACTGGAGAAAGGAGGTGAAGATATCGAGGCGCTGAATAAGAAGATCGAAACTCCTCTATACAGAGCTGTGGTCAAGGGAGATCGGGATATTGTGCAAGTACTGCTGGATTACGGCGCTGATCCAACTGCGAGACCTCCAGGTTCAGAATCCCCATTACATATCGCTTGTTCGAACGACAAGAAGTATATTGTTAAAGCACTGATTGAGACAGGCAAGGTGGATCTGAGGGAGCCGAATGCCAAAGGAGAGACTCCACTGTATTCAGCAGTGCTCAGACGACACAAAGATTGCATTGATGTCTTGCTCGACGCGGGTTCAGATCCCAATGCACGACCTCTGGGACAAGATAGCATGCTCAGTATCGCTGTAGCGAATGATGCCAAAGCAGCTGTCAAATCGATCGTCAAATCCGGAAGAGTGAGGATTGATGAGCTGAACTCGAAAGGTGAGACTCCATTGTATGTTGCTGCTCAACGACGGCAAAAAGACTGTATCGAGACACTTCTTGAAGCTGGAGCAAACCCAAATGCTACGCCAATTGGGAAGGATACCATGCTTCATATAGCTATATCACACGATTCCAAAGGTATAGCAAAAATGCTGTTGCAACACGGCGTCAGCGTTGAGGAATTGAAAAGTGGGGAGCCACCTTTGTGCAGAGGTGAGCAATTCTCCAACAGTCGAACCCTTTTCCCGCAAATATTGACGATCTCACAGCCATATACCGAGGTCAAACAGCAATGACCAAGCTCCTCCTCGAATACGGTGCTTCAACCTCACGCAGAACAGCGAAAGGCGAAGCCCCTTTGTCAGTGGCAGTCAATCGCGGTGACCGAAGCATCGTATCCATCCTCCTCGACCAAGAGAAAATCGACCTCGAGGCCGAAGACGAGAAACACAGAACTCCACTCTGGACAGCCGTCTATCGAGGTCATACCACTATTGCCGAGATGCTACTTCGAAAAGGCGCATATGCAAGCAGGAGTCCAGCTGGAGAAGAGACACTGTTGAATCTCGCTGTCGTCAGAGGAAGTACTTCCC
Organism: Cadophora luteo-olivacea; assembly: GCA_026120085.1. NCBI lineage: Eukaryota > Fungi > Ascomycota > Leotiomycetes > Helotiales > Ploettnerulaceae > Cadophora > Cadophora luteo-olivacea. Next base: position 187,896 of record JALRMC010000041.1, on the reverse strand, counting down.
TCACACATTTGCTGTTGGAGAAGGGGGCGGATCCGGAGGAGAAGAGTCGATCGAACGAGGCGCCTGTTTTCCAGGCTGTTTGTCGTGGTGATGCGGCTGTGCTGTCGTTGCTGCTCGGCAAGGGCGCGACTCCAGATACGAGGAACCCGGCGGGGGAGACGGCGCTGCAAAGGGCTGTGTATCGGTCTGATACTTCGGCTGTGTCTTTGCTGTTGGGAAAAGGTGCGAATCCGGATTTGCAGGTTGTTGGTGGAGAGACGCCTCTTTATATGGGTAAGTGATCTTCTCGACCCGATTTTATGGCAGGCTCGCACAATTGAAAATCAAATGCTGACCCTTCGTAGCGGTATCCAGGAACAGCACATCAATCGTGTCTATCCTGCTCGCACACGGTGCCAATCCTGAAGCTCGAAGTCCGAATGGAGAGTTGCCAATGAGCCGCGCTATCTATGTGAATAGCACATCCATCGTGTCTTTGCTCCTGAGTCGAGGTGCTGACCCAGCTTCGAGGATGCACAATGGTGATACGATGTTGGAGTATGCAACGAAGAGAGGAAACAAGACTATCATTCAGCTGTTGACGAACTGTGGACCGAGAGAACCTGCGGAGAAATTCTTGCGGATGTGATTAAGAAATGGAAGTGGAGTTGACGGAGTAATGAGCGAGAGTGAGACGCGGGGTAGAAAGTGGACTCTAGTGAGAACATTCAATGGGCATAGATTCGGAATTGCGGTGAAGAAGTTGGGGATATGCTCTCCGTGCCAGTGTCCCGTTGATATAGGAACATTACAGACAAGGAGTGCAAAACGATACTGAGATTGTTGAGAGATTGGACTGCCTGTACCTAACGATACCCATGTTTGTACTTGCACGTAGTTTTCGAACTCGCTGTTGTATGAAGTGAAACTTCCCCTTACAGAGAATTTCGCCCGGGCCTGATCAAGATTTGCCGAGTCCTTTGCTTACAATGAATAATCATGTTCCTGACGATATGTCGGAGATCCTCCATCTACCCAATGAGATTTAATGGGACATCAGTTATTTCTGCGAGGGCATCGGAACGATCTACTGGGTCGTGTCGTCACTTTTCACAGGTGCTGACGATAAGATGCAAAGTATGAGCCGATGTCGTGGTATAAAACCATCCCGAACTCTGCAAGTGGCCATCCTGACCAGGCTTCCGATCTGCGCGGCATGGAGCCAATTTTCACGAGCAGCAGTGTATCGTGTAGCACAAAGTGACGCACACTGTGACCACTGAGCCGATTCACAAGCCAGCAGTTCGTCTGTTACCATGCAGCTAAAGCCAACATTCAGTCAGCGGCTGCCGTATCTCTCCGGCATTGCTTTGCCCGTTACACGGCAATGGAGAAAGTCATGCGCCAGGCAACGTCGAAGCGACTTAAGCATATCATGAAAGAAGACGGTCCTTGACTATGTCTAGAAGATATTGTGGGGTCATTGTCACTGACGAATCCAGCTTGTGGTGGGGTCGTATGGGGGCGCGGTACTAGATCTGAGCCCGAGTATATCTGAAAAAAAGACGGTGTGTGAACCTGGGACTATTGCTGATATCCCTTTGTTGATTTGTGATCATGATGAGATGGATGTACTGCGAGGAAGTTGGCTCAAACAAGAGTGACTGCATCTCTCCGGCTGCCGGAGAACTGAACCGAGCTTGAACAGGACGTGGTTGTCATCCAATCAGCTCGGGAAGAATTCTGGTGCCTGGAAAGAACCCAAAGACGGCATGGCCATGTTTTCCAATTTTGGGAAGAAGCCTTTCCGTGCATCTTGTGAGTTCTGCTGTCCTGCTTGATGTTCGGTCGAGACTCCGCAGCAGCATATACAATGGAAGGACCTCAGTTTCTGTGAAGAGGTATGAGCGACTGATGGGCTTGTTTTGAGGTGAAAATTCACGAAACATAGATGACTTGAACCGACTTAGCTCATGCTCAATTCTTGACGCCACCTTAACAAACCTCCACAGGAATGCCGGACACAATTGGGTCTCATGCTCCTTGGAATTTCCGTCCATTCTTTCAATTTGCTCGAGCATCGTATCGCAAGATCAATCAGGATGCAGGGAATTGGCAAGGATGTCCCGCATGTTCGTACTCTCGGCTCATCTGCATTTTACGGCCGCGGTCGCCGCAACCCGAGGCCCAGCCCTACGAACCTTGCTTGTTATCCACAGGGCGCACCAAAAGTCTGGTAAGCTTTGATCAGAGGTCGAGCAATGCCATGATATAATGCATATCTATTGAATCTGTCGTGCAGAATGACCATGACGACGTCGTACGAGTCAGCTACCAGATCTTATTTGCCTTGGAGCCCAAGTCAGCACAAGTGCCGTACTCGGTGACAAATTTGGCTGCTTGTGCTGATTTACTGAAGACCGCTGGAGCCGCTATATGCGGGGTTTCCGCAGTCCACAACTGGATGACTGTAGGGCGGGAGGCGCTGACCGGTGCGTCTGCTGTGCATTGTGGTGGTCGCTCGCGTAAATATCCCACTTCAGCTTCATACCTGATCTTATATGATCTGGCACAAGAGCCATCAAGCACAGCATGGTGCTATCCAACGATGCCTAAGTATCAAACCCAGTGAGCGGCCACTAGGATTTTAACCGCCCTCGCATTCGTTTGTCGAACCGGAAAGCCAAGCTTATGGCCAAAGAAGGCAATCGTCGCCGTGGCCCCCAACCCTCGATACCACTGACGGGAGAAGGGAGTAAGGTGTCTGGCTTTGATTGGTTAGCTCGTACCTGCAGGTCACTGAGTTTCATGCATGGAGAGATTGGAGGACGACGAAAATCATTAACTTGAAGTTGGGCAGCATTGAGCTTCTATGTCCGCAACAGACGTACTCAATAACATGAAGCTGATGGTAATCGTCACCTGACCTTTCAGTGCCGCAGTGTAGTGGAAATTTGCCGCCCAGGGAACGAGGCCGCGAATGAAATAAAGCTGCAGCCCTACTTAATCGAGATAACCGCCGTGTCATTGATGATCCACATATTGACTGGTAAGACACAAACGCCGACAGTGCCAAGTCGGAACAATCCTTGAAAAGTCTGTAGACATGCCCCAGACCGTTTAGATCCGTGCAGCCCTACTCCAATCGGGAAATAGGATCCAAATGAAAGGTCAGAATCAGCGATCAGTAATGCTAAAGCCATCTTTGAGGAGGTGTGCCCATCAGAGAAGAGCTCCGCGATCCAAGTGGCCTAGCCCAGGAACATGGATCTGGATATTTCCTCTTTCTACCGACCAATATACGTGGCGAGCCGTCCCGGAGGTCTGCCTGGTTCCGGCGGTGACTTCGCTTCTCGTGTTATGGACGAGTAGAGCGGCCTGCCGGGCTTCTCTGCGCTTAAAGTGCTGACCGCCAACTTCACAGACAGCCCACGCGCGGTAGTTCAGGGGCCACAGGGCAGAGAATTCTTGGGCCAAGTTGAACGCTCAATGCTGACTGCATCGTCGGTAGCCATCTTGCTTGATAATTCAGATACTCATGAGTACGGCTCATTCGCTGGCCAAGAGCTTCGCCCCGGACTTCAGGGGTAACTACCTTGCCATACGTTGCGGTGCTAGCTGAGAGGGCTGTATGGCCACAGCCTGCAGAGTACGCTACCTGGCGCAATTGAAGTCTGTAGAGAATATGCTGGACGCACATTGACGACATGCCTTGCAGAACCCATCGAAAACCTTCGGCCTGCCCGAAAGCACATGGCACATCTCTGTCTGTACTTATGCTTCAAGTGCAAAGTGCCGGCACATTTGTACAGTCACGAATAGCCTCTCAAAGAGACTCCCAAGACGTACTGAAAATGAACCAGCCAACGAGACCATCAGCTAAAAGAAATAGATCATCAGGGTTCGTAATAGTTCCCAGGTCGCGGTCGGTTCAGGATCTTGAATGTTGGGCTAAATTCCCGATCCTAACCAAGAAGACCCGTGAGAGAACCTTACTGACTCTGAGATCAGAAAGCACTCAAGAACTGGATGTGGGACTTGCAAGTACGTACTAGATCGCGAACGGACAACACCATGATGCTGATGCTTACGTAGGATACGTGAGTGCCTCGTTCCTCTCCTGAAGCTTTTCCGGTATACGCCTTTGAACCGAGTCGTTATTGCTCCATGATCGTATATCGGGGCAAAAGTGTATATTTCAGCCAGGGCTGATAGATATGGATAGGTCGAGTCAAGTGCGACGAGGGGAAACCCGTAAGTATGTCTGAGATGTCCTGATCCACTTTACTGACAAACAGATTTGCAATCGATGCACGAAATTCGGAATTACCTGTGATGGATATGATCGACAGTCCAGAACACCAAGTCCAAGGTCTCATTCTCAGGGACTTGCACCGATCACACGAACAAGAGCACCGTCTTTGCCATCGATACCCACTGCACCATCGACCACGAGACTCGAGACAGATGAACACAGGCGATACTTTGACATGTTCCGGGACCAGACATCTTTTCAGTTGACACCTTTCTTTGACTCGGATTCATTCCGCACAGTCGTGCTTGAATCATGTAGTGTGCCGGCGATTCGACATATAGTTGTTGCGATAGGAGCCCTGGCGAAAGCATGCATGAGGTTTCACGAACAGCATGATAAACAGCTAGGACGGTATGTGGCGGACCAGAGAAGGCATCATAGAGCCGCGATCACGGAGTATTCCAAAGCCCTCGGACTGATGAGAGAGGCAAGCATCCAAGGCCGCCAAGATCTGAGAACGACATTGATTACTTCGCTGCTCATTGCCTGCTTTGAGTGCTGCCATGGGAATTACGATTTGGCGGATGCGCAAGTTGAGAGTGCCATAGGACTAATGAACAATTGGCGAAAATCTTACCCAAGCGCCGCCCCGGTACTATCCTCCCCGGCCCCAGATGTTGTCGACGATCCTCTGATTTGCATGTTCGGCGGTCTTGAAGTTCAGAGCAACCTTTTCGGCACGAAGAATACACCAGACCAGCATCGAGTCATGATGTACGAAGGCGAAGATGTCATCCAAGGGATGCCGGCGTACTTCGACGACCTCGATATCGCTCGAGCATACATGCAGCTTATCGTCAAGCGGCTCTTACATTTGATGTATAGTATTGATGCATCGCACGATACTGACACCGAACCAGATGCTCAGGCCAATACCGAAAATCAGTGCCAACAAGACTTCATGCAAGAGCAATTCCTACATGATCTCGTCTCTGACAGTTCCATGAACCCATCCACATATCAGTTCGGATACATACACCACCGTTCGCAATTAGATCGATGGAACAGCGCCTTCAACTCGTTGCTCGAACAAGCCCCTTTACTTCAGGACGAGGTGGCTGTGACTCTGCTCCATCTTGGCTTCATGTCTTGTCTGCTGCTATTGAACACAATCATAGGACAGAAAAATGTGTCGTTGGAAGAAGATACAATGAATATAACTGGGATCGTTCGAGATTCGAGCCTTGTGGTTGATCGCCTCCGAAACACATCGAGTTCCCGTTTCGTGGTCCTCCAGGGCATGCTTGACCCTACGAGGTTGACGGAAGTATTGAAGTCAGGGAGTAGACACGGTCGAATAGAAGCCATACGTATGCTCTTCAGATGGCCACGGAGCGAAGGACAGTCAGATAGTTTGTTCCTGGGCAGGACGTTGCATTGTGCTCCAATGACCAACGGATATGAGGACGATCGGTAATTATGACAGAGGAAAAGTCACAGTAGACACTTTGGAGGAGTATCTAGGGGCAATGGAGACCGTATACCACAGCCTTGGCGCTGTGTGAACTGGAGAGTCGGGCCCCATCATCAGAGCCGTGTTTCTTGTGTGAAGCGGTTCTCTTGAAAACCCGTGAGTCCAAGATGACTTGTTTTAGCCTCGCAGCTGACACGACTATCAGGTTGACCCCATGGGAGACGTCTGGTGTCTGTCGTCCCAGGGAAGACCAGACTGGAGGGATATCGAGGCCAGCACGTGACTCATGCAGCACCTCAATGGGATATAGGTATGCGCACCTTTGGCCCCCACAAGCTGCCTGGCGATGCACCATAGCACCATTTGTCCCATTTCCTTGGCAAATTTTGATGATTGAAGAACGCGAGTGGGAGGGCGTCGATGCTGCTACGAAGCCAGCTTCATGTCAAAAGTATGAATGATGTTAGAATTAAGTTGAAGGAAGAGGATGTGGTTATATTTAGACGTATTTTAGCGTTAAGCTAGCGCTTGCTGACTATTCGGCACCGATTTCCGTGCTCCTCCTCGCTTCCCCTTTTATCGTTCTCCAAAGTCTTCAATAAGGTATCTGCCATGTGAAGACTTGCATGGGCTTCATACACCTCTGAGATCTCTTTGACAAGAGCGTTCCTCGGAGCGCTTCATATCACCTCATACGCTCGCGGGACAGTCACGTCAACAACAGTTAATTCGCGGCCTTGAAAATGTCGGACCTGCTCTCATTGGTCTCAAAATACGAGCTATTGATCCATACAGCCAAATATCACAGCACTTTTGACCTATTCCATCTTGCATTGTCAAGTGCTGATTTCCACGCCATCGTTCTGCGATCCGCCCCTGTCTTTGGGCATCTAAAGGTCAGTGCATTGTGCATGGAACTGGTCTTGCAGCGCGTCAGAATTTCAAGAGATTATATGCTCTCCGCCCGCCCGGAAGACTCAAGTTGGGGACAGGACTGCAGAAAGTCAAGATATGACGAAGAGATTGAGGTGCGCGTTTGGAACTTGAAGTGTGATGCGGCAAATGCACTACCGTGCCGAAATTGTGGGATCAATGTTTGCGAGGTTAGCTTCCCTAGCAACTATGTTCGGTCAGATGATTGAGGGACATCCAAAAGGTAATATCGCTATGTGCCCAGTGTGCGAGACACTCCTGGATATGCTTCTAGACGAAGGCATCATATGGATTCAGCGATGACTGGTCGTAACGTCATCCGTCATTGTCAACAATGCGATGATGCTGTTGACGCAGATTTCCCGCAATCTATTCCTAAGTACTGCAATCGTGATCAGTACACCAGATGGATATGTCTACGTTGCAAGGAGACATAAGACAACATCAGCAGATTGTATCACAGAGCGCGAACGAAATGGGATCACCAGTGGGGCCAAGATATGGAGGATGGTATGTGCTTGAATTCCAATGTGAACTGGATCGCCGGAAGTGCTCTCGGAGCGATCCTAACTGGAGATATGCAGCGTATTCAACTGCCTTAGTTCTGGTGCCCATGTGGAATTCGAGCCCCGAAAGCTGGTAATGTACGATGTGCGTGGTGTGAGAAACCACACGACTTGGATACTTGGTTTGATGAAGACCCATACATCATTCCATTCTTCGACAACATAAGTGTGAATAAACATTCTCGAATCCCATCTGATTAAATCTCGACGGCATCGCAGAATCCCTATCACCCAAAAAGATACAGCAGATAGACGTGATGCAAAGTGTCGAGTTTATCTGCCTCCGTGAGATCATCCTTTGTCTCTTCTTGACACCGAACAGCACAGTCAAAAGAAACCAAATACACGACAAACTATTAAGGAATCGAGGGTTCATCGATTCGTGCCAGTTCCACATTTTGTAGAGTAGCCAATGTATGTTTAATTCCGCCCAACTTCCTGGCGGGATACATCACATGACATTGTAGCTGCAAAATGGAATTCGAATCCCGTCTCGAATAACTACTAAATCCGTGCGCTCTCTCTTCCTCCTTAACACTGCGCTCTTCTACATCAATCCCCTCCTTCATGGTCATAACTCATATCTCCTTCCACACGCAGCCCTCCTCCTCTCCCTCCTCCGACACCTCTCATGGCCCACGCCATCAAATCCGCACCCATGCTCGTGGTGCCTATCTCTACAATCATCTCTCCACATCCTTCTTGTATTATCCTCCATCTCCATCGTCACGTTCCCCACCGCCTCTTCCTTCCCTTCAACTTCAGCACTCCATTTCGAGACTTTGCTGGTCAGACCACCTGCTAGGCCAGCAATGATGGCGCTGATACATATGATGAGGGTGAACTGGAGGATGATGGTTGATCTGCGAGACAGTGCCATTCGTTGTTTGAACCTGCTTTTCCAAGGTGTCTGGATTTGTTTTGATGTTGAGCCAAGTGTAACTTTTTGTGTCGACTGATGTTGATTGGTATGGTCCAAATCTTTCAGTGTCTGCTGGTTTGTGATTTGTTCGACTTTTGTAAGTTGATTTCCGATTGAGTAGCTTCAGTGATTTGCATAAGAAATGTGAGTCAATTACGAAGGGGCTAGAAGACTGATATACTTCCCACCCTGGAAATTCCTTGTCATCCATTCATGATCGGAGGCGTGATATTTTCGAGTCCAGACCTTCATAAAGGCTAATGCTGCATACTTCACATGTGCGATGACACATTATCACACCGGTTGAAGACACGACATTCTATATTGGGGACTACATGGCTTTTCCGTATGGTGGCATGTTGACGGGTGAGGAGGGTGGCGCAACAGGTGATGGCGAGGGTCAGGTGCTTTTCACATGAACTAAATTCGTTCCTCTCGGCCCCAAGAAATTTCAGTTGATCGCGCGTTCTTACAGCAGCTTTGGAAACTACATTCGATCAAGAAGTCCGCAGTGTTGACTTGGCCTTCAAGCTAGTGACAGAAGACATCGGCCAGGGCATGTTCGTACTTCAATAGCACGTGATCAGTCTACAATGTTGACAAAGGTATGGGAACTCCGCACAGGGATGCAGGCGAACGGATAAGTTGTTGCATGTATTCTAAAATAATTCAAAAGCGAGTGACCAGTTTAACGAGCCGCAGATCTACCTTTCTAATTCTTCATATTTACTGCTGGAGTAATGGCTGCAAATAGATCGACGCTTATGGAAGCTTGCATATGTTAAACCAAAGCCATCAAATCCTCGACAGCCAGGCCAAGGAAGAAGCGAAGCCAAAATTCTACAATCTCGATGATCCATTATCTTCTCTGTATAGCAATGATCGCTTACTCCATTTAGCCAAGACGAACTGTTTACTCTCTCTAGACAATCCAAGAAGCATCAAGCGAGGCCAAGCAAACATCCTCTCTTGGCTTGTCCACAACAACCCACAATTCCAAGTCGGTACCACTATTCGTGGCACAGCATTCAAGCTAATCAACTGAGAATTTTGGGACTTGCATGTCTTTCTAGTCCACGATACGTATAAAGTTCATTGAGATGAGGCCAGGCGGAAATCTCACCGCCAATCGTGGATCTTTCGTTCCTGCACAACGATGTGGGTACCAGAACAGGAAGGGAGCATGTACAAATAAGAATCGGCTTATGCTGGCTGATCTAGCACGGGGTTCCAACCCTGCGCCCTTGTCTAAATTCTCATCATATGTCTTGCATTGGTAGCATTGCAGACGGAACACCGGGCTGGTAGTGGCTGCGATGTCATGATCTGCGTTGGACCATAGCGGTTGGAAAGGATCCTAGAGTGTCAGAAAGTATATAAACGATCTGTAATCACCACAGAACATATTTTTTGGCTCATCCCATCCAGAGCATCTCAATCACTCCTCTCCTCATTCTTCCCCAACTCACTTATCCACTACCCCAACTGTCAAGATGAAGCTCTCGGCACTCATCGTCCTGCCATTCCTGGGCTACACTCTGGCAGCAGCTGTACCAGCCCCACTCGAGGCAGAAATTGAGCTCGAGGTCGAAGCCTTCAACAGCACAGAGATCGAGGCCGAGCCCGCCCTCGAGAAACGTATCGCCAACACGATGTGCGAGCGATACATCAGTCCTGGTAGGATCTACCAGTATACAGTCTGGACCGCTGGTTGGGGAAACAACGACGAGACGTACGAATCCCTTTGTTCCCTTCCCCCCCGTAATACTCCACTTCTCTCATCAATTAATGATCGCTCTTAAGACTGACGAAACTCGCAGCTCAAAATCCGGCTGTGGCGGCGGTCTCCTCGATAATCTCCGTGCTCAATGCGGGGGTACATCTTCAGTCAACAGCTGGAAGTGCTATCACGTTTACGAGAACCCTCATGATTCGAAGATGACGTTCTCGTTTAATACGTGGGCTCAGCCTGTCGCTAGTGGCGGGAGTAAGTGTGTCGAGGATTCGATCTGGTTGGCAAGTCCGAGTTGGAAGAAAGAGGTACGTTTTTTGGTGGTGTGTGTGAATTGTGAATTGAGAATGTCGGGACGGGTTTATTTTCTAGAGATTCTCTGAAGACGTGCGTGTTCGCGTATTTGCTAACGATTCGGTCTCCATAGTACAATGTCAAGTGCAAGCACCTCAACAGCTAGATGGTGGAATGGCTTGGACGAATCGATGGGTTGTATTGTGGTGACGGCTTGATTGGCGACGGCTGGTTTCTAGCAGGCTGTCGGGTTTTATTAGGGCACATTGGCTGATCGCTGGGAGACTTAGAGAGAAGATGAGTCGTCTCTGCATGATAAAATTCGTTGAAAGTATATTCGATTCTGTGGCGGAAATGGTTGGTTGTACATACCAATCTCTCGAAGAAAGGAAAGGTACTTGCTGAATACATTTCACCGGGAAGGTATTGTTAGCAAGCACTATTCGCCATTCCAACAACATTATTTCTTCCCATGCATAGACTACTTTTGATTTCAAGCGAGCCAAATGATCCTATTTTGCCATCCACTTGTTTAGTCAAGCAGCTACAGTACCTCGGTCGCTCGCACCAATTCCCATCAAATACATCAAAGCTTAACTTCACTCCATCCCACCCCTTCCTCCTGTTGCTCTCCCCTGCCGATCTCCCGCTCCTCGCTTCCCAAAAGCCCAGAAATCCAGAACCCCCAAACTCTGGCACTCTGCACCGCTTGACCGCACTCACCTCAAAACCCGAAACAATCCGTATCTAAAAACAATTTCCAGCGGTCCAACCGTCCAAACACCAAAACACCAAACAAACGCCTAAGCGAAGCGAGCCCCCCTGGCTCCGTTTCAAACCGGCCTGACGCAGGTACACTTGCTAAATTGCTAACCGACCTCGGCACCAGCCTGAATATCTCCAACAAGGCTGAGACACTGGGTGTTGGTGACTTTGACGAGGGATTGAGTAAGTGAGGAAGAGAGGGCGCGAAGCAAGGGATGAGTAGAGCATTGATACTAAAGAAAAAAGCTTGTGATGATATGAGAAATGACGCGCCTGAGTATATATTCTTGTGTTCCCCCTGTAGAGTACCGTTTTCTTCAATTCTTTTCTTTTTCGAACTCTCTGTATCGCCGTCAAAAAACAACCGTCTTTTTTTGTTTACTTTCCACAGCTAGATCTCCTCGATTTCAGATCATACGCAACAATTCAATCCATTAAAGATGCGCACCACACTCTTCACCCTCCCTCTCCCCCTCCTCCTCTTTCTCACGACGCAATCCCTCGCTCTCGCCCTCCCCGCATCGCATCCAGCCAACAATCCCAATCCCAACCCCACCCTCCTAGAATCCTACCTCGATTTCAACCTCGATCCGAAATCTAATAATATTATCATCCCCGGTACATTCAATGCGAATGCCCATTCTCTCACAAAACGAAATCTCGCATTGGATTCAAATCCTCAAGTACCACTGCAACCAAACGATGGTTCTGGGGAGATAGCGCAAGCTTGCGAACCTCCTCAATTGAGCAAGCACGAGGTAGAGAGGCTTGTGGGCGTACTTGTAGGAGAAATGCTCTCGCTCCATAGTCATGGCATCGCATTCCCCTACTCCGCCGACACGCACTGTTCTGGTGCTGTGGAGCTTACTTCACGAACTCGTATCACCAACCACGACGAAAAGAAAACGGATAGCGGGAGGCAGAAGGGAGGAGATGAAGATGAAGGGAAGTTCAATGCGAAATTAAAGTTGAGACTCACGCCTATGGGAAGGGATAATTATGGGATGAAGAGGGTGCATTTTGCGAGTTTGTTGGAGAGGGTGAAGAGTGCGGGGATGGATTATGCTTTTGTTGGTGTGGACAGTGAGGGCCAGGGAGAGGAAGGAAGGGAGGAGGGAGATAGGGAGGGGAGGAGGGATGTTTTGGAGGGGGTTAGTGGTGATGTGGGGTTTGTGGCGAGGTTGGTTGTTAGTCCTGTTCTGGGGGGTGGGTGTGAGATTTAATCAAGGGAGGGAGGACAGGGAGGGATGTGGTGATCGTGAGGCTAGGTGGCGCGGTGGATTTAATGAGCTTGACGCGGTGGCATGGGTGTAATGAGGCGTATAACGTAATTCGGTACTGTGGAATTAGCTCGTGTTAAGGCGTTATTGAGATATAGATAGACGCAAGACGGTATAATTCGGGGTGATGGAATAGATGTTAGATATTGTATTTCTATCTTCGAATGATAATCCCTGCCCCATGCGACCCAATCAAGCAGCGCTCAACTCTGCAATCCTCCTCTCAATCTCAGGCACCTGTCTTAGATGCATCTCCAAATCCTCCCTCTCATCCTCCAGCTTCAATCTTTTCTCCGCATCCAGCCCTGTGAAAATATAATTACCCTGCCCATCAAACTGCAGAATCTTACTATGGTATTTCCAAAGACTCCTGCGATGACTGACGGTCATAAGTGTGATGCCTAGGGATTTTGCGTGTTCGTACATGACCTTTTCCATTTCGAGAGTCACGGATGAGGTGCATTCGTCGAGGATAGCGTACTTGGGACGGTTATAGAAGAGGCGAGCCATCGCCACGCGTTGCTGGAGGCCACCTGAGAGAACATCTCGCCATTCGGCTTCAGCGTCCCAGCCATTGGGGAAGGATTCGACCAGATGGTCGAGATCGAGAATGCGAAGGATTGAGAGGAGATCGGAGTCGGTGATGCCCTTGCTGCGCATAATGCGGAGGGAGTCGGGATAGATAATTTGTTGACGGAGAGAACCTGCACTGAGGTACGGTCGCTGAGGGACGTAGAAGACTTGTGTGAGGGAAGGTTTGCGGACTGTACCGCCATAAACTGGCCAGAGGCCACCGAGGATCCGGAATAGCGAGGATTTCCCACATCCATTTGGTCCAACTACAAGAACGTGGTCGCCACGTTTCATGGAAAAAGACAAAGCTTTCACCAGCACACTGCCACCAGGGGTAATAATAGGTCTAGCTTGTTAGCGAGGGCTTGGTATTCTGATCAGTTGCACTTACACATCAATAAACTCAATATCTTCACTTTCAATGACTGTCCCACGGCCACGCATCAACTCCAGCTGTTCACCACCATTGTCATCAGAGACCAGAGTCTTCTCAAAACGACCGGATTTGATGTCATCCATGACTTCCAAAAGAGTAGCCACACGAGAAGTGTATCCGGCGAGCTCAGTAACCTCCTTGTAAGAGAACATGACTCGACCGAATGCATCTGAACTGGAGAGTAGCAGTCGCCTATTGGTGACAAAGCTCTCCGTTCTATCTCCCATTGTTTGAGCAGTAGCTCCTGGGATTTTGAAAAAGACTGGAACACTGCAAAGAACAAGTCCAAGAGCGCCCCAGACATATTTGATGATAAAATCTTCCATGATACCGTGGGTGAAGCGCCGCCGTAAAATATCTGTACATATCAGCGAAGCACACCAACACCGGGGAGGACTTACAATTGACATGCTTGATTAAGGTAAAGTAGCCCTTGTCTAATGTATCTTTTTCGGCCTCATGACCATTGTACAATGCAATTTCTTCACTGTAATCTATCAATCTCGAGTGCTCGAATCGAAATTCGCCTTCTAATCTTGCTTCGTCTGCTACGTATTTTCCGAAAGGAGGAGTCAATGCCCGCATGACATTGGCAGATAGTTGGACAAGCAGCGACATGAAAAAGAGGCCTAGTAATGTCAGCTGCACAGTTCACTCACTTCCATTCCGGAGCTTACCCTCGCCACCAACGCTTTTCGACAAAGAATAGTTGTAGATCAACATGTCCAATGTCGGCTTCGCCAGATTCCCATATAGTTCTGCCAGACTGTTGGAGAACTTCGATACATCGACAGTAATCAACTGGTCCGCATTCTTTATCCGATCATCCAAAGCGGAAAGGGAGTAAAATGTCATGTTTGAGAGGTATTTGTCGTGGATGTAATTCGTCAGTCGTGTTCGGTATTGTAACGATAGTTTGCACTGGTGATATGATAGCTATTCCACGGTCAGCAAAAGTCCAAGCAATTCTAGGCCATACGTACCATAGAATTCGTAAACGTCGCAGGCACAGCTATCACCATCCACCATACAATCCCAATCAAAAAGTCCTTTCCTTTCCCTCTTACCAAACTCGAAACCAGCGCACCATCCATAGCCGCAACCTTCAGCGATATAAGGGTCCTGACGACCAGAAATATGCTGTGGCTGATCAACAGCCGAAACTCTTTACTCCTCCATCCTGGTATGCAAATCCTCAGCAACCTAAACAAGTTCTTGAAGAATTCCCTATTCAGCTCCACCTTCTGCCTCTTTGTCGCCTCGCCATGTCCCAGTACCGTAGCTCCCCGCTGTCTCTTCTCTGCTTGTCTGACGGCCGCAGCTTTCTGTTCCGAGATGGCGGATCGTATGCGATTGAGGAGGGCGAAGAAGAGGGTTAGGTAGACGGTTCGAGAAATCTTCGTGCGATGCTTGAGGTATAGGTCGGTGAACTTCGATATGATGCTCTTGATTGTGCGATCGGGAGGGAGGAGTTTGGATTGCGCGGCCATGGTGGATGGTTGGAGGGAGGGAGCTCGAGGATTGTGGGGAAAATCTGGGGAAGCTATTCGATGCTGCAATGCGCAGCTCTTTAGCTCGGGATCATGAGAGGGTATTCGCGTTCTGTATCATGTCGTAGGCAAAGCTGTTTTCTAAGAAGGGAAGAGCGCTGAGTTGAAGCGCAAGCGGTGTAGTCGAGGTTGTGATGAAGGTTATGATGGAAGATTGAAAGTCATGGACAATCGATTGTTGATGTCCCAGTCTCCCTCGGCTTAGCAGGGATCTGGTGCTTGACCATGGAATTTCACATGCCAGCCAACTTGAATTCTCAATCTGCCGCATGACAAGCAAATTCGCGGGAAACCAGTACATAAGCATCGAGAAGACTGTTTTTCGATACTGACTGTATGCATTCCTGATTATACATAACACACATGAATGCGAGGAAGCAAGCCACCTGGACGACTGAGCACTAGGGTATGACGGCTACATGCACTCGTTATCACGTGATACGTGGGCGTTGTCATATTCCGCCTCGAGCCCCCCCTCCTTGTTGGGATTCCATCTTTCGCATCAAAAATGAGTATACTGAATGTACAGCGCTTGATTTTATGTCACGGCCATGCAAGAAATTTCAAAGCACGTATTCTTCACTCTGAGATATGACCGACAGTAACCGCAAATTACAGAGAGTATTGGTCACTCAGCTAGCTTCCTTTAAAGTCCTTGCATTTGTTCCTCTCCCAATTTCAGAAGCATTACCGCCGCCCCCTAACATCTTAGAATCATGCCTTCTCATTCCTACATGGACGAGAGCATAAGTGTACTCATCGTTACCAAGCCCGCCACCAACATCAAACTCCCCATTCCATGCTTTGTTCCAGCCGATGGAAGCTTTCCCTTCTTCAAAGCTTCATAGTCAATGTACTCGCACTTCGCCCAAGTCACATTCGACCCATTTGCATTTCCCAACGGCTCTGCAATTTTCTTGACGCAATCATTCATCCCTTCTGCAAGCGCAGTGTCCGGAGTGTAGCATGTCGGGCTGCATCCTCGACGGACCTCCCAGATGTTGGTTCCGTTTCCGTTGGGTGGGCAGCAGCTCATGTAGTCGATATATCGACGGTATCCATCTTCGTCGGAGAGTGATGCGACATTGCACATGATCGGGATGTTGAGGTTTGAGGGGGGCGCGTAGCAGTGAGTTGCGTTGGATATCCAGTCGTGCTGGATCTAGCTTCAAGTTAGTCACACATATCCTTCACATTGACTTAAGTACGAACCCCGCTCGAAGTCGCTGATGATATACGCGTCATGATTCTTGTCTCGGGTCCCTCTGCAAGTGATGCTTTTGCAATAGTTGAGAACTTGGGCGATGGTTCTTTGTGAGCGTGGAATGTTGTGGAGCAAAAGGAAACGTTCAGATGAAATTCACCCCCTATTTGTACCTATCTCCACGGTCTGAGACATCAGAGTCTGCCTTATGCAGTCCAGTGGCTGATAAGCCAACAGACGCTTCGTTGCTAAGACAATCATGTCGCAGTGTTTGCGCCTCCCGGATAAGCTCTGTTGTACAGCCAGGGCAACCAACATTGCTCTCGGCTCATGTTCATGAACTGTATTCTGGTGCGTAATTGGACGTTTATTTCTAGATGAAGCATTAACCTCCAGGAAGTCCCTGGACCGTCTGCAGTTGTGTTGGCATCAGAATGCTCAGCGCTCTACTATTGATCACTGTACAAGTGAATCAAGCTCAAGATCGTTGGATCGCAAACATAGAAAAAGTCTACGACATTGCGACCATGTTCTGTTCTCGAACTCGTTCCTGGCTCCTATGATCCACCTTATCCCTATACTACATGGACGAGAGCACCATCATGCTTATAGTCACAAGTCCACCTATCATTACCAAACTCCCAGTCTCCTGACGAGACCCCGCCGATTTCTTCCCAGTCGTCAAAGCCTGGTAATCAATAAACTCGCAAGTCGCCCATGTTTTGTTTGTCCCGTTCCCATTCCCTAGAGACTTCGAAATGTCGTCAACACACTGCCCCAATCCTTCAGCCAAGGCTGTCTCATACGTATAACACGTAGCTCCACAACTTCTACGATACTCCCAAACGTTGGTCCCATTCGCATTCCCGGGGCAGCAGCCAAGATACTCGGAAAAACTGAGATCGGAAGTGGGAGGTGCGTTATTTGAGGAGCTGATGATGCACATTATCGGAATGGTGAAGTTCGTCGGAGGCATGTAGCATTGAGTGCCGTTTCCCAGCCAGAGCTCCTGGATCTTATCTTCTGTCAGTGTTTCCAAAGCCTAACATCATGGAAATGTACCCACTGAGCTGCCAAAAGGCTGTGAAATTTTACTCATGGCGAAGATTCTGAGGCGCGCGGATTGTATCTGTGGTTCTCCGAGAATCGAGATGAGGTACTTGTGTGGTGTGAGTAGCTAAACCATCTACTCCAGGAAATGCGCGCCCTTTTATATCAGGCCTGGCAGCCATTGACCACTGAGTTACAGCCCCCGATGAATTGGGAGACCAACCAACAGCATGGTCTATTTTGATCCTCGCGAAGTTTCAGAGATGGTTGTGTACGCCTCCGGGTGAAGTCGACACGAACAGACCCCTCAGCCTACCAACAGTTGATGTACCCTCAGCCTTCAACATGATCGCGCCACTCCATTCTACGTAAGGCTTTCAGGGCATTTCCCACTCATATGATTGGGTCACTTAATACTCAACTGCAGCCATCATATCATCCTGCCGCAGTTGTATCTGTATTGGTGGTTTTAGCGCTCGGATGCTGGTCATCAGTAATTTACAAAATCCCGAGGATTTGGTCGACCGCGCACCAGAGTAAGCGGTTTATTCTGCCGGTCGCTTTTCCAAGACTTTGCTCTGTTGGTATCGTTTGGGTAAATAGGCTCAGCTGCCCCGGGAATTGTTTCGCTTGTCCCATTGGCTTCGGTTGATTCTAGCTATGTTGGTTTGGTGACAACAACAGCACAGACACATCAATAACATGAAATCACAGCACTTCGATCCAAAACATTGATAGCTAATAGAACAATTGATGCCACAGACATGTGCCGTCGCGTATATGCAGTCGGGCTTCAGCGCGATTCACTCGATGACAATTACCTCTCGTGGAACCAACGCCCGCGGCAGGCTTGCAGCACTTCAGGTATCCATTTTGGATACAATTCGCTAAATGAAAGCTCATACTATGTCTAATCGTTGTTCTATGTATCTTTCGCTAACGGACTGTCTGGTCTCTGATCTAGAATAAGTGAATAAGTAAACAAGCACCGGCAGTGCTGAGTTCAGCAGATCTTCTGATTCTTTTCTCCTAACCACTCCCGGTGCACCTATCTGTTTATACCGCTATTTCGAATCCTTATAGGAACGTCAGAAGCATAACAAAAGAGACTTAAAAGTCGGTGACCAACTGTTGCTACAGTCCTTACAAGTCATGTGGGATATTTTGGTAAGAATGTCGTCCACTTTCTTAGGGGTGGCTGAGCATCCAATCTTCTCAACACAAAACAATACAAACTTGGTAGTGTACTTTCTACTCCTGTATGTTGGCAACGTCTGTGATCTTGTCCGCATCACAAGCCACATAGGGAGCTAGATTGCGCGTTGTTCACATTTAGACCCGAAGCGCTTCGGTTTCTCCAAGTTCCAACCGCTAACCGCCCAGGATCCTCACGTTTTCGTCTCGATACTATGAATACGCCCAGATCAATCGCCCATACTCTATGATATATGTCATTTTCGAGGCAGACAAAGACCAAAATCAACCATAACTTTCGCTTCTTGCTTTCAGGGGCCATCCAGACCAATGCAACTGCTTGAAGAAAATGCCTCGTCATATGTCTCGAACACCAACTTGCTATATCACGCTCCTCTAGAATCTTCATTCCATGATTTTCTGGCCATGCCGTTACCTTACTTGGTTCAGAGCACATATCACACCGTTGCTTCACTATTTATGGCGAGGCTTTGAACGAAATATCTGTTTTACAATCGTTGGCGTGTATTTACAGATTGTCAACCTCCAAGTCTATTGGATGGGATGTTAGTTGAACTGCTCAACGAAATGTCAACATTCTACTATTGATCGAGGAGAGACCGATCTAAATCTATAAGTATTGGGGAAGACTTCACAGTACTTCCGAGATCACTAGCATCTCCATCTCCATCCTCATCTTCAACATCACTTCACACAGCCATCCAATTTCATCTAAAGCCTTGCCGTTCAAACCACTTCTACATCATCAACAACTGCTTCGACAACACCAAAAACATCTTCTTTCCCTACGATGTACACATTCACCTTCATCACTCTGATGGCTTCAATGCTTCTCAGCACCAGTGCCAATCCAATGCCATCTACCTTGGTACAACGTGATCTTGTGGACTGCAGCCCGCATTTGCTGAGTCCCCAGGAGGGATATTACACCAACTGCATCCAAAAAGAAGGACATTACATGAATGCAGATGGGGCCTGCCCACCGGGTACCGCCGACACTGGCTGCAAGTCATACTGCGAAGTCAAACGCAAAGCCTTCCTTGGCAAAGAGCAGTACGGTCCAGGGAACTCTGGCTCTCGCAATCCTGCAAACGCTCACGTCGGACTGGAGCTCTCCAAGTCAATCTCTGTCACCAAGGACTTCAAAGCTGGCCTCACTGCAGAGTATTTGAGTGCCATCACTGGCAGTCTTAGCTACCAATGTAAGATCTCCATATCCTTGACTGCTTTACTGTCCTCCTTACTTACGACTGAGGACAGACACGACTACAAAGACTAGTTCCGTCACTGTCAGCTATCCTCCTCCTATTGAAGACGCCACCAAAGATGACACCTGGTCACGTTGGGTCTTCTGGCCTACTCTTGTCGAATCTTGCGGTAATGTCGTCGAGCAAAAGATCGACGTCAGCACAGCAGGCTGTATTGGTTTGAATTGCATGAACACCGGACAGAGGACTTGCAAAGGAAAGGTAACGACGAAAAGCAACATCTGTGTTACATCTAGCGTCATGTCTCCAGATGGATCTGAAGTCACTGTGGTCTTTGCTCAAAGTGAGTGTCCTTGTGTCAGCGTACCGGAACCTGAAACCAATGCATTTGCTGATTTGTGACATAGGATTTGAGAACTCGAAGGGGAAGGTCTTCCCATGGGATGAGCAGCCGAAGACATACAAAGCTGCATGCCCAAAGGGTGACCCCTCATGTGAAGCGAAATAGTGACATGGGAACCATTCGTGTAGCGCTTGTTGCTCAACGCCTCTCGCATGTCTATGTATCGGAGATGTGTTTCCCAGTATGACTGCATTGTTGAATACTTCTCGTCCTTATTCGGATTGTGCTTAGTCTCTCTCGGGTCTTTCTTTTCAAGGCTATTTATGCTACATTAGTCATTAGATATGAGTTCCATTGAACATTTTCCTCTGTAAACTTCTCGATGTGCTAGAATGGTGCAGTGGACTTGTGGTGCTTTGATACGAGTGGATGAAATTCTGAATTTCTACCATGATGCATGGACTTCTTTTTCGATGTTATACCCATAGCACCAATCTCTAATATTCTGATCTCCAATACCATACGAGACTTTTTCCAGGAAGAAGCTCTCCTGCTCACCAGTATCCCCAATCAGTCCATCGACAGCCAAAGCCCGGTCTCTGGCATCCCTCTCGCCTCCTCTCGGCAGATGCAACATATTTCCAGCATGTAAACTAGCATCCCTGACAGTTTCCGCTCTTTGCCTCCGCACTTTCTCGAAAACACGCATTGCATGACCCAATCCTCCTCCTTTTGTATGCATCAAAGAGATACACTCCGTTAATGTTTCTGCATCTTCCACCGCCATCGACACACCCATGGACAGATAAAACGCCATCGCATGCGCCGCATCTCCCATTAAGACAAACTTCCCCGACCTCGAAGTCCATTTCGGCAAGGTCTTGATCTGGTAAATCGGCCAATTCTGCACTTCGGGATTGGTAACCGACAGTAACGCCCCAAGTGATGGCGAGATACCTTTGAATGTCTCGCCAATCTCAGCCTTAAACTGCTCCGGCGTCCAGCCCGTCGTGTCTACATCATCGCGATGCGAAAGCACAATATTCAACATCTTCGCCTCCTTCACAAGATACGTCATAACTACCCTTCCATCTCCCGTCCAACAATTACAATTATTATCTCGTCCCAAATTTTCCGTCAACGGATTCATTTTCAACTTCTCAACAGGCGCCATGCATCGATACGCCGCCCATCCGGTCTTCTCCTCCCACCCCTTTGCCCCCTCCCCATCACCCAAGAATTCCTTTCTCGCAAACGATTTAATCCCATCACACGCCACCACCAGATCCGCCTTCGTCTCCTCTCCACCATCTAACGTAACTCCACCTCCCTCAAAATCATACCCAACAACCTTACACCCCAATCTAATCCTCACACCAGCTTTAACACACGCTTCATGCAATATTCTGTGGATATCCGCTCTATGTACAACCACATACGGCGCCCCATACCTCTTTTCAAACCCTGTAAAATCCACAGAAGTGAGCAGAGAATCATCGGTGTCTCGTCGGATATTAAAAGACGAGGGAATGATGGAGGAGGCGAGGATGGAAGGTCCGAGACCCCATTTCCAGAATGAGCGCGTTGAATTGGGTGTTAGTTGAACGCCGGCACCGAGCTCGGTAAGGTGGGGAGAGGATTCGAGGAGGGTTATAGAGTGGGGTTTGGATTCTGGCTGTGATTGAGAACTGGAGGAGAGAGCGAGAGAAAGGGCGGTGGAGAGGCCGCCTATGCCGGCGCCGACAATTATGATTTCCATGATGCTTGAAGAAACTTCAAAAATCGGTGTATCGTTTGAGGAGTGAGGTTATATTTGACAAAAGTTGAAGGATCAACAATTGATTTAGGTTCAGATGCAAGTGCCGAGAAAGTTTATTTTGAGTTTCATGTATTGACAACAAATCAACGCGGGCGGGTGGGTATCCAAGGACATATATACGAGAACACTGAGATGGATAGATCTGACATGATGCAACATAACAATCAGAGTTGTTTTCAGAGGCACATAAGGCATTGAGATCAAATGAGAGGTAACGGACGGCGTCTGGATTGACTCTGGGTCATCTTCGCTGACGCGAGTGCAGGGATTAGTAAACTCCTGAGTAGGCTTAGGCCATAAGCTGCGCAGGTAAGATTTAGTCATCCTCTCTCACAATTGAAGACCAATGCTCTTATTGATCCCGTGGGATATTTTGAAACCCTGAAGTTCCTGGGAACTTCATCGATATCTTGACTGAAACGTTGTTGACATGTCGCTGGCCTAAGCGAACGGCGGGGTCAAATTCAGGAGGTGCGGGGTAATTTTCAGCGTCGGCAGGGAATAACTTCACGGCCTGGTCGCTATCTTGTGATGCGCTTGCTCCGATTGTCACAATTTTAGGACCACTATTTAGGTTTTCCAAACATGGTTGAACACGCTTCTGTTTTAGAGATCATTTCATATTGCTTGATGAGTTCTACCTGATTAGGTCCACCAAGATGTACGAATGTGCCCTCTGGTGTGAGCTCTTTCGCAAAGATTCAAGGCCGTCCCGATTGCTGCTTCGGTGACAGCCTCTGGTAAAGCTGATATTTGTGCAATGTACGCTTCAATATGCGTAAAATGTAGACGAACCCCCAAGGAAACTCCACCCTTGCGCGAATGATATGTTGCGAATGCACCCCAAAAGGCAAAACTCCAATGTAACGCTGATGCAAACGCCAACTCCCATGTATGTCTCTCAAAAAGTCCACTGGAGAAGCCACCACTAAGCTGAGGTTCATTACTTCTCCTCCCACGGCGCAATCAACTTCGGCTTCTTGGCACGAGGCGCAGACATGTCACTGCTTCCATCTGGATGTCCATTCGCCTTGGCCTTAGCATCAGCTTCTTCCTGCATAGCTCTAGCTCTCTTCTCCGCAGCTTCTGCAGCCAGCGGTCTCATAGTCGCAACACGCTTGGCAGTGTGTGCTACTCGAGCATTAGCTAGAGCCTCACTGACAGGTCCTCCGTGAACAAGCTCGGCCATGTTGCGTGCTGTAGCTTCCTTCTGGTCGGCGCGAAGACGGACACTGGCGGGATGGTATGAGCAGTGGCGGGCGTGGGCTATGTCGCCCAAGCGTATGACGTTTTCCCAGCTGGCGAGACACTCGAAGCACCATTCTTGACCGCAACGACCTGGTCAGAAGTCAGTATGTTTCATGTAATTATACATCGAAGGAAGTAGGTGAATAACTCACATTGCAAATGATCACAGCCATCTGTCTTGGTTACACCTTGGTTGCAAGCTGGGCAGACCTTTGAGTTTTGCGAGAGGAGCTTAGCAGTAGCTTCATCTGCCTCAAGACGCTCAATTTGAGACTCGTCGCAGTCGAATTCCTCGCAAGTGAAACCTTCATGCCATGGAAGCTTATGGACGACGCAGGTCTTGAAGCCACAAGAATTACAGACCATGACCGGATTCTCCTTGTGGTTGTCGGTATGGACTTGGCCAGATCCGCATTTAGGTCCAAGACACATGATAAGACCAGGGGTTGCCATCAAGACGAGGTACTCGTAGCTATTTGATAAGTTAGTTGGAGCTCTGGTTATGTTTAATTGGGCATGATTAATCTTACCGAGAAATAATTTCGGGAGTCCCATACTTCTTTACGTCCTCCTGCTTGAACAACTCTACGCACATCGGGCAATGGATCCGAAAAGCTTGGCCTTCTTTGAGTGCTTCATAGATGGTATCTCGGATGCAACGAATGCAGCAGACTGGTATTTGAGGGTCATGATCGCAGGTGGTTGTAATGTTCGCAGATTCTGGGAAGCCATCAGGAGAGTATTGGTTGACACAGATGCTGCACTCCTTCACACCTTCGGGTACTTTCGTCTTTGTAGTCTTACGCGGGTTGTGATAGTATCCTGGTGTAGCCTGAATTGGTGCCGTTCGAGCGGCTTGATTGCCATCGCTGTCTGCTTCGTCCTCAGCATCACTTTCCATATCAGTGCCCTCTTTTTCACCACTATCATGGCTGTCCTCGTCATCGGAGTCGGCATCATCTTCTGCTTGGGATTCGTCCTCGTATCCGTCGATCTGGACACTCTCGGTAATATCCAGATCATCCCCATCAGTCTCATAGCTGGGAGCAGCATGGGATGGCAGAACAGTATGACCAGTACCAGGAGGACCAAGTGGAAGGTTGCCAAACTGAAATGTAGGAAAAGCACCCTGAGGGGAATCATACAACGAGCTTCCATCAATTGGCGGGCCTTGCGCTGCAGAAGGACCAGGGAACTCGCTCAGGACGCCACCCGCTCGAAGCCAGTCGCGAATCTTCTGCGCCTCGTCATCAGGAAGCGATGTCTCGAGATTTGTTAGAGCCAAGTAGAGTACTGGTCGAGCTGCAGGACCGTCGGGAAGTCTGGAGTGGGCGCGCAGAATGTGCTGCATTTGGCGGTTATCGTGCTCTCGAAAGGTGAGGCCAAAGGCAGTCGAGGTACCGTCGGTGTTCAACATCTTGACTGAAAGCAGATCTTTGAGCCTGATGTACCTGTCTGTATTAGATCAGATCAAAGCCAATGGACGGGACGTACCTGTTTGATGTTGTCGTGATGATCTCGCTCACTCGAGGAAGCTTTGATGGTGGGAGAAAAGGGAAATTCGTTAGCCGCTCAAGATAAGATATGCTCAAATGAAGGCAAACACACACGTGATGGTAATATGGTGAATCCGTGTCGCTGCATGTGTCTGTTTGGATGTCTTCAAGGCGGCTCGAAGGTGAGGATACCGGGCAGATTCACAGGTCGATGTCGTTGCCTGGACAAGGCATTTAAGCGAGACCCTGAACTAGGCGGCCAATGAACTTCTTCTCTGACTCTGTTACTGGTGCGACGCAGCGTATTCCGCATGTATTCTTGAAGGCTTTTCTAATGAAACAGTTTTTAATCTTCCAAATTGAAAGGTTTCAGTGATTTAGCACAACCCCCGTAGTATTCCAGCAAACTTGAGGTATTATATGGTTGGACGACGCACTACCAGTGTCCGGCAGCAGACTAAATCGAGTACCCCACGCACCTCAAAATATGGCAGGAATTCATTACAAATTAGGCGCATGAGATTACTAGATTTATAGTCAAGAGTATCATACCCTAAGAGATTGCGACTAAACATATGGCAGTCTGTACAATCCGGAGGTAGAGTCTGATGACTCCATCCTTTACTCTTCTTTCCCAAATGTCTGGCTTAGCTGACAATGGGGTGCTCCTAAGCGCCGTTTGCTCATTTTCAAAATTTTCTTTCTGTCCAAGGGATATCATTAAGTTTCACACCTGATGAGCACTGTAATTCTAAGGGCTTCATTGTTGCTTGAAGGAAGAATTGTAATTCAGTAGAGGTAGCAGTTTAAGTAGGGGATTTAGCTGAGACAGCAGCAGTGTAAGAGGAAGAAGGTCGAAGTGATGAGCACAAAGACTTTGTCCTCAATTCTTCCTTTAAGATCGCTTGGCAGTATCTCTTTCCAAGATTACATAAAGCGCTTCAGCTGCCGCTGAGTACTTACCGTGAACCTCAGCGCATGCATTACAACGATCATGGAAATTGAAGGGATAGACTTCTGTCCGGTTGGGACAATTGAGGCCCTTCATGTGACCGGGAGGATCTTTCGTGGCGCAATGCTCAAGGACGAAGGGAGCGCCGCTGTGACCACATATTTGGTGATGGAGTCTTCGTAGTTTGCACATCTTCAAGTTTCAGTGCACCTAGTACGCTGTTGAAATTTCTTTGAGAGATTCAAAGCATTTTAAATTTATTCCCCAAGCCTGATCTATGATACTGAACAGTATCCACTTGCTGGTGTGAACAACGTTCCGGCTGATTCTAGATATAACGGTTCAACAAAGAGATTGTTATGCGATAATACACAAGAAACAATCATGTCAGTTCTGTTTTGGAAGAAATAACAAAGAGCAGCTAATTGACATGTTGCAGCAACAGACTGACGAGGAGTTTTCCAGGCCTCAATCGAAAAATCTAGCCACCCTATCTTTTCCACGCGCTAAAATATACTGTCTCAAGACACAGCTCTCTCAATCGTGTGCAGAAATAAACCGAAGAGAAGAAAAGCTCTATTGACTCCGCAGGATCGCCATGGTAAGGTCATCATTCCATCAACCCGTGATCATACACAAGCCGATGAACTGATGCAACTCCACTGAGGCTTGCCAAGTTATGTAGGTAGGCTCTCCACCATCCAGAATACGAACAGTGTCTTGTTTCTGTACTGAACTTAATCCTTGACCCAAGCCACAGTTCTTGGGAGCAAAGACTCTCCACCCCTCAGCACGATACTTGACAGTCTTTTCGATTGATATCGATTGGGTGCGGAGCGGCTCTTCTGTTTCAGGAACAAGGGCGTCCCATCGGAAGCAGCGATTCACATAAGCTTTGAACTATCTGCATATTCTGGAGGTGGTCAATCCGCGCTAGCTGTAAGATCGAAATCATTGTGTGCAGGATTATACAGATAGCGTCTGCCCAAATCACGCTCTCTGTATATTCAAGCCGGAAATGCCGGAGAGCGCCATGGATGCCTTGATTGAGGATTAATCTGAATACGAGGAGATCCACTTGAGTGCAAGGAAGGAAAAATATATGTAAAAGAAATAGTGGCTACTTGCGGTAACTGCATGGCACTATCTTCGAAGAGTACTTCCTTCCTCTGGGAAGCATGGCCCCTGCCGTAGGACAAAGCTTCATACTGACTCCTGTCGGCGAATTTGACATGGCTGAGACGACAGCAGATGGGATCTTCATATGAGCTTGTTTCAAGTACAATGACTTGGATAATCCTCCTAGGCTCCAAGTCTTCTTAAGATTCTTCCATGCCAGTCATATCGTCACTATAAATCTGCGAGGTTCACTTCGGATTCGGGTTCAAGACAATTCCTGGTCAAGGAGCGTTGATTTCAGCTCTAGAACTGGCGAAAACATGTTCAATTAGCAGGAATAAACAGATCCGAAGGTTTGCATGATGCATGCACGCCACAGTATATCATTGGCTTCCTTCTCACAGAGGGCGCGTTCTTGTGCCCGTACGCTCAACTTAGCTAAGCGATTACCCTCCCAACATATATCTTATACAAATGGTTAAAACTGACCGCCACTCGAGAGCTTTCTCTTCCGAGAGTCAACAGACCCTTGAGAGGAATATATATTTAAAAGTGCCGCGTTAAGCTTGAGTTGAGCTTAGTAAGAAGCTCGGGAAGCGCTACTGTCTACCAAATACCCCGCACCTTTGGCCCCCACTTGGGTGTCAATGTATTTGGAGTGCTTTGTCATGAACAAGAGCTATACTGTAAGAATTGGAGCATATCGACGCTGATATTAGACATTTGCTGATCGTTTCTGCCTGTCCTCGAGTTTACTTCCAATGCCTACGGAGGACTATAGCAACGATCAACTTCATGTCATGCCCTGCGACCATCATTCTGGACACTCATGATAACAGCTATATGGCTATGCGTTGCTCATAAATGTAAGTCGGTGCTTTCCCTCGGGAATTAACCAGTTTACAAATAGTACTTGAATTAATAGGTGTCCAGAAGTCTTAGCGGTATCATCTGCTACGATCATTCGAGATCTTGAAGATGTAGACGCTTTCACCAGAAACGTTTCTGCCTGTTGGAAGGACAATTGAGTGAAGCACTTTGCCAAGAATCAAAACTGACAAAACTGAATGGTGTCAAAGTACAAAGCCATTCAACGTATTTCTAGGATTGCATGGACTGCTAAAGGGCTAGTATGTCAAAGTGATCCGTTCAAGAACCTGCCCAGTTTGTTTTACTATCCTTATCAGAACATTTAAGGCGAACTCCAAATGTAACCTGCTCTAATTTATGGCAGTATTTATTCTTGATAGAGAGTCACTCCAAATGCCTCCGCATTGCCTGCTTCTTGTTCCATGGTCGATTCCCATGCGTTTCTCTCAGCAACAAAGGAGGCGAGGCGACTGATAATAAGCGAGAGGCCCCTGAACTGTTCACCCGGTGAGTGTCATTCCGCTGATCTGCTCGAAGGATACTTCCTGCTCCTACAAGAGTACACCAGAATGAAGAGTATCTTCTACTGTTTCCTCTTGAATGCTCGGGCTGATGCACAGTGTTCAAATGATTGACCGAATGTATGATTCACGTGATCATCGCCCTCATCCCGCCTCCCCTCCTTATCCTTGAGCGTCAGCACATGTTCCGTCGAAAAATCCGAAGCCAATCAGTCCCATAAACAACCATAGACTAGATGCAACATCCTGGCCCAATTGACCCCTTGCACAATCACACCGATTACGCTCACCGAATAGATTTGCAACCATGTTGGGGTCGAAAATACCACGCATACGCCGTGTAGCGCACCATCATGCAGGTAGAATCTAGTGACCTATAGAGACGTCACACGTCTCGAATGCATATGCAAAGACGAGACCTGAATGAACTCGCCGTCAGCCTTGTTTCGAAGGGAGAGTAAACTGGCGAGACCCCGCTGAATCTGACATCGACTGTTTCCGCACTTCGACCACCTCAACAGCGGTAATTCAGGCAGAATTTAAGAACGGAATAAAGCACATAAATAGTAAGTTCAGGACCACTATACCTGAAAGTGAATTGGATTTCACCTAAGACTTACTTGCTGACTAACTGCCCTCTTAACCAAGAGGTCAAGATCAACACCATGGCTCAAACGCGCTGCCCAGGGAACTTCATCCTTGAGATCGCAGATACAGGACTCGCTGTCACAACTCTACTTTCTCGCTTCGGCTCAGGCTATCGACTCAAGAGTCTCGCGAATAGTATCTCCCTCTCGGCAACCTTGTTGATCGAAGTCGGCCGAGATGTCAACAAGAATGAGGCATTCTTTAAAGACAACTTCCAAGCCAAGTTCGAAGGTGCTTTGGCCAAATGTAAAAGGGAGTACGAGCAAGTTGTCGCGGCTGTCGAAAAGGTCAATTCTTGGAAAAAGGATGAGACCGATGAGACCAAGGAAGGGCCACCGAAAAAGCCATGGAAGAAATTGGCATGGGGCCTGGGCATGACCAATTCGGAGTTCAGCGACTTTGAGGAAGAGCTGGAAGAGTCATACAAGATTACAATGATGGCGCAAGTCATTGTTCAGCTTGTTATCCTTCAGGTCAATGCACAAAAGTAAGTCGGTCCCGTAAGCTCATTTGAGAAGCGTGTTTAAATATGTGTCTACAGACGAGAGCTCTCTGAATACGAAAGTCTTCTTCTTCGCCGAGTGAAGAAGGCTATGGGCGAGTTCTTAGAGCTGCTCCATGGAACTGGAGTTGCCAACGTTATGGTCTTCAGTCTGAGAGAGCCCGTTCTGCCAGCAAATATCACTCAGGTCGTTCAAGCTGCCGAGGCAGAGAGCGAAGAGGGTAAGAAAGACGATGAGGCCGCAAGTAGCGCTTCAGTCACCATTCGCAACCCAACAGAGACCAGTATTCCCTTGAAGAAAGGGTGAGTCAAAAGCATGTCCGAAAGCTGACCAAATGCTAATCTTTTCGTAGACCAGGAGCAGGACCTCCACCGCCTCCTGCTCCCGTCGTTGAGGCAATCGTGCCATACAAAGCACCGGATGTCTATGAAATGCATCAAGCAAGCATCGACGCACTCGAGAAGAAATCGAAGAAGACCATCTTCCGCTTCCTCGGCATTCCACTCACAATCAACCGTAAAGAGACTGAAGTCATCTGCACTCTCAACAAAGTGCCAATGCCTCACGACGACATCAAGGCATTCATCGAAAAGAATAAAGACGCAACAGCAAAGCAGTCGGCTATCGAGACTCTCATGAGGGTTCCGGTAGCGACCAACACAGCTGTCTACACATATCTTGCCACCAAGGCCGACATGCGAGTTTATCAAGCGCATACTTGGACTGTGGAATGCGTTGTCGCTGCCCCGGCAGAGAAAGCCAAACACCGTCGAATCTGGTCAAAGAAAGCAAGTCCTGTCACCAGTCATATCATTGTTCTCAAGGGCGAGGCCAGGTTCAATGGAGGACCATACCCACGTCCTGGTCCGCCCCCTGGGTGGCGAGCACCACCCATTATCAAGCGACGACCAGCAAGTTCAAGATCGTCTTCGATTGAATCGCGTAGGGGATCCAAGGCAGCTGCAAAATTTGAGCTTTCTCAGCAAGAAACAGAGAATGTCATCAATGATTACTTGGCGTCCTTCTCGACTCTGTATGATGGCGTGCCGGTTGAGCAGAGAGGTGCGGCTTTGAAGGCTATTGTGCTGCCCACTGAGGACGACTCGGACTATGACAGCGACGCATCTTCGAGCTCAAGTGGTAGTGGGACTACGGTAGACGACTAGAGATGTGCGGTCTTGGGTAATGAATCTCATTTGTGGGGTCTTGACTTTGGTTCTCATGGGCTCGATTATGTGTTTCATTGGCTATGAAGATCTCCATTCTTGCTATGCTGGTCTGCGCACTGACCATGTTTTTCTTCTCTCTTACGTTTCAAAGAGATGCCCGGGATTTCGTTTCAAGAAACAAGTGTGTTAAGAATAGCCCCTATCGATTGACAGAGACGCTTGTTGCCAATGACTACACTTTCCGCATGAAATCATCATGAAATGTCCCATGCAAGTACTCGCGAGACGTTTACCATATGCCATCTATCTCAACGTGCTCGAAGCAGTTGGCTTCAAGTCTCCGCCGATATAGACCGGAGGTGGCTGGACGTCGCTTGGTCTGGCAGGCTTGATATCATCAACGTTCGAATTGTTCTCCTCGCTCGCAGTTTCGACCACTAGCTGCCCGCCATTACGGCGACGGCGACGCAAGTCATCCAAATATCTAAGTACCGCCAACGATAGACCGAAAGCAATAATTGCGATATCGATACTAAAGCCTCGGCGGTAACGTGGCTTGTCGTCTTCTCGGAATATTTGTGCACCGTAAATACCTGCGATATTGGCACCCATGATGACCCTGCAGCAGCATTAGTCAAGATAATGTATTCAAGCAAAAGATACTGACATGGCCATAGCAAGTGCTCGTTCCTCTGAGTCTGTGCATGCGAGGGACATCCATGCAATATTCAGCGGATGCGAAAATGTGCCAAATGTTTGTGTCCAAACCACGCCGAAGTATCGTACCCCGCGGTTATTGATCTCAGTGAAGATTCGATTGAAGACATAACCGAGAAGGTGCATGCTTAAACCACCTATGACAGTCTCACCACGCTTATTACTGTCACGGGTCAACCTTCTGTCTCCTATGCACATTTTGGCCTCGACTTACTAATGATCCGATACCCAACTGAAACCGAACGAGACGGGAATCTGAAGGAAAAGACCAACGGACGCCAACGCATTACTGGTCAAGGCGGCGAAGCCAAAGTCTCTGACAATGGATGGCGAGTAAGTATCGAAGGCACGCTGAGGTCCGTTGTTGGACAACGTGATCGCGAAGTGGACCCATAGTCGCCAGTTGGAGAACTACCGTAAATTCAGCAAGAAGTCATGCCAGGCCATCAATGATTGTCTTACCGCTTTCTTGAATGCAGCTCTGCCGATGCGCTTTTTCTTCTTTCCCTTCATCGGATCGTCAAGAAGAACTCGACTGCGAAGAATATGTAGCTCTCTTGGAGTGAACATAGATCTCTTTGGGAGGAATGTGCTGTGTGGTCTCTTGAAAGAGTCTGGTAGGAAGAGGCCGAGGATGCATCCGCTCAAGCAGGTGAATGCTCCCATAAGAACGAAAAGCCAGAACCATCCAGCTCTGCCACCGACACCTCGCATGTGTAGGATGCCATATGCCAGTAGCTTGGACGAAGCTTGACCGAATTGGTTGCCGAAGTAGAAGAACATGACTCGCTTCGCAGTTTCTTTCCGTGTATACCAGGTCGAGAGCGTCCACAAACCACCGGGAATAAAGCCAGACTCGGTGACACCTAGCAAGAATCGACTCGCAACGAACGATCCGTAATTATTTTGGAAAGCCTGGAATGTGCTGACGGTTCCGAAGAGGAAGAGTTGCAGTGTGAGCCACTTTCCGGGACCAACTCGGTAAAGGATCATGTTGGAGGGGATTTCGAAGAGGACGATTCCGAGAGAGAGCATTTGTTGGCCGACATTGAACTGATCTTGAGTGATGTTCACATCTTTGAAGAAGTTGTCTGTGAGAGCATTGGCAATATTGCCACGATCGAGTTCTGTATCGTGGTAAGTACAAATTCGTGACGAGAGACACTTGCGGTGCACTCACGCAAGCAAAAGAAACCGAGAGTAAGGAGAGGCATGATGATGAAGTCCAACCTGTGCAAACATTTGTCAATATCAAGCTAATTCTGTGTTCAAGAGTACTAACTTTCGCTTGGCTTTTGCCTCCTCCTCTTTCGTCCAATCGGTGTCCAAGTTAAGGACTTCCTCATCCTCTCGAGGACGAGGATACTCGTCTGGATTCGACGTTTTCAAGTCCAAGCCCGACATGATTACAGTTTGACTGGTATCCGTTGTCAGATATGCTAAATCTATTTATCCTGACAATACGGACAGCTATCCGTTCTTATAAACATTCATAACCCTCGGAACTCTTTCTTATTTTTCTCATGAAGACTTCTTTGTGGTATCTGGGCGAGATGATGACATGTCTTGGCTTTAGCACGCAATCTGAGACCAGATTCAATACAGCGTTGATAAGTATCTTGGAAGAAAGGTAGTTTTACACTACTCAGCTGCGGCTTGCAGGCCCAAGATCTTGGGTCTATCTTGGAAAGCGAGCTTTTGGCGAGGTCCTTAGCGTCCGGTTCTGTCGTGGTCGCTGGGCAGGTCTAGGCAAGAGCTGATGACAGGCTTGTCGATGCTTGGCATGCGCGAATTATGGCCAGTACTCATGATGTGCTTGGTAGGACAAAGAACGCGTTGCAGTATACAGTAGCAAGGCACAGATTAGGGACGTGTGGGTATTCCCGATGGTTGCGGTTAGTGTTTCGTGAACAAAGCAGCACTAACATGTCATAACGAGTAACTGAAAGTCATCCGAGGAGTTGCAAAGCATCTCGCAAATCCAATGAATTTTACTTTGATTCGTAAGCTGCATTGTCCGAATACCGCCCAGCTGGTCCTGGCACTGCAGCAGTCACTTTGGGGGTTCGCTTGCTTGGTTCACCCGGTAGACCAGTCCGGACGTGGAGCCGAGAAATGCCATGAGTTGTGGAGCTTGGCCACGGCTGGTTCCGTACATCTCGTATTATCAAGGAGCGCGAGATGGAAGATGAGACAAAGGAAATATCTCGAAAATGTGGAAGGCGATAGTTCTGGCTTATAAGACGTGATGAAGCTGGAACTACAGAGGTTGGAGCGATCCGAAGAACCTTTGGTCTTCAGTTTGCTTTTTCATGCGCAGATCACGCGACAACTTCATCGTTGAGCATCACTTACTGACAACAGACAAGCCGCGATTTGAAAATAGTCCAACAAATCGTTTCGATATCAATTACTTTTTCAATTGCGTTTCGTGTTGAGTAAGCAGTCTTTTTACATCTAGTCGATCGTTCGACATCTTGTTTCGCAGTAGCATTAGGCGAATAGGATGAGATCTCACTGGTCATTTCTCAGTAAGCTTTCCAACGATAGATGAACACGTCGGTTAAGAAGACAACAGGGTAATCTTGCACCAATATCCCGCCTTTATTTTGTAATTCTTCACCTTCCAGAGTACTGAACCTTTCCATTTTTAGCCATTTCTAATCTTAATTAGTTTGCCACACCGTACGCTGCTTTGGATAGTTTTGTATCTAAACTTCGTTTAATATCGTATGCTCAAAATTTAATTTTAATCACTGCTTCTAGGAAATAGTTTAACGTCCTTGAATCAATAGAACAATAACTATCGGGGATGGATTCTTGAAACACTACAGCGCTATAATGACAATCGCGGGGCCGAAAGGTAACAAACATGTGTTGATACAAATTCACCTCCTGTAATAGTAAGACTCAGATGCTATCGAGCCATAGACACGTTTTCGGTGGCCGGAGCACCAATCGCAATTGTGATCCGGCTGTTTGTTCTTGAGCACCGTGCATTCGGCATTCTTTCTGTCAAACTTCTGGTTCTCCCGAGCCTCGGCTTTTGCATAGCAGGCACGCCTACCACAAAGCTTGTAGTTTTCCGTATGCTTGTTCTCTCGTCTGTAATCTTTCGTCGAGCTCAGAACACATCGCTTATGCCCACAGGAGTAAATTACGGTGAAACCGAACAGAGGACCATGTTTCTTGACCGGGACGAGTTTCTTGGCTGGGTCGCGTTCCTTGACAATAGAAACCTTTGTATTTCTCCCATTCAGTACTTCGAATTCGCTAGAGCTGCTTTGACCCATAATGAAGAAGATTGACCGCTGACTGGAACTGCGAAATCCAAGAAAACACTTTCTGCGAAGTCATCAAATTTATTGTGGAGGGAGGATCGTTTGTTGATGGAAATCAACACATTGTCCCTGTCCCAGACAATGAAATTATGTGAAAGAAATACGAACAAAGCTTTGTTTTGGGTAAGACAAAGTTTTGCGTAGACGACCCTTTGTTGACTTCGCAACGCTAAAGGCCTCATACATTCCCTGGTACTGCTAAGGAATTTTGCACACGATGAAGTACTGTTCATCAAGTCGAGCGGACCTCGTCCGTCCAAAATCCCATCACTGTTTATGCTCATCGGTAATCGGCTTCATTCTTCCCGCGTGCAACACAGGGGATCGTGGTTGAGAATCTGGCGAATGCCAATTGCTGATTGATAGACGTCGAGACAGGAAATACATGGACAAGAAATGGATAATCCCAGTGCCCGTTGTTTCTAAGTATCCAGCAGGTATAGCACAATACCGACGGCCTTGGTATCAATATTTGATGGAGCGCATCCAATTGTGTTAGTGGGCCGGTACTTGATCCCCTCGCTTGACTATTTACCCAGATTGAGGATGAGGAGCCATGTTTACAGCCTCGTTCCCCATTCAGCCTCTCAGCTACCCCAGATTGACCCGAAAAGGCTAATGAAATCATTTGACCATAAGGAACTTCTTTAAATACCCGTTCGCTTTCATATTCATTATCTCGAAGTTCATTCTCATCCCTAGATACACCTTCATCTAGTCGTCATGGTTCAACTTTCGTCTTTCTGGGGTGCTTCCACCCTGATCCTCAGCCTTTCATCTTCTGCAGCTGCATCAATTTTACAAAATCGTCAAGCAGCCGCAGCACAAGTTGTCAGGCTCGCATCGACCGAGAACCTCGCGGTCCGACCGAATGGCCAAATTCTCGCGACAAACATGAACAGCGCAAACCTCTACATCGTTGACCCAGTTGCGAAAACTTCAAAGACAGCTGTTGTAGTCACTGGAGCATCAGGACTGAGCGGTATTGCGGAGGTCAGTCCGGATGTGTTTGCTGTGATCGGCGGGAAGGGGATTTACAAAGTCGACTTCACGGGCGCCTCGCCTGTCGCAACATTGATCAAGACCATTACCGAAGCCAACAATCTTAATGGCTTGACTGCTTTCTCCAATGACACCATTCTGGTTGCAGATGCAGGAAAGGGATCAGTCTTCCGCTTCAACTTCTTGACAGGAGCATACTCAACGGCCATCACAGACCCCACCATGGCCCCCTCAGGAGGCATTCCTTTCGGCATCGATGGTATCAGATATAAAGATGGCATTGTTTGGTACACCAATATCTTCAAGAACAGTTTCCACAAGGTTCCTGTAGATGCAACTGGCAAGGCGACTGGTGCTGTCACGACGCTTTGGACGAATTTGATGGGCGATGATTTGTGCTTTGGGCCGAACGGCAAGATCTACATCGCCACTAACGGGAAGAACTCGATCGTGGAAGTTGATCCAGCTGTTGGTAAGCCCACGGCCATCGCGACTGTCTCGGGCTCGACTTCTTGTGGGTTTGGAAGGACTGAAAAGGACAAGGATGTTATTTATGTTGGTGGTGGTAGTGGAGTGTATTCGTTCAATGTCAAGCTCTGAGACGATTTTGTACTGCTCAGATGAGTAGTGTATCTTTTCAAAATCACCGTAACAATATTAGCATGGAGTCGCTGTACATAAAGTCGTGTCGTGGAGTGGTGCACATACTGAAATTGAGGCTTTGACTTCAGGTCGTCAGATAAACTCACTTCGTTCTCGACATGTGTTGATATATTCATGTATTCCTTCTGAGTTGAGCCATCTTTCATTTGGCGGGTAATTTGATCGATATGAAGGCTTCGGGACTTGGTTGTCAAAGAGCTTTGCAGCCGTCATCCAAGGTAGATATCTCGCTTCCCTAGATTCTACTTACCGTGCTCTTCAGCCATCTGCTCTAAATTGATCACGAATTCTTCGTCTTCAGTCTGTTCGTCCTCCTCCTCTTCATCTAATGTCTCTTCTTCGTCACCATCCCTGACCATGCGAGGGAGCTCTGTTTCCTTTGTGAGCTCCACTTCCGGTTCTTCGCGACACTCGTCGCAAACGAAGTCTTCCTTCATCGAATTATCAATGAAGTCATCCCAATAGTCTGCTTCTATACCTCTAGGGTGGTTTTCACGTTGGCTGTGACACACTGTGGTCGTCTGGATCTCGTGTCCGCAAGAATAAGTCGTTGTAATTCGGAAACACATGATGGCAGTTATGGTCGACCGATTCGAGAAGCAACTTTATCGAAACGGAGATTGCATCATCTCAATAAGCGGTTCATACTATATATGAGCTGCGAAAGGTACAATTAATAGCATTGTTTGGACAGGATGAAACAGTAATTCAGCTTGATCGCACTTTCAAAATCCCTTTCAAGGGCCAACACGAGACCCGGTAGTGGCGCTGTCAGACAAAGGATGTCTCTCTCCCAGTTTTGAGACTGTTCTCCACCATAGGAGCGAAAACCAAGATTATTACTTGCCTTCAGAAATGCGCGAGAGCGTCGACCGCCTCATTCAGCGAGCTGAAGGCTCAGAACAAGACCCGTTCTAGCGAGCACTGACAAAACAGTATCACGCAGCACTTCTACGTCATGTCATGGACCAACGAGCCAATCTGGTCAATTTGAGTACCAATTTAGCTTTAAGCATTTGCTCAAGCTTCTTCAAGTCTATAATATTGGTAATTGCAGACGTGTGGACGATCGAAAGGCGCTTCACTTGGCATCTGTTTGTCAGCCGGCTGAAAGTTTCCCCACACTTGGCCATGATCTACCCGCATTGGCGCAACAGCACCGTGTTATTTCTAATCCATAGTGTCTGTCAGCATTGAAGATATTCGAATTTGTATTTAAGCTCATATTTGAGGACATCCTAGGTTCTTGGTGGAGAAATTATATTCACTCACATTTGCCGCCTGCTACTGGACAGAGAAACAACCACATCTTATCTAGGGATTCGTACCTCCAAATCTCATTAAAACAAAGAGAAGTTTTGAACGCCTAATTTCTTCAAGATGTCATCAGTACCGTTTAACATTGTTGACGTATTCTCCACCACAGCATTCAAAGGCAATCCCCTCGCCGTGGTTGACAACAGAACAGCCAACCTCACCACTACGCAGATGCAACTCATCGCACGGCAGTTCAACCTGTCCGAGACAACATTCTTCTCTTACTCCTCTCTTGGAAAGGCTTCTTTTAGACTCAGATCTTTCCTCCCTGATGGAAAAGAAGTGTTTGGAGCTGGGCACAACATCCTTGGTGTCTGGTGGTCCTTGGCGGATGGGGGATTCTTGGACTTCTCAAATCCTGTTGTAGTGAACGGTGGGACGAATGCTGAAGAATTGGAAATTTGGCAGGAGCTTGGTGGCGAAATCCTACCGGTGAGAATCTCGCGAAGGGTCAACTCGAAAGACTCCAAGGATGAGTTTTCTGTCTCGATCAGACAGGCGCCCCCGAAAGCTGGGAATATACATCCCGATCCTATAGCTCTAGCAGAAAGCATCGGGCTCGAGGTAGCGGATATTGGCTTTCCAGGATCTGAACAGAAAGTCAACCCGCAAGTCTTCTCCACATCAACAACTCGTCATCTTCAAGTCCCGATCTCATCAATATCGGCGCTGAACAAAGTAGTTGTTACTTGGGATAAATTGCTTCCACAACTCGCTTTGGCGGATGAGCATGCTTATGGGCTTTATCTCTTCACACCTGATCGAAGCAAAACAGACTCTTATCAAGCTCGATTCTTCAGCCCCGGCATGGCGGGTGAAGACCCAGCAACTGGAAGCGCGGCGGGGCCGTTATCTGCTTACTTGCATGCCCACGGACACTTGGACTTGGTGAATGATGCTGGGAGTATCACTGTGCGTCAGGGACTGAGGGTGGGTAGAGAATGCATCATAAGCGTAAAGTTGACTATGATTGAGGGTAATGACAACATGCTCAATGTTGACTTTTCTGGTAGTGGGGTCAAAGTTGCAACAGGGGAGATCCAGGTCCCAGATAAGGGAATTGTGTTTTGAGTGCAGTTCTCTAGCACGAAATTTCATACACCATGCAGCGAATCCTACAACCACGCGTAGACTCCGCTTCAGCATCCCATACTTGAATGCAGGTGAACATTATGTATTGACGGTTGTGCCACACGCTTCACGCCAGATCTGCCTCACGCCCTTGTACCCTTTCGTTTCCTCAAACAGATATCATCCGGATCATCTTTCGCGCGCCTGCCATGCCTTTTGATCTTGAGACCATGATCGGATCACTTCAGATCTCTCTTTTGAATTGGCCTTGAGCAAGCCTGTTACAAAGGGGTGACGAACGGTTGGTGAAGTGCTGCCTCGGTTGCTTGGTTGGCTGGAGGTTCTTCGGGAAGCAGTGCTGTGGTCGTCAGTATTGTGATCAGCCAGCTTTCGTCAAAGAGTCGTCTTGGACATTATCAACATATTTGATGAACAACACGAAGTGCCAACATTCTTTGCTTCGAGATGCGAATCACCTTCAACTTTTCCCACGCTTCCCTGTCCCGCTTCTTGGTCTTGTTGGAATATGCGATCTCGAACTGGATCCTGTTCATCGCAGCCTGTCTTGAATCATCAGATATATCTGTCTGTAGCGTGATATTCTTCAATCCCTCGAGCTTGGAGAGAGTTCCTGCAACACCTTGGCTTGCAGGGCATTCCAACATGACATTCTGAAGTCTCTTGGTAAAGTCTTGGCGATCATCATCGATTTTG
The DNA here is from genome assembly GCA_026120085.1 of Cadophora luteo-olivacea. Classification (NCBI taxonomy): domain Eukaryota; kingdom Fungi; phylum Ascomycota; class Leotiomycetes; order Helotiales; family Ploettnerulaceae; genus Cadophora; species Cadophora luteo-olivacea. The sequence continues at coordinate 148,947 of JALRMC010000041.1, read as the reverse complement.
GCACCAGCATAAGTTTTCTCCATACTATTCAAAGTCCTTGAGTGTCTAAGGTAGAGGGTATCAAGATTGAAGTCGAAGTAGATAGGTCCTCGGTTGCAGAAAGCACCTCCAAACGCGACACTGTAGACCTTCAATGCAATTTTACGCGAGTTGCGACGGGTGTGTAGCATGACGGGGATCTTAGAGTGCATTTGAGCATCGATCGACGGGAACGTCCTGGATGTCGATGGCGGAAATCTCGGGCTTCGGTAGCAATGGGATACTTGGGTTGGATGATCCGTGGGCCAGGCAGTGCAAAGCGCCAACTTAACATGGTCGGATTAGTGTGCAGCCAAGGAGGAAAAGTGAATCTTGAGTATGAAATGATTTCAACTTACACCATAAGCTGAAGCTCAAGAGGAATCTTTGCAAACTTGGGAAAGGTGACTGCGATATTCGAGGTTGCCCTGGCAGCGGCCCCTGCAGGTCGTGCTCGACCTTTGCTGGCAATGTTGAGCTCACGATACGTTGTTCGTGGATCTTGAAGGGGGGAGCAGAGACCGTACTGTTGGGAAAACGCGTACAAAATTGTTTTGGAGGAGGAGACAGTAGACTCATGAAGACTGGTATTTCCAAATGAGCTAGCGTTATCCGACAGCCCCTAGCCGCTTTGGGTCAAATCACAACAACCGCCCGGACACAGTTCGGTATCGGTCAATCATTAGACTACTCTTCTGACCACCAAATAATTGAACACTTTCACTATAGTTTCCGGTACTTCTGAAAAAGCCACGTTCTCCTGGGACGAAGTGCCAATCTTCGAAGATATATTGACAGCTGGCGAACCATAGTTCATATAGTCAAAATCATTTCAAGCAAATGCTGCATAGCATTGGAACCTGGCTACAGAACTCATTCGTTAGCTAGAGGCCTGTTTACGTTGTGATAGATGGACAAATTTGGACTCCCTGCGTAGGAGACTGGAGATAGCAACAGTTTTCTCTCATCAAGAGACTTAGACTACAGGCGCAGGTTTCAATAGAACAACAACTACAGAGACCAGTGGCCAATTTTAATGTTGTGCGTGTCTGACATATCCATTCCTGCGGCAGTCAGATGTAACATGTGATTGTCTCGTAGAGGACCTGTTTTTGAAAATCAAAGATCTTCGCCTTTTTGATCTATCGCTGGCTTCTCTCAGCAAATGATAACAGTGATTTGATTTAACGTCCCCAGGCGATATAAAGTAGCACCTCGCCCATGTAATGCCACGCAGGGCTGAATCCCGCATGTAGGTGCCTCCTCAAAGACCCAATGCACCGAAGAGAAACACTTCATTCCGAGACTGTCATCATCCCATCAGCCATTCTTTCGCCCCTAATACCAGAGCATTGGAAACCCGTCCCAGAATATTCAAATCTATCTTGTCCTCTCCTTGCGTCTTCATTGCTTCCAGTGACAGGTAACGCTGGGCAAACGATCTTTGGATCCTGTCCACAACCCCTTCTTCAGTCCTGTCCATGACTCTACTAATCGTGCCTTCATGATCTCCTCTTTCTCCTTGGACCACCTCTCATACTGGTAATCGCCGTACTCATCAATCCACATGATCTTGTTGGACTTTGGATATGACTCAACTGTAATGCTCTCCAGTAGGGCCATGTCTTTCAAGTCACCATATTCCAAGAAGTCACTCTCTCGAAACTGGACGTGGTGTATCTTTTGTCGAACCAATACTCCATCAGCGTTGAACTTCCTCTTCATTGACTCTGATACATCGCTCTTGGAGTCACAGAGGTCGTTGAGATCGTCCACAGTTGCAAAACTCAAAGTGTCTCGCTCATAGTTGACATAAATAGGCTGTCCTCTCCACCCTCCGACAAGCAGTTCGTATCTTTGAAGCGCCTCCGATCTTGACTCTCGATTGACATGTAGTAGTGAGGTCGGTGGGCTTTGGTCGACTAGGAGCTCACTATACGGGAATATATCGTAAGGGTCAGGGATATCTGGTGAGATTTCAATAGTGCTGAATTCGATGACCCGACCCTCCGACAGACTTAGCTTCCATATCAGTAGCCGAAGCTCTAATGGTAGCTTCGGAAAGAACTTGAAGGTAGAGAAGGATGACTCTTCGTTGGCGATGCTTTTGGCAACTGCACCACCTTGCGGGAAGGTTGAAATAACTCGCGATGGTGCCTTGGGCTTCGTCACTTCCGGAGTTCGCTGAACTTGGTTGGGAGCCATGTCTGTAGTGTTGGCCGCTTTTTGTGATTTGACTCTGTAAATTATCAGTCTCCTGAAGATTTCCGACCGATTGCTGACATACTTGGTGTGTGAGGAGTACTCCTATGCTCAGGAAATTCGATAGTCTGTTGAGGTCTTTTGGAAGGGAGTGAAGGTGAGTTCGGGGTGCAGGAACTTTGCTATTCAAGGTATTCTGGGACTTTTGGCTACTTGCGAGGTCCTTTTTGCAAGATATGTCTCCTCTTATCGAGAAGCGATGTTATTTGAAGACGAAGAGGTCTCCTGACAAGAGGAAGAAGATGATGATTTAGAGGATGAGGAGTGGGAAGCTTTTCAAAGGATCTTATGAGCAGCCGCTACCTTAGCGCAGTTCACTAAGAAGGAGAGAAAGCAGTGAAAGAGCAAATTCACCTAGACCTCGTATTCCAAGCAAGAGCTGACTCGTTCACATAGCTGGTAACCTGAGCACTCGCTACTCGGTATAGCCTTTACTCTGTTCTTACCTGCACATTTGCATAGCGTCCGAAAGATCAATTGTCACTGAAGGTAAACCCAATACTCTCGGTCAGAGGCATGATTCACGCGTGCCATTCGTAAGGCTTACGATGTGCAAAAGTCCATTTGGATGATAATGATTCAATACTGTTGCCCTGCCCCTGACCTTAGTTCATCGTTAGAAGACCGCAACAATAGTGGTAGCCGCCATTCGCCACGAATCCTCCAGAACAGAAAAACGCCCTCCTGTCAGAAATCAGACCATATTTTGGTTCCCCATGCCAGAAGAAAATCAACCTTTTATACCTGAAAATCCTTGTTAGTGAGTTCCTGATGTCAATTTACGAACAGAAAGCAGCTTACAGAACCTTCTGCCACTGCTTGACTTTTGTCTCCTGCTCGGTGTTGGCCTCGTTATATGCACGGTAGGTACCTTGTCTACGGGACCGGTCCATAATCCTCGCTTCACTCCAATCCACGAGTCCACAAGTTGGGACTTGATTGCAACGTCATCCTTGTTGTTGAAGAACGTGTGAATCATATTACCATCACTTTGCTCCCAACAAAGCAAAAAGTCAGATCTGATCGCAATGGTGATGCTCTTCAACGCCGACATTCGATGCAAGATTCCATATTGGTATAAACGCGTGCCGAACGAAATATGCTGGATCATTCGTTGGAAAGTAGATGCGTTCTCGTTCATATCTTCCATCGGTAGTCCGCCAAAGTCGTAGCCGCAGGCGAGCGCGAAGTCGTCGGTCGTCTTGAAGCTCAGAGTGTCCTCATCGAAGTTGATGAAGAGAGGCTTTCCATTCCACGGCCCAGAGAACCACACGTAGCATTTGAGAGCTTCTTGTCTCGACTCGTGGTTGACTTGCAGAAGAGCTGATGGGGAAGATCCGTCGACAGAAATTTCATCACGAAGAGGAGGCCATGTGCGCCACAACTCTCCGGCTCTGCGAGGCTGAACATGTCTGTTGAACTTGAGCGTGCGGCCCGGGAGCAGAGAGAACTTCCAGACCATCAATCTCAGCTCCATGGGTAGCTTTGGAAATGCTCTGAAGGACGGGGACGTCTCCTCATCATTGGCGTGAGCAACGGTAGATGATGGCTGAGCCGAATGTACAGAGTCAGACGCATAACAGCTGACGATGGAAGCCATACTGAACAATTTCCAAAATCTGTCCTGCCAGAGACTGCTTTGTGTCGCTTTCAAGATCTGGTGCTATGTGTGCCGTGGTTGCGATGGGGCGACTTTTATTTAATTGTTGCTGTTCGTGCTCGCGGAGAAGTTCTTATCGAAGGAGGCAAATGTAGATTTCAAGTTCGAACTTGGTTCAATGGTCAAGAGAGAGTCTGGCGCAGGCGACCTGGAGCTCGAGATGTTGTTGAGCTGCGGTGCAGAAGGAGTCAGAGAATAACTGCAGTCAGGCTGTAAGTCGTGATTCGCGACCTAGGGTAATCGACACAGTGAATTCATTGTCGTATCGACATTATCACTTCCGTTTACATTTCGATATCCTGATGACTTCACGGACTTGCGGGGGCTTGTGGCACAGCGAGATTTTTCAAATACATCCCCTCCGTAGATAGTCTGCTGACACCGATTTCCAGACCGTGTCTTCGCACTGATCTTGACAAACACTCGACCTTTCAACTGAAAACAAATTCCAACTGCAACGTCAGACTGGCCCGGATCAAATCTCAACTACATGTCTACTTCGAGTACAAGCATGCGAATTCGGCGGAGACACTCCGGCTATCCTCAGCATAGATTCTTTCCGGCCAGGGATCGCCTCGCTATGGATTCCCAGCTCACGTTGGCGGAGTTCGTGTGGTTCTCCAAGCTTCCATTTGAGCTTCGCACTGACATCTGGGAGCGCGCCCTACCTCAAGAGTCACGAGTTGTTGAGGTATACCAATATAGTGACCCTATGTCTCTTGAAGTGCAAGGAAGAAACAGAGTGGCAATTCCGACAAGCTTACTTCACACCAGTCAAGAGTCCCGGTCTGTCTCTCTCAAGGTCTACGAAGTCTTTCAAGGTGGTTGGCATGGCAGTCCAATCTACTTCGACTTCAAAAATGATACTCTATGCACCAACGATGAATCTCGCCTGGGTTCCGCTCGTCGCGAGGACATGAGCTTTCTTGGGGTAGGTGACGTCGATCAATGGCAGACCAAGATCCGGCACCTTCGAGTCATTAACTGGGATCCACGGTCGTCGGATTATGGCATTCTGAAGAACATGAGGTCATTGCAAAGCATCGAGTTTCAACTTGCTTTTATGGCAGCCCTCTTTAGGTTCACCCATCACAGAAGTGCTGGTCGTACATGGGAGCACGCTGAAGCTGTTATATTGGAAGACATAGCTTCTCGAGTTGCACCGTTCTGGCTAGGTCGGAAGGACGATCTACCGGCTATCAGATATCTGCCTGGTGTATGTATTTCCCAGCATTAAGTTCGTTGATTGAGTTGATTTCGCTAATATCTAGGCAGGGATGTTCCAAGGAAATATTCTATGGTGAGTAGACGGATGGGCTTGGATAGATGAATACAAAGCAGATCTTCTAGGGGATGAAGCTTCTTTCCCTGTCTGTGCAGTACCCAGCGGTGAGTATCTTTTCAGTTCAGTACTTGCTGCTTCTCTTACCGTGTAGGGAGGGACTAGGCAGAGCAAGATTTCATAGACTCCCAGCACTACAAATAGAACCGACTGCTCAATGAAACTCTGGCATAGTCGAATAACAAGAGAACAACCACGAGGCACCTGAAAAGCTTACTATCAAGTTGGCTAGTAATAATTGATCCATATTAGATAGGACTTGTCCCCAAATATAGAAATCGTCCTTTTCCAATTGAGTAGAATAGCAGTCTACTTGGCGGCCGTTTGTGCACGATTGAGAAGCAGTGGAGGTGAGACAACATACACGTTCAAATGTGAATTGCATGTAATACTTGTGGTGAATCTGAAACTTTGAATTCGTGTGCAGAATGTCAGTGAAGTGAACGCATCGGCATTCAGTCGAGTATCAATTTCGGGGAACAGTTGTGTTGTTGATTGGGATGAGCCGAGCAGAGCTGCACTAGCGCGAATCGTCGCGAAAACAAAGTCTCGCCTCACCATCTTGCTAAATAGGAAATGAATTAAACAGCTTCGTAGCTAGCAGAACAGTTTTTCGACACCTTTACTGTACGAGGACGTCTCGACAAGCTTGGGGCATCCTCAATTGCATCTTTCGAGACCACAGGTAGAATCTCATCTTTGCAACTCACTTCAGCTCCAGGCACGTATTGACAAGCTCCCGGACAGAAAAGCCACAATCTGGAATTCCAAGATGTTCGAGCCAATGGATATCGATCAGCATGATCCTACATCGAGCAATGCTCTGGCACCTCAAGTCGTGGCCTCCCCGTCTGCAAACCTCAGCCAGCCAGTCACAGAGCACAGCTTCGACGTGTTCTTAAACTTCCCTCGTCTTCCGCTGGAGTTGCGTGACATGGTCTGGGACTTCGTCGCCCAGGTACCGCGAGTGTTCATCGTTGGTTATCGTTACGGGACGGGTGCCCGCCTTGACCATGAGTCTCGAGCCGCTGCGGTCCACAGCATACTACACGTCAACAAGAAATCTCGTCGAGTCGCACTCAACGTGTTCGAGCCATTCGCTGGCCGTTGGGGCAAGCCTATCTACTTCAACTTCAAGAAAGATGTGTTGCGTGTTCGGGGTGAAATAGCCCTGGCAGCTCTTTGCGGTGTCCAGCTGAATACTCGGGACCCCTTCTCGAAACACTTCCAACAGGACGTTCGAGAGTGGCATGTCAAACTCCGCCATCTTGAGATAACAGGGCTCGGACTCTACACACATTTTGAAACAAGGGCTATCCAATGGATGAAGTGCCTAGAGACGTTGACCGTTGATAGTCAGTCATTTGGCGACTTGAAGGAGAAGGAGTCTGCTGAAGAGAAGCTACGCTTAGAGCTCTTTAAGCACTGGTTGGGTCCGACGAATAAATTGCCAATAATCACTGCCTCGCTGGACAGAGACTGATTAGTGGCAAACTGTAAGTTGGGCCATTTCCGTACCATTCTCGCTGCAAATGACTAAACTTGCTTAGCATGCTGCATGTTGGTTGTAGCGAGCCAGATACTATGCAAAACTATAGGGTGTAGCTTGATAGACAGAGCCCTGCAACCACGACCCTTTACATCAGCGTGCTATTTCGTTTCTATGGTTGATGGATGGCATTTGGCGAAATCGAGTTGGTTTCCATGATTTTGCACCTGCCACCATTCTCAGACTCTCGTTTCCGTCCCTTCGCCAGACCGAAATTGATATTGTCCAGAAGCTGAGACATCGTGGGACTATAGACTTGCTCTCTCAGCAATCAAATTGATTTGATCAGGAACTGTGTACATATTGCCCTGCTAGTGATGTCTTTAGTGCCCAACCAATGGATGTCCCGCCACGTAGTTTTGCTCCTTCTAGAAGATGTCATAAATAGGTGCTGAAACTCGAATATTTATCATTGCATTCCTGTCATGCTGGTAAACAGATAATAAGAGCCGTAGGTTATTGTAATTATTCATCTTCGGCCAGAAGGCCATTGCTGCCAAAACAAGAGAAAAGTCGAAGGCGGGGGGTTGAAGATCCAGCGCACTAGCCTAGTCACGTGCAAAGTTCTAAATCAACCGGGGCACACAAGCGAGCGACGCTAGTGAGAAATCCCACAGGTGGATTTTCATTTTCGGCGGACTTCAACTTTTTGACTCTTCACGACAACCCAACGACAACCACCCTTGACACTCGGAATCTACAGGTCAGTTCTTGCGCATCACTTCATACTACAAGAGACATCGAATACACTCGGAATCAATCGCACCCAGAGTCTGCGGAGAAGTTTTGTGGAAGATGGGAAGCAATCACCTCAATCGCAAAGCCGAGCGCACAATTTGATCCAGAAAGAATCGCCCTTTCGCACATCGAATCGTCTGGCACATCCTCTACACATCTTCTCAGAATTGCTCTGGTTGTCGGCTTGGTTCTACGTGTCTTCGCTGCTCTGGCTTGTCCCATTCCTCCCCTCCATCTTCAACATCTGCGAGACATCTGCTAACATTTTTCATGATCCAGAATCCGCAATCATGGGTATTTCTCGAGACTCCCGACACAAGCGCTCTGCTTCTGGTGCGAAGAGAGCATATTACCGTGCGTAGTAGAAAGCCCATATGTCTTTGACCTATGTTCCAACCTGATCTGAAAGCTAAGACTTTTTACAGGGAAGAAGCGCGCTTTCGAAGCCGGCCGACAGGAGTCCAACACCCGTATCGGAGCAAAGAGAATCCATCTTGTCCGTACCCGTGGTGGTAACCGCAAGTTCCGTGCCCTTCGTCTCGACTCCGGCAACTTCTCCTGGGCTTCTGAGGGTATCGCCCGCAAGGTCCGTGTGATCGTCGTCGCTTTCCATCCTTCCAACAACGAGTTGGTCCGAACCAACACCCTCACCCGATCCGCCGTCGTCCAAGTCGATGCCGCTCCTTTCCGTCAATGGTACGAGGCCCATTACGGACAAAACCTCGGTCGCAGACGTCAAAAGCAAGCCGGAGCTGAGGTCACCGAGCCAGACACCAAGAAGAGCAAGTCCGTCGAGAAGAAGCACGCCGAGCGTTTCGCTGCCGTAGGAAAGGTTGAGCCTGCTTTGGAGAAGCAATTCGAGGCTGGTCGTCTTTTCGCCGTCATCTCCTCCCGCCCAGGACAGAGTGGACGTTGTGATGGATACATCTTGGAGGGTGAGGAGCTCGCTTTCTACCAGCGCCAACTGAGAAAGTAGAGGGTTTTTGCTGGCTTGGGATTGTATTTCTGTGGAGACATGGCTTGGAGTTGCATCTGCGGACCGTTCATTGAGAACTTTTACGACAAAGGGTCATCAGCAATTCAAAGGGAATGGGAATACTAAAATCTTGCAATACCTCCTCTACCATCCTCCTCATTTTTGACTCCGTGATCCTTTGTTCCTCGCCTTCGATATGTTGTGATTTTCGCGCCTCCAATGAACCCCTGCACCTCATGTGCATTTCTCAATCACCCCACATCACAAGCTTCAACATCCCTCTTATCTCACTTTATAACTCGGCTCTCCCAACTACTATGACCGCACTATCTGCGAGCTATAAAACGACCAAGCTGTTACGATTAACAAGTACAAACCACCGAAAGCTACACTCGCCATGTCCGCCCATGCTTCCAGCTCATCAGCGCCCCCTCCTCTTTCCCCACCAAAACACCCATTAACCAACCCACATGGCAACCCACCGACGTCCATATCTCCCAACCTACCCTCTTCGTCCTCCTCTGCACATTCCCCAAGCGTCAGCATGACCTCCCCATCCATCCACTCCCCCGAAACCGCGCGACAGATCGCCGAAGCACGCGCCGCCCTCGAAGCCTCCATGAACAACATCGGCTCCTCTTTAGACATCACCCTCCGCTCGCGCGCACAAGACCTCCACTCCAACTCGAAACAGCTCGAGAAGCAGCAGAAGGACGTGGTGAAAGCGACGGAGGGCTTGCGGAAGGAGAGCGACAAGTTGAAGAAGGTTGCTGATGAGGGGATGCGGCGGGTGAAGGAGTTGGGGAATGTGCAGAATTGGGCGGAGATGCTGGAGAGGGATTTTTTGGTGCTGGGGGAGACGCTGAGGTTGGTGGAGCGCGGGAGTGAGAGTGAGGGGAGTACTTATACCGGGAGTGAGTGGGAGACTAGTAGTGAGGGGAGTAGAGATGAGGAGGGTGGGAGAGAGCCTGCTATTCCGTCAGAAGGGGGAGGAGTGGGGAGGAAGATGGAGGTTGACGAGGGCGCTGCTGATGCTCTGCCTTTGGAGACGCAAGGTCGGAGGACTGTTGATGTGGATGGAGACACGCCGATGGATGGCACGGAGAGTGCAAGTCAAGATAAGGGCAAGGGGAAAGCTGTTGAAGTTCTGATTGATACTGTGGTGGAGGAACAAGCTGCGCCTACTGCTGGTGGATCGTCAACGGGTACAGCTACGACCGGTTCTACTTCCGATCCGTCATCCAGTTCTGTTCACACTGCTGCTTCGGTCGCGAGCTGAGTGCGCATTGCTAACAGTTCTGGTTCGTGTTCGATGCAATGCTTTCGGTCATGATTGGTATCCAGATCCACACATTGCTTATGGTGCCTTGTTTACCATGATATCTGGCAACGCAGAATACATGCGCAGGGTTTTGCGCTTCGGGCCGATACACGGGCTGCTCATGATTATATCTGGGCAGAGGATGCGCCTGAAATCGTCTCCAGGAACTTGTCTTTCAGAGATTTGAGGTTCAAGACTCGCCATCCTGGTGTTTCCAGATGGGGAAATCCGTCTCCGCGTCAAGCAGCAAGCATCACCAACTTCCTTTGATCCCACGATAACTCACAGTAGCTACATACATGGATGACTCGCGCCAGTTCCGTATCCCCAGCAAAAAGGGCTTCCTCTGGATGGTCTTTTACCACGCCTGCTACACACCAGAAGGCTACCTCTTAATTTCTTGGAGTTGTCTAGTTCCAGAGCCTCATCCAACATTCGAAGAGCTGGCCATTATGTGGCGGATGCATGGATCAGACATCCCGCCTAGGTGGAATGGACCAATGAGAAGATTGAGGGTCCAAAATCTCGAATGGAAATACGAGCAGTACATTTCGAGACGGTACTCTGTGTAGAGCTCACGAGAATGACGTTACTGTGACCCCCTGGACACATATCGATAGTAGCGATAGAACCAATGCGGAGTCCCTGTGGAGAATGTCAAGCCCAGAACGACCTTGAAAAAAAGCCTATCCTGCTCTTGTGAGCCTCTGGACGTTGGCCAGATTCGACTGAAACGATACCTGGTGCCTCTAGCCCAGACCAGGTAAGATCACTTGGACCTCCGGTGTTACTGCTCACTGTGGCGAACTAAAGTTCTGATCCAATCTACACGATTCTCGGTTTCAAGACACATATTTTGTACATCATTCTCCGTTCAGAGATATCTTCTCCTCGAGATGAAATGCATGTCTTTCGATCCAGATCCGATCTTTCACCTCTACACAGTGGAATTTGCCTGATCGGTGGATTGCTGCCAAGAACATACATTCGTCGATCCAATGTCCTGCCGCGAAAGGACTCTGGCAGGTCATCGAATTGCCGTAGGGCTTCACCCAGCTTCCAGGTCACTCCAACCGCCGAGGATGAACGGACAGGCATATGGTACCGTTGCCGCTTATTGACACTTGCAAGGCGGAGGAAAAATTTGCTCAAAACTGCACTGCCCAATATATCCTTTCATCGAGGGGCCATTCAAGTCCATTGAGTTGAGCAGGTGCCTGTTTCTGTTTAGCCGAACCCCTGGCATCGCGTGATGAGATCCTAGGAGATTCAAGCAAGGAGATTTATTGCTTAGCATTCCCCGCATTCTTAATCTACAAGTTTTGTTATTAATATTCCACAATTTTGATCATATTCTGCGAGAACTTGGCTCGATGCAAACCAGCACTCTGGAGCGATAGTCTGGTACAAGATGTACGCCTCGTGCCATGATCCTGGAACACTCTTCGTGTGTAAAGCAGGATACGCGCGTTCAATAATCTCAAAGCCAGTGGCGAGACTTTCGGGCACCATACAGATGGAATCTGGAGTTTTCCCAAGCGACAGCTTACTGCACGGCGCGAAACCTCCTTCTTTACCTGTTTACCGGGAGAAAGACATCATGTCCGGCATTTGCAGACAGTGTCCCTACGGAATTACCGGCCAAGCCAGATGGCTGATCCGGAAGTGGTACCGAAGCGGAGAATTCCCTGTCGATGTGATGTGCCTTTCTCATCTGCAGCTTGCGTGATCGAGTCTGGACCCTGCCTGCACAATATCGTGATGGCATCCTAGTGGACCACACAGCGGCTGATGTCTTGTCAATGCAAATTCCGACTGCTATGCTACAACCGAATAACATTCCCTTTACGTGGCCTGGCCATTGATCGTTCTGCTCAATGAGAGACTCTGCTATATGTATAATGGACAGCTGTTGGGACTCGTCAGGCTTGCTAGGGAGTCTCCCCTCGAATGTTTCACCTGCCATTAACGTCTATACTTTTCACTTAAAACGAAAGCTGGCTGCTGCGCGGCCATTCCTCTCCTTCCTCCCGCGTGCCGAGTCTTGGAATCTCATCGTGAAGCTTTTCAGCCAAGATGCTCCCGTCAACAATTCTCTGGGCGTTTATCTACAGCAGCGCCTCAATCGCAGCAGTTTTCAAAGTCGGCCAAAAGTTCCAGATCATCCTAGATAGCATACCGAATCTCACCGCATCGCCGAGAGTCGTACCAGGCGATGCAGCAGTCTTCGATATCGATCTCTTCGATACGGATGCAGCTACGATTGCTGGCCTTCAGGGTCAGGGCAAGATCGTGATATGCTATTTCAGCGCCGGGACATATGAGCCGTGGAGACCTGATGCGGGGAACTTCACGAAAGAGGATATGGGGCAGTCGTTGGCTCCGGAGTGGCCGGATGAGTATTGGTTGAAGGTCAATAATTCGAATGTGAGGAAGGTTATGACGAATAGGATCCAACTTGCAGCGGCGAAGGGATGTGATGGCGTGGATCCGGACAATACAGGTATGCGTTCTCCTGTCGGGTCTTTAGAGCAACTTGGCTGCACCATGGAGCCGAACTCTGAAAAGCTAGCTAATTTGAACAGATGGCTATGTTTGCAATCCTTTCCTTCCAAATCTTCGATTTTCGCAGTAGTTCGCGGCCAGAATTGGCTCGCTAACATGTCCACAGCAAAATCCAAATAACACGATCAACCTCACTCGCGGCGCTCTAGTAGAATACATGCGCTGGATGGCCTCTCAAGCTTCGTCCCTGAATATGGCCATCGGCCTCAAAAACAGCATGGACATCCTTCCCGACCTAACACCAATAATGCAATTCGCAGTCAACGAGCAGTGCGCCGCATTCGGTGAATGCAACTCTTACAGTGCCTTCCTCGCCTCCGGCAAGCCAGTCTTTCACATTGAATACCCACCATCAGTCCCAAACATACAGCCTGCAGATCGCGCAAAAGGGTGTCAAAATAATGGGATGATTGGCATGAGTACGGTGTTCAAAAACATGAGTTTGAGTGGGTGGGTCGGGTATTGTGATGGAAGTTCTGCGACGACGGTTACGAAGCCGGGTGGAGGGACAAATCCCTGGGCGCCTGGGAAGCCGAAGACCACTACCACGGCGAAGACGACTGCGAGGCCGACGACGACGAAGCCGCCGAGTACGATTCGGACGTCGTCGACGAGGACAACGAGTTCGGTTCGGACGACTAGTTCGGTTGCGCCTGGAGGTTCAAATGGATGTAAATCGAAACATTGGGATCAGTGTGGTGGGAATGATTGGAAGGGATGTACGGTTTGCGAGGTGAGTCTTGTTCTGCTGGCATGCTTTGAGATCAGTACTGACAATTGTTTGTTTAGTCACCATACACCTGTAAAGGCGTGTCGCCCCCATATTACTACCAGTGTTTATGAGCGGATGCTACTTCTTTCTTCTTTGGTAATCTGCATTCTGGGGGATCAGGAAAATTTGGGAATGCTGGAACTATATACCCTCAAACTTCGGAACTTATTATCAAGGCCATTCTTCATTCATTTCCGATTACCTTCTTAACCTTCACCAACCTTTGATCATGTTGGTACATCTTACTCGTCCCCAGGTTGGACTCTAATTCTCATTGATCCGGTATTGTGGGAGATTTCAGAGAGACTTCTGCTTCAATAATTTCTCCATCCGTGATCAGAGAGCATCGTCAAGTTGTTGTACAAGAAGTTTCGTCAACCGAGAAGACTGCATTTTCGTCAAGTCACCTGGCGGGCGGATCTGCGGGGTATATTTAGAGTCTTTACGGCACGGGCGGCTGAGCCCGTGTAGCCCCCAAGGCGACCTATCAGCGTTCATCAACAAGATGACAAGCTGAAAGATCCCTGAAGCCTAGGCGGACCATAATTTGCTGGCCTAAACGATCGTCGTTTTACAAAGTCATCATCTCACCGTCATCTTACTTTACAGCTCTGTTTGCGGCTCTCCATGTTTTCGTATATATCTGCACTGCGGCTCCGCTGGCGCCTGGCTCGATCGCAAGGCTGATATTACAATGTGCATCAGAACTTTATGTGTTTCTTGCTTTGCTGGGCTGTCCCCGTGTCTGAGTTCTCGAGATGGATCTCCGCTCAGTCGACTTCGAATGGCTGGCTGACCTCCAGAAATGTGAGTTTCCTCGTGACCTTTCCGCTGTTAGAATGATCAAATGGATGACCTTCATCTAGCTCAATGCTTCACGACTTGCGAAGTATCGAATCCTGCCAAGTCAACAGATTTTGGATCTGAAGGACACACTGCTTCGATCACTGACTGGCACGAACTTTTGCAGCTCACAGCCCCCGATGACACGTGCGGGATTGTATTTGTCAGAGGCCACTTTCCCAATGCTCCAGATTCCATTTTGTCAAGATCACAGCGACGAGATGAATCTGGCAATAAAGGCACTTTCGGAACTCGGCTACACAGAGCCGAGGATGAATCAGACCTGGAACTCGGAGAGCGTCTGGCACAGGGATGGATAAATCTCCGATGGCCGTATACGAAGTACGAGCTAAGACAGAAAACCGAAGAATTGGATCTTAGCAGTGGGAGCTACGAGCAGATATCCTTCGTTCGGGATGGCGTGCTTGTCCAAGTCATCCGCTTGAAGTGGGGATATGAGAGCTCGTTAAGTGATTATGATTCTTCTGATGGCTTGGAGAGGAAGACTGTGAGAGTCAAAGTTGGTGGTTTGGTGCAATTCGGATGTCCTTGCTCGAACAGAGGACTGCCAGATGCCGACTCGTTCCATTTGAGCTCAGGAGACGGTCTCGCTTGCGTCAGCGAGAGATACCAGAAGAGACTTGAGATGCATCTTTTCATCGATGGAGTCCGACAAGACCGAAGTGCTCCTTTGCATGGACTTGACTATGACGAGATCGCTGGCACGGAGGTAGACATTTCATCGATGCATGAGGTTGAGCTTCGAGATGGAGAGCCAGTCATCATCATCTCGACGTATGCACTGCGTGGTATCAACACAAACTCTTCCGGGCTTGAGATGTCTACCTTCACCGATTTAGAGAACCATCTTGGGGTGCTCAATACATCTGTCAAGATGACCGATCGGCTCTGGACTGCACTGTGTTCAGCAAATTATGAAGCGAGCGAGGCCGTCGATGTTTGTGTCATTGGTCGTGGTGTGGAGCAAATACTTGGAGTTTCTTCCGTGCCACTGCCAGTTACCATGGACGCCAACCTTGGTGGTGAAACTGCTTTGATCTGTAACATTATGACTCCTCAATACGTCGATGTCCAGAGCAGCTTGTAAGACTCTACCTCCACCCAGTGAGCTATATGGCTGATTTAGTCTAGTTTCCAGATTCGCTTGCTCGTTAAAGCATACATCTTCATCGGAAGTCGCCATATGGAACCAGACCTGTTCGAGAGGCACAAATCTCTGATCGACATCCGTGCTTCATATCTGTCAAGACTGCTCAAATCTGTGACATCGATTTTGACCTGGCTGATCAACACTGATATGAAACCTAGGCGTCTGTTACTTGCTCTCAGAAGTGACGAGCCCTCCCCAGATATGGAGACACAACCATCCGAGCGGCTGAGGAGATGCGAACAGAATCGAGCCCGAATGCACACCGATCAATCCTACAATCAGGCATGCTATGCGACACTTGCAGTCTGGTACGTGATGAGGCATTGCCCAGAAGCAACACCCGAAGAATTCAAAACAAGAGTCCTACTGCCGAAGTTGATGAGAGCCTACGAAGCCGTGCAGAAACGTGCTCCGCGTGACAAGGAGCCAACTCCCAAGAACGACGTCCTGCAATGGCTTCATATGAGCTGCTTGTTCTTGATTTGCAACGAGCAATTTGGAACTGACGCCAGCGGGAAAAGTGCCGACGGCTTTGCTCTGTCACAACTTGATCGTCAAGAAGTTATCAGAACGCAACAAAAGTTCGAGAAATTTGTCTCTCGATTGAAGACAGCACAGGTTGAGTCATATGCTATCGAGCACGAAGAGCTCGATCGTGTACTTCTCATCAGCCAGGAACTTGGCTTGGACACAATCCCGACAGCATACACAGCAAGCTTGGCCTCTTCTCGGGCAATGCAGAGTCGCAAAAGAATCTTGCAACGGCAGCGCACAACGAGATTCAACCCCGGACCAAAGACGTGGAAAGGCGCGCAAGTGGCCTCAAACGGACCTTGGGAGCTCCTGTGTACCAATCATCAGGGGTATCTGCGAGTAGCGGACGACGCCAATGTCAAGGCTGCCAGAGATAGAGTGTTCGAATTTCTCTTGTCGGACTACTCTTTCATGACGTCGTGGGATCGTGCTGATGGCAATATGGTCGGTAAATGGTGGGATGTAGAGCCGTTCAGTGTCATATGTGCGACCCTGATTGACCTCAAATTGGAAGGTAGTCATCCGCCTACCTCTGTATCTTGCTATTCGATCGCTGACAAGACAAAGGAAAATTGAAGTCTGCGATTTCAGAAGCAGCGGCCGACCAACTAGGCCACTCTGTGCATGACATTGACGAATCGCCGTCCGTGCAAAGAAGGAACTCCGACGCCATTCCAGCACCAACCCAAGAGGATTCGATACGCGACATTCTTCTGCAAATGAAAAAGCTACAAGAGGACTCAAGTAAAGAGCATTTGCTGCAAATGAGACAATTGCTTGTTCAAGAAGACATAACCGGTAGCTTCTCCGTAAAATCTTTCGACTGGGTATCATGCAAACCAGGAAAATTGTATCATCCGGTAAGCATAGGTTGCAATTCACCGACATCGAGGGCTTACTTACGCTCAACAGGATTGGTGGGTTCAGTCAATCTTAGATACACCCGAGATGTATCAAGCGAAGCAAACGAAAGACGTACCGCTACGCAAAGATGTCCGAAAATACCTCGCCAGCCGTGAGCGTATGGATATCATCGCCGAGCCAAGTTACACCCTTGAGAACATCAAGGATAAGCTTCCCGCAGCCGAGTTGCAGTTCTTGAGCGTTTTCGATCTACACCTATCCAAGAACTTTACATTCAAGTCTAGGGACGTCACTTTGCAGAAATTGGTAGCTGCGGAACGTCCTGGAGTTTCTCGGACTGGGCGCCACAGCTCCGGGGAGCGACCTCGAAGTTCTCCTGTGGTTGCTGTCAAGCAGGCTACAGATTCGTATAACTACGACCAGCTGGATTCATATCGTAAAGCTTTATTTGGGAAATTAAATGACAGCGTGGGTGGTTTTTCTTGCGGCCTTTGAGCATTTGCTGACAAAAACAGATGGTTGACATTGGAGCGAAGCATCGTATCTTGTGAGCAATCTTCCTACCTTCTGAACTACTGTCACATTTTCCTGGATCTTAGTCTGATGACTGACCTCGTAGATTCGCTGAAAAATGTACCCCTGCTCTCGTTGGAGCTTTTATATATATGTTCCATCCCGACGGACTCGATGCATTCGATAGCTACTTTGGTTCCATCTCGAGATTTGCTGAGAGCCGAGAAGCGACGATGTGGACAACGAGCATCACAATATCTCAGTAAGTGGAAACTTCATTCACAGGCATTTGAGCGAGCAGAGTGGCTCTCTTTGGCCCAGTACGAAGGACACATAGCTGACATGAATTATCTAGCTGGAGCATTCGACCAGTCAGCCTCTCAGAGGCTCATGTACAAATGTTCAAAGAGAATAGAAACAATGGAGACTTTCCGCCTGTCAGTATTGCCAGACTCGGGTTCAGGACGCAAAGCAAAGGTGGATCAGCCGAGCCAACAGCTGTCGTTGAAGAGCGATGCTCGTCACTTGTCATATCTGGAGATCCGGCAGGCTATCTGTGGATTTGCTCCATTTGGTCATCACTCACAGACTCCGAGGCTGTCACGCCCCCAATTCATGCACTTCCGGCCGTCCTGCAAAAGTTCATACACCAGCAGGCTTGTGGGAGATGCTTGGTGTTTTTGATCCTACTTGGACACTTGTGCGAGAAGTTGGCAGGAGAGTATGAGATGATTCTTTCCAGACTGGACATCATTGTTGGACTAGGGGTACGTAATATGGACTAAATTTAACGGGAAAGAAAGCTCGCTGACTGATTGCAACAGGAGAGAGTCCTGCTTGAAGGTCTCGAGTGGGGCACGAGCGAAGCCGTGAACAGGTTGAAGAAGATGTTGTGGGGACTCGAGGCTCTCCGTGTTTTCAACGACAGGTTATCTGCGTCTTTGTCTCAGATACAGAAAGCTCAAGAGGCCATGGAACGCACGGTGAAGCAGGTAAGTGCACGCTCAACATGGCCATGGCCAAGCACTTACATCCGCCACAGGAAGCTGGACAGCAGCATGTCGATCTATTACAAGAGTACAACAATGTCATAGAAGAGTTTGAGAAGCGATATGGCATGCTCTCTGACGTCCAAATCGTGACACAGCTGAAGATCAGCCAAGTTACGGGACTTCGTGATGGGGTAAGCTGTCCTGTCGTTCTCATATGCGGGGTACTCGGTACTAACAGTATCCAGCTATCAACCGTAACAAATGTCGAAGATAGTCAGACAGCTCTGCGAGACAGCAAGACTACGATCAAACAGGGCAATAATATCAGGATACTGACATATATTACCATTGCATATCTACCACTTGGATTTATTACTGTAAGCTCACTGCGTTGTCACCCTGTCTGGCCACTGACACTCCACAGGGTCTATTCTCAATCGAACACGCGGATTTCATGGAACATGCGGGAAACAACGGATTTGCTATCTTGACAGTCGTATTCATCTTGGGTACATACGCGTTGGCTTTGAGTTTGGAAAATATTATCGATCAGTGGGAGCGCTTTCGGCAAGAAAAATGGGGCAGGCCTGGTACACTAAAGAATAATGGCGACGGGACTAGGAGACAGGATGTTGAGTCGAAGTTATCGTTCAATATTATGGGGAGTTGTTTTGGATTGAGAAGGAGGAGGGAATATACAGGTGAGGAATTGGAGAGTGAAGAGAGGATCTCAAAGGTAGCTTGAGAACAACATGAGTTACGAGTGAGAGCATACTACATGATCTAGGAGAGCAAGTTCAAGAGCCTAAAGTGCCCCGAGCTTGCCTGTCATATCAACGTCAGTGTGCTTGTAAGCGAGCGGGGGACGCCAAGTAGGTCTGGACAGTAAACAACAACACGTGACATCTGCGCTCGGGAACTCGAGGCGACATTGATAGCTGAGCGATGACAGTCATCTTTCTGTTACCTCCACGCCTTCCCGCACTCAGATAATCATGTAGCCAATAGGATGATCTACATTGTACCACTACAGCTCGAAAAGTTTAGTTTCCGTCAGCGCCGCCTCCCGCTTGAGGATGTGGAGCCTAACTAAGCGAGCACGCAAAATGCACCATGATAAATCTCCCGACATACCCGAAGGAATTTTCCTCTGCAAAGCATTCGATATTTCTGAAAGAGCCTCCTTTTCATAGCGTCTCAATGTCGTGTCACCAAATCTGATTGAAGTGTTTTCACAGTCCAGCGAAAAATGTCCTCAGCGAACGCGTCAAGATCTGCAATGGCATTCCCACCTCGTGCCACAAGGTCAATCGATGACGCCAATAATTCGGAAGAAGGAACAAGAGAGCAACTTCAGGATAAAGCAGACGATGAATTGCTGGTGAGCTATTCCTTGTGTAACATCTTGAAGATTTCTGACATGGAGAAAACAGATAAATATTGGGTACAAACCTGTAAGGACACCCCGCCAAAATCATATCACCAGTTTTTAATGGTCGTTTAGATTCTCCACAGAACTTACGGATTGCTGGAAAACTTCTCGACGACCTTCGGTGAGTTCTATCTAGAACTTTGGATCTCGTAACAAATCCTCACAATTTTGCAGCTGCGCTTTATTTCGTTGGCGGGGTTCGAGTGACTTTCAGTACTGGTATTGCTGCTGGGGGGAATCTCGCCTACTGGACTAGTTATGTCATCACATGTGTTTTTACGTTCATCACTGCAGCAGTAATTGCAGAGATCTGCTCTTCCTTGCCATCAGCGGGGTCAATTTATCTTTGGGCAGCAGAGGCAGGTGGGCCAAGATATGGCCGGCTTTTGGGGTTCATTGTTGCGTGGGTAAGCTCTTCCTAGTTTGGTCGCCCCGCGAGAGTACTCGTGCTCCGGAATTTTATTTAAGTGAAGATCTGTCCTGGGATATTGATGCTGATTAATTAAGTGGTCAACAACTGCTTGGACAACATTCTGTGCCAGTAATACATCCCATTCTGCCCGATGTGGTCTCGGCTGACTTGAGGACAGGCAATACCCAGGCTGCCGTCAATTACATGCTCTCGGTAAGTCGTAGATCTCACATGATAAGACACCTTTGCTGACGACATAGGAAATAACGGTATTCAACGTCAACTTTCCATCCGATTCAAGCAGCATCAAATTCAGGGCAGTGCAATGGATATGCACCGAAGTAATGCTGGCACTTGCAGTTCTTGTGAACTTTCTACCGCGTCAGTCCAGCCGGTCAATTATCAAAAACTACTCTAACTCTCATAACAGCTCGTCTCTTTAGGTTCATTTTCTACCTGTCAAGTTCATTCGTAGTCCTGGACTTCATCTTGAACCTCGTCTGGCTACCAATCGGCACAGCAAACACTTATGGATTTCGCACTGCAGATGAAGCTTTCATGACGACCTACAACGGGACAGGAGCTCCTCCAGCATGGAACTGGTGTCTGTCGTATCTTGCAACCGCTGGCATTTTGATTGGCTTTGATGCATCCGGTCATGTGGCTGAAGAGACGAAGAACGCTTCGGTCAATGCTGCCAAGGGAATATTCTGGAGCACAGTTGTCAGTGGAATTGGCGGATTCCTGACGATCATCTTGTTCTTGTTTTGCGTGGTATGTATGCTTATGGAGTCGTCTATTGGACGTCATGCTGAAAGTGCTAGCCTGGCCCGGATGTCCTCTTTTCTTTCGGCTCGCCTCAACCATTCGTCCCTCTCTACGCAGTCGTTCTCGGGAAGGGTGGTCATGTATGCATGAATATTATATGCATTACTGCTCTGTGGTTTGTATGTATCTTCAAGTCCATGTCTGCGCTCTTGCTGACATTTCATAGAATACGGCGATCGCAGTGGTGGCAGCTTCTCGTCTCGTCTTTGCCGTAGCGCGAGATGGCGTGCTGCCCTTCTCCGGCTGGGTGTCCCAAGTTTCCGGAGAAGGACAACCTCGGAATGCCGTACTCGTGATCTGGATCGTTGCATCGCTTGTTACATGCACTATCCTTCCTTCCTCAGTGGCCTTCACATCTCTTATCTCCGCAGCTGGTGTCCCATCAGCAGCTGCGTACGGACTGATATGCTTCGGTCGCTTTTTCATTACACCCAAAGAATTCCCGAAGCCAAGGTGGAGCCTAGGACGATTGAGCAAGCCATTTCAATTTATTGGCATCTTCTGGAATCTGTGGGTTGTTGCGGTTTTGTTTTCGCCATATGAGTTCCCCGTCTCGGGCGACAATTTGAATTGTAGGTCAACGATCGCTTCTCAAGATTGAACTTGGGTACTAATAACACTGACAGATGCTCCTGTTATCATGGGTGCTGTAACCATCTTCGCTGTTCTATCCTGGTATTTCACGCCAGAAGAGCAGTGGCTGTCGAAGCAGCACATCACTGAAGTTCTTCAGAGCCCCAGAGAGGTTCAAAGCGAGGGAGGTAAAACAGTTCAAGAGACTTCACAGCAGTAGATTATGTACCAATCATGTTCCGAGCAGAACTATGCAATAATCTAGAAAAACATCATTCGACAAATCCAAAGCAGGCCGAGCTATGGCCATGGCCGACAATCTATAACATCCTAGTTGCGCCTCTAGACTTTCGCATATTCAGCAAGTTTCCAAGTGGGCGACTATTGACGAAAGAGTATTTCACCTCTACTGTCCCTCTACCGTGAAATCCGCTCCTCTGCTACTCTCTGCTCATCTCATAGAGTCTTGTTCTGTGGGACAAAGTATCTTAACAAAATCGAGCTTATCTTGCTCTGGAAACGGTAGGACCACGATGACCTCGGCCTATGAAGACGCGTTTTGACATCGGGTCATTTCTTGGTGAATGTGAACTTCACTCAGACGGCAAATAAGCAAGTCTATGGCCGCTGACGTACCAATTCCCGCCAAACTAGTACAAATAGTACAACACAACGCCTAAGTGGCTTCTCTTCCTTTCCAATCCTATCTGACATTAACATCCCGATCAAGGCCAGGATCCCAACACCCTAGACACCAACCAGAACGCCTACTCAAACCTCATAATATCATCAAACCATCGAGAGTGAACACAAGATCGTCGCACTCCAAAATCCTGCGCCCAAGGCGGCTAATCGTACACCGCCACTCTCCTTCGTCGGACTCGCCTTCGGTGCCGCTGTAAACACCAGCTCCGGCGCCTGCATCTTATACACAGGCTCATTTTCCGAGCCTACCGTCCCGTTTCCCCCATCGTAGAAATTCCCACTCCCATCATAAGGCGTCAATTCCGCCTCTCTGGCCACCCAAAGTAACTTAACCATTCTCTCCAGTCCCAGTCCTCCCGCGCCAGCTAACTGCAAATTCGGCGACGGAATAGGTTTGAATTTACCCGGATCATCATTTAAGAAGCCAGAATATGAAAGTGAGTTGTTGATTGGGTGAGACGATGGAGGAGGATGGTTGATATATCCCGTCTTCTCGGCGACGAAGTCAAAAACATTGGCGCCGGCATCGTATCGGCCGAGGGTCGGGAGGTCGAAGTTGTTTTGCAGAGTGGAGAGGATGGAGTAGTGGCTATAGATCGTGCTGTCGTTTGTCCCTTTTAGGGAGGGAGGGATGGCGCCGCCGAGGAGGAGGGAGACGATGCGGTTTGGGAGGGGGTAGGTCTCGCTTTCGTCGTAGGTTAGGAGGATGAGGGTTTTGGACATGAAGGTGGGGTTGGCGAGGAGAGGGGTGAGGAATGATTTGATCCAGGCTGTGGCGAAGGAGAGGGAGGTGTTGTGGCCGTCGTTGAGCATGTCTGGTGACATGTGGGCGTACTGTGGGAGGGCGTTGGCTTCAATGTCGCGCTGGAAGGAGTGGAAGTCTTGTATGCGGGCAAGTCTTGTGCCGTTTTGGGCTATTCGCTCGAAGGAGACGAAAGGGCTGTGCGGAGCACAATGTGAGCCATAGATCCTCGTTTAACGACAGTGTAGTTGCTCACTTATGTTTCCGTACATAATCCCAGCCCTTCCCATCGCTACTGGTGCTTCCTTCGCCCATATATCCCGGTCCAGGAAGTCCCTCGAAATATCCCTTCCACTCGATATTTTTCGCATCAAATAGATCTACTACCGTAGACACATTCGACGGTATCTTGACCAGGCCATCGTGGTTGAGACCGAAGTAATCCCCGCAGATAGAGGCAATGTAATTTGGTTGCGAAGGATGAGTGATGCCGTAGTATTCCGTGAGTAGGATACCTTCCTTACGGAGGTCTTCAATCTCTCCGTTCGCGCTCACTTTGGAGAAATCCTGGCAGACATATTAGAACGAGTTCGTGTAGAAACTGTAGAAATATGCGGTTCATACCTGGTTCTCGAGCCATATCGTTATAAACCGGTCGAATACCCTCCCAGGGACATATGCCGCAGTAGCAAAAGCTGCACTGATGAGGAGCAGGTGGATGCGCATGTTGGCAAGTGATGGTGGAGGAGACGGAGGAAAGGTGTTCGTAACACCTAAGGTATCTTTTTCTTCATGGTGGTAGCAAGGTGCTTTTCTCCAGCTGTAATGAGGACATGATGTTGTTTCAGAGCCTCGTCCGAGTCTTGCAGTGACATTCCAATCAGCTGTTCAGCCTCGGCTGGCCTTGCTGATTCAGCCGTTTCGTTTCACCACCAGCACCCTACGTTTCACTAAGCGGGATCTCCATCGTTGTTTACTATTATGAAAAAGACAAGGTGGCCATTTCATTGTGAAGTGATGTTTTCAGTAACTGTTTATCACCCCAGAATGGTACACGGATTTCATCTCTACAATACATGATAGTAGAACATTGTGACGTTCTTTTGGTACAGGCCACAAGCCAAAATGAGCTCTCCTGGGTATAATGCTTCCTTCAAACGAATCCAAGCCTGCCCCTGAAGCCTTCAAAATCATCTGGATCAACAATCTCAACCTCGCCCCCTGGGCGAACACCTTTACCTTCCATGTCTGGCAGGTTTAGTAGAACACGCGCAGCTAGTCCGCCTCGAGACCTTTTCTCCATTCCACGATTCGCATCTCGCTCCTCCAGAACACGCGCCTTCTTGACAACGCCGTCTTTCCAGCCACTCCAAGCTTCATAGTGCTCTCTCTGTTTGGCAACGTGGTATTGAGGAGTGGCCTTCGCTGGTCGCCAAGCAAGTCTGTTCTTTGGCATGGCGCTGAGATCGTACACTTTGGCAGTCGATGTGAGATTGAGAAGCTCATTGAGGACATCCTGGCCTTCGGTCAGAACGAGAGCCTTGCGCTGCTCTTCCTTGCTCTTGGGTTTGACCAAAGGTGCATCCAGCCAGTCTAAGTTTTGCGACTGAGAGAGACGGGCACGTCGGCTGTCTTCCCTCAAGTATCGAACAGCAGCTTGAAGACTTGCAATTTCTGACTTGAGAGCCTCCATCTCACGAGCTGTTGCAACTGCCTGTTCTTGGCCTGCCTTTGTACCTGGTGCAACAATACCAAGGGCTTTTGCATCCTCGGCAATCTTCTTCCAATTCTCTCTATCAGCCTCAATGGTAGTGAGTTCCTTGTTTTGTGACTCGATAGATTCTGTCAGTTCAGCCTCTCTCTTCTTAGCATCTTCGATCTTTCTCTCGAGTTCCGAGATCTTCTCGTTCTTCTTCGTCGCATCTCTCATACGACTCTCCAAGAGCTCTATCTTGACGGATGCTTCCTCCAGTGTCTGGTCCTTCATTGCGATAAGTCTAGCGCGCTCGTGGTTATCATCCTTGAGACGACGCATTTCTTCCTCCGCGTCAACAGGCACGATCTTTGATGATTTTAGCTCTCCAGATCTGAGCACCCAAGGAGCGGCTGCACGTTCGAATTCTTGAGTCATTTCAAGGTCGGATGCAAGAGCAGCTAGATCCATCAATGAGGCTGTCAATGTGCGCAGTTTGTTAGAATAGGTAGAGAAAAGATCGGACTCGCTAGACGAGAACAAATTCGACGTAGTCCGGTGGACGGTGCTTTGAACTTCGAGGTAAGTGAATGGCTCAGTCCTGCCTTCCTCGTGAAGAAGAGTGTAAAGATCATCACCAATGTGGCGAGAGAATTTGGCCAGTTCTTCGGTGGCTGTTTCGCACTGCTCAAACGTCTGAAGGGTGTCCGGAGTGAGAGATAGCGATCGCGTCTTGAGATCCTCAAGAGCCCTGACAGCCTTCCCAATGACAACCTTTGCACTTCTGGTATGGCTGATGACAGCTTCGGTCTTGCGGGAGAAGTGCTGAGCCAACTCATCCTCGTCACCTTGACTTGGAATGATGGTCTGTACCATCATTCTAGCTGCCACCATTGCCGCAGCAGCATTTTCAAGATGACTTTGCATGACCAGAGTTCGCATATGCACTTCGTCAGCATAACTTGCCAAGCCTGGTGAGATGTGCACCTCTGCTAGATGTGACATGAGCGCGATTGTTCGCTGAAGCTCGCTCGCACACTTCTTCTCATTAAGTTCGTCCCGTCGGAGACCATCGATCCATCCATTGAGGGCTCTCTCAACTGGTTCAAGCTCGTACAGGGCACCTTCATACTTGGCAAACTCTTCCGTCGTGCAGTGGCTGATAGCATTGACGAATCGATCGCACATGGCAGAAACCCACGAAAGCTTGTCGAGAACATCGCATCCAGCGAATAAGTCGTCTTCATGTCCAGTGGGAGGATATCCGTTCACCCTCTCCTTGACAAACCCGTGAAGCAGATTAGCCTTAAATCCAACCCTCTTGAATCGTAAGAGGGCCAACACAGAATCTCGATCACCGTGGAAAGCTTCGGGCAAGAATAGTTGGACTATAGCAAGATGCTCCGATGCTTCTTGAGCGTCCAAGCGACGAAGCTCGAGGTCAATGGTCTTGACTTGTGTTTTGGCGGCGGAAACTTGAAGCTTCATGTTCAGATCCATCATGGCACGGGAACGGCTGTTCAATTGCTCCGATTCGGTCTCAGTCATGGCATGCGATGCTCTCATGTCCTCCAAGTCGCTTTGGAGATTGGTGACCAGCTCCCTGAATCTGGATAGAGTGTACTCCATATCTTCCATGGTCTCTTCTTGCTGGGCAGCTCGTCTCGCTTGCTCGGCTATGATGCTGTCCTTGAAGTCAATGTCTTCTTGCATTTCCTTCTCGGTTTCAACATGGTTGATTTCGAGCTCATCGTTCAGCTCCTTGAGACTTTCGAGGTCTTCGATTGTTGCTTTGAGTTCATCAATCTGCTCGTTCATGCTCATATTCCTCTCAGTCAATTCCTCGATCATGTCCTCAGCTCCAAGGGCATTATCAAGTTGTTGCCGAAGATCTTCAATCGCGGCTTCCGAAGATGCCAGCTTTTCTTTGACGACCTCGTAGTGTTCCTTGACTGACCCCAGCTCCCGCACATCTTCTTCCAGACTTTTGATCTCATCTCGAAGCTCGGATTCCGTCTGCTGGGTCATATCACGCAGACGCATTAGAGCTTCTCTCAGTCGCTCGTTGTTCCGCTCTAGCTGCAACCACCCTGCACTGGTTTTCTCTTCGGGGCTCATTTCTCCACCAAGTTCGGCATTCTCCTCTCGAAGGACCTCGACCTCCAATTCCAATTCCTCGGTCTTCTGTTTCAAGGCTTCTAGCTCCGTCTTGAGAACCTCTGCAGTCTCCTCCGCCATTTCTCTGTCCAACGTTGCCATCTCAACCACAATATCATGCTCAGCCTGTATATTCTCAATTTCCTCGAATCGTGTCTCAGCTTCCTTTAACTGCTTCCGCAGGTCTGTGATTTCCTGTTGCTGTGGCTGGTATTTGGTCTGAAGCTTTTGGATGATACCCTCGAACTTGTCGCGCTCCGCTTGTATCTTTTCCAATGCCTTCAACTTATCTCGGTCCTCCATCCGCTTCTTGTCCATAAGACGGAGCTTGGTCTTCAAATCTTCGATTTCCCTGCTAGCTGCAGTACTTCCTCCGGTGCCTCGTTGGGCCACAGGTGATGCTGTGCTCCGACTGGACGTGGGTGAAGCGTGTGATCGGTCCGCTGCTACTGTTCTTGAAAGCACAGGGCTCATTGGCTTCGGCGATATGGTATCATCACTCTTGACGGGCGATGCTCCACGCTCCTCATCTCCAGTATCTTGCCCGCTGCCCTCACTGGCTTGAGCACTGCTTAATTGGCTCCCAATCGACCTGACCCTTTCCCCAGAATTTATCCTTGCTTTCGGTGCTAATGACACTCGCCCACTTGTTGTTCGTGATGGTGGTACACTTGACCTATTACCTGCACCTGTAACCGAAGGTCGTGTCTGTGAAGCTGGCCGTGCTGGCGGACCCATAGACGATCGAGTTCCTCCTATACTGGGCCGGGGTTTTGACAGCGTTACGGAAGGATTACGTGTATTCGAAGGTGTACCAGTACGAGGAGTAGACGCTGTTGAAGTAGCTGCCGAAAGCTGTTTGGTGGGTGATTTGGTCGGAGACTATGTTACAATTAGAAGGTATCTAGAGTTATAGAACGAATGACCTACCCGTAGCATACTGGATGGTCGAGACCGTGTCACAGGGCTAGGACTTGCAGCATTTATACTCATCCGTTTTCCAGCACCTGCATCTGGCACAGTACTCAACCTCCTCCCCAGACCGGGTCCTCCTACACTGCTCGGTCTCGCAGGCTTCTTAGCAGCAGTGCCATTTGCCTTCGGCGCGGGTGCAGGGGCTTGCTGAATTACTACCGCTGCTGATGGTCGCAGGAACATGCCTCTTGCCGGCTCGCAGTCGAAATACCGCTGTCCTTGAACGCTGCCATCGTTTTTCCCGTCGAAACTGTCCAATTCCACTCCAACCCAGTCCCCGTCTGCGAATTCAGTCTGTCCAACATAGCGGACCACCCCGACGCGGCCATCAGCGAGCTGGACTGTCTGGCCGACTAATAGGTATATTAGCATGCGTGTTTGTTGGTATGGGAGCTATCCCATTTGAAATGGATCCAAGCAGCACCAGAATGGAGTGTACGAACCTGCAAGCTCAGACATATTGTAGAGTCATCGGAATTCCTAATATTCTGGGTAATTGCGCCAGTTTGGTCCGACTATCTGGCGTGGTTGTTGCTGTCGCAATGCTGGCCTTGATGTTGATGTGTCGCGTTTGAGCTTCGAAAGGAGAACGCGCTGCTGACTCATGATCTTGGCAAAGAGGTGGCTACATGAATCGATTCCAACCTTCCCTCCGATTACCCCCAAACGGATTTCTACTCAAAGACGGCATCACCTGGCTCATCTAGTCAAAGGAAATATCTTCCAACAGGAATTAGTTTACCGAAAGAGCACACAATTGTTGTTTCCGGACCCTCTGTCCAAAATGTACAAGTCATCGACAACGAACAGGCGGCAACCTCAAATCAATAAACTTCTGGTTCGAACCCACTTTGGAGATATGCTCAGTATAGAGCTGTGGATCATGATATCTGAGCATGTAGTAAGTTCAAAATGGTGTGTATGATCTCAAGTAAGTTTTGAAATGACAATATACCACAGCTCAATCTCCAAGGTCCTGAGCCTCACGACTTACGCAATCTACGCCTTGTCTCCCGAAGATTTTATCAAATAGCAACTCCGTGCTGCTACCACAAGTTCGCAATGAAGCCACATCATCTGATCCGACGGCCTAATACTTTTGGTCGGAAAGTATTATCTGATGTTCGAGCATTCTCACAGACCATCGTCGTACATGACAGCCCAACAGCTCCAGCCAGGCTTGTCGAGATCATGGCTGAGTGTCCACGTCTAAAGTGTTTGGAGTGAGTCAGGAACGGTCGCACGATTGAATGTCTAGTTGATATCCTCGTCCTATTAGGTATCGTATACTCTTGGCGCCAAATCGCTCAGCTACCTTTCCCGCGGAAATCAACAAGGCCCTCGGAGGCCCGCTATCACGAGTACGGCTACACATCAATATCCAGAAACGCCATTCTCTTGGGCCACCATATGGCCTTCATGTTGCTTTTCCCACCATCACGCACCCCAACCTAGTCTCCCTCAACTTGATGAGCCGCGCTTTAGAAAGAATGCGTACAAGTGATATAGATCAACTCCGGAACTTACTCGTGCATTCGACGAAGTTGGTAACTCTGCGGATCATGGGCAGCAGGGTCTTTGAGTCATGGCAGGCGGATCATGGTCGTATGCCTCCGCTGAAGGAGCTATACCTTGGCAGGTGGTCAACATCTCCAGCGAATTCTGGACGTTCCATTGCCGATCCGAATATCTGGGATTTTTCGAGAATGGGGAAAGTATCCACACGATATGAGACTGGGTTTTCTAATTCACCCACTCTTATGAGGTCATTTTCGTCTCATTTCGTCGCTGGTCTGAAATCTTTCGAATACTCGCCCAGTCCACGATTGGGATCACTTCCTCCTACTGATGTGGAGGAGAAATATCACAGAAAAACGAATCAGGACTTGATCCAATTGATCAACGATAACAAGGAGATCGAGGAGCTACTTGCGACGTGCTATTTTGCGTCAGGAATAGTACCTGCGATAACTTCCAGGCTAGGACGGACTCTGAGATCTTTGAGGCTGCGAAGTCCCAATTTCCTGGACCCTGAGACATCCCTCGAACATGTCGTGACTCTTCGTATGTCATGTTCATCGTTGACCGATCTCGAGATATCTATTACATTACCCGACAGAGTAGAGGCAGCCCACAATGTAAGCACAATATATCATCTCGTCTTTCTTCTAACGTCCAGCTCCAGGAGCCGGGGCATCCCACCTTCATCATACTCTCCGAGCTGTCGAGAATCAGAAGCCTCCAGCGGTTGAAACTCGTTGCCCAATCCCCTTCCTACTCAGTTGATCAGAGCCTTCATTTGCAAACAGCAATCATCAAAGTTGTCCGGGACAACAAATACGGTGCTCCATTGTCACATCTCTCGCTCTTGTTTCCCCATTGCAGGAAAGTAGATTCGAGGTACGAGTCTTGTCTGGTCGACTATTCTTGGGATTTCTTTGGAAAGCAGACGTGCAAGAGAAGTCTAGAGAGTTCCAAACTCGAATACTATCGACAACAATTCGATGACGGCGTATGAGTCTGGCCCAGGGATGACCATCCCATTCATGTACGTTGCGGAAACATCGTCGCTTTCGCCGCTTGTATTCTGCTGGCTCCTCGCCCAAGCAGCTTTCGCCCTGGTCTCTCTAAATCGACACCGAAAGTAGGTGACTAGTTGCAGAAGGAAGGTCGAATGCTCTAACGTCTTCGGAAGCTCCGATGGGAACATAACATACCAACGTATGAAAAGCCACGAAAACTCAATCTGATTGACGAAAACTGTTCGAGAGGCGGTGTTTAGAAACTGATGATCCCTTACATCACGTCTGACGCTTCTCAAACTTCGACAGCACAGACAGATTGCATAAACCTCGCCCTGATAAACAAGCATACCCCCGCCCACCAACCAGACTCGTCCAAAAGCGCCTCCAGATCCCAAAGTGGGGCGGAGATAACAGCCGAGAGCTTATCTAGGGCACGTGAGAAGCCATTTCCCATCGTTGCGAGCCAGGACTCAAGAAGCGAGCCAGTTGATAGACAGAGAAAACGCCACCAGAACCGCGGCGGGCGAAATGCGTCCCGACGACCTCCACATGCGAGTCTGACTCCACTTCAGGAACATGGAAGTGTTGCCAACTGCTAGAGAATAAAATTTCGTGAGAAGGGCAAAGAGACATAAAGAAGGCTGGTTCCTCGATGCCTCATGATTCACAAAGAGACAATCAAGTCTGACTTCCTGCCAACCTGAGAACTTCGAAGCTTCAATCAGTCAACTACTCTACCGCAGCCGAATAGTTATCACTACCTCAAAATTCAGAATTTCAACACCAAACCCATTACACATCCTCACCCAGATATTTCAATCGGCTTCGGTCAACATGGACGACTCCTGTAATGAATGTATCAAGGTAGAGCTGTCTTGGTTCGCCTTTTCCACGGTTCCAGACTCACACATAACAGGGCAGCATCCACTCCGGCCTTCCTAAGGGAACTGAAGAGAACATCCACGGTCTCAACACATATGTGATCGGCAACAGGACCAGTATGCATAATCATGTCCCGCTTTTCTCACAAATTGTTTGCCCGGCTTTATCTCTCATTTCCGATCCTTCATCTCTGAAGATCCATTGCAATGAAAATCGACACTAACCTAGCCCCAGACCCCCGCGCCATAATCGTCGTCTACTCCGACATCTTCGGTCTCGGTCTCCCCAACAACAAACTCATCGCCGACTCCTACGCCGCGTCCGGTGAATACCTCGTTTACCTTCCCGATTTCTTCAAAGGTGACCCAGTATCTCTCAAAATCGCCGACCTGCTCCTCCCTGTTGACGAGAAAGCCCTCGGGGCATTCTCAAAGTACACGGGAATCCTCGCCTCAGCACCCAGCTTCGTGCTCTGGAAGATGCGGCATAAGGCGACCGAGACGGATAGAGAGTGTATGGAGTTCCTAGAGAAGTTAAGAAGAGACGATGGTGTGCTGAAAGGCAAGAAGGTCGGGATGGTGGGGATGTGCTGGGGAGGAAGGTATGCGATTCGTGCTGGGCTGGAATCGAAGATGATTGGGCGGGATGGGGAGAAAGTCCCGTTGATCGATGCTGCTGTTGCGCTGCATCCAAGTAATCTTGTGATGGGCGAGGACTTTGAGAAGTTGGTTGTGCCGGTTAGTTATGGGTGGGGGAAGGAGGATATTGCAGTGAGCTATAAGTTGAAGGGTCAGGTGGAGGCTATTCATGAAAGGGAGAGGAAGGAGGGGAGGAAGGTTCCGGAGATGGAACATAAGAGTTATGAGCCGGGACGGCATGGGTTCAGTGTCAGAGGGAATCCGGATGATCCGAAGGAGAGGAAGATTTTGGAAGATACGGTGGCGCAGGTCTTGGAGTGGTTTAGGAAGTGGCTTTGATGAGTTTGGTGGGTATAGTTTTGATCTCCCGTTCAGTCTCTCTATCTCCTCATTGCTTCGTGTCTTAAGCGACAGTCGATAAACTCAGAGGCTTGCAAATACTTCTTATCGAGTGCTCTTTACAGTCCTTTAACATAGGTAAGTCCCTCCATGAGCTTTGACAACGATTTCTGGAACTCAATTTCTGCTTACTGGTAACTTTTTTGGGAGGATCTTGACGTAAAATAACCTATCCTGTCTCGGGACACAGAGATCACTTCCAATAGGTCAATCACATATTAAACCAGTGAGCCCCTACCCGAAATATGTTCTGGGCGATGCTATCGGAATATTGGATGCAAGACATGAGGAAGAGAAGCAGCATTTGACCCATGCGGGAGGAAGATTCAAAGAAGTGGCTGTCTCACTTGATCTCCAGCCCCTTTCGTCAGAGCACGTTGTTCTGGCCGTGAAGCGCCACATACTGGACCCTGAAGATATTTGAACAAATGAGACAAATACGTTCATAAGGCGTGTACCATCCTACTGTGGGTAAGCGCTCCAAGATTGTTGACATCAGTTATCAATACCACTCGCGTAAATGTCAGCCCCTTTCGTCAGAGCTCATCCTTTGACTCCGAAAGCCACAAGCTAGGCCTTTGGAGTTTCGAAAGCGAGCTATGTCTCACACTGATGTTTACTGGCGCATGTGATATCCTAGGCAAGTGCTGAAGGGTTGTTGACGCCGGAAATGGTTAAGTCTCGCTTATCAGCAACTCACCCCAGTGCCACACTGTCGGGCCTGCGAAGCGCCACGGGCTGGACACTGAAAACTCCCAAACAAAGCGAAAACAAGATCTTATTGCTACTCACTGGGTGCATACTCTCTGCCGGAAAAGCGCTTAGTGAAAAAGAGTGTTCATTAAGATCGTCATGTGACTCGACTGTAAACGTGACCGGGACAATTCCGCGAGCCGTGTCCTCTGCCCGCCTCTCCAACAATTCGTCTCTCAAACTCAAAACCCCGCAGACTCAAGCTCCCACATTCCAACGACGTCAACCCCGCGTCCACTTTGGTCCTCCTGCATTTCTTCAGCGAGTCAACACTTGAGTTCCGTGGCGAAGGTTGTTCAGCTCAGACATCTACGGCCGAAGCTAACGGGCCCGAGTAGTCTAGACTACGCTACTGCACAGCGCTGAAGATTCAGCCACAAAGTTCACGATACCACGCCCGGCCGCACTAGCATGATAGAGCATTGTCTGGGCTTTTTGGGACTCGCAAGTTCAAGCCACAAGTAGGATACTTACGCGACTTTGACAGCCGTTATCCCGTCTGCTTGCGCTGGTTCAGCAATTGGTTACTTGGCCGTCGGGGAGCAAGAAAAGTTCAATCGGGACGGACTCAGACACAAGACAGCATCAGCTCTGGAACTTTCTGAAAGGTCAAATTTCTCAATAATGCATTGCCGGTGGCTGGGAAATGAAGATCCATCAAGTCTCCTCGCGATCAGATGCATAGGTACGTAAATGTGATCAAGTCAATCTCCTCCATGTCCGGATATCCGATTAATGATTTATTGAACGGCACCAAGCTTATATTTAGGTTATTACCCCTCGTATTCCGCTCCCAAGATCGGACGCAGAGCTTTCTAGCCTTATGTTAGAAGCTCCGGGGTTGATAAAACAGGTAATCGGGGTGCACTACTGTCGACTGCACCAGTCCATCGTAACCTCGACTCATGAGCATTGGGCAAATTCTTGAAGAACGGCTAGAACGCCTACTTGTTCTATGGCTGTCAAATCTTTTGAGACATTATATGGTAATTCTCCGTTCGATCGGAGCGAGCTTGTGACAATCGATCCGACCAATTGGAACCGAAATCTGGAGGGACGGCCAGCAAGGGGCACTAAACGCGTACTAAACACCAAAGCAGGAATCCAAACGAGCCTAGTAAATACCGGAATAACGCAAGATCAACAATCCCAGGGGAAGGGGAAGTAGACCCAGGGAGGTTAGAGGCTCAGCCATGAAGATTTGAGGAGGGTGTTGACAGCATGGCCGTCGATGCTAAATGTGCTGATCTATACAGGATAAGTTCTAGAGTGAGCTTCGGTCTGCACGCCGGTGCGCCACCAAAGCAAACATTCTACAGCGATTTGATTTGATGTCGTATGATATCCTCGTACCTATTTGGCGATGCGGATAATAGGCAGGGGGATTGTCCGTACGGAATTCGGCATCCCAAAAATTCTGTGTCTTTCTTATATATACATGGCGATGTTTCTCTCGCCAAGACCTTCCATTTCTCGCTTTCCAGAACTTCCAACCGTTTTCTCTTTTTATTTCCTCGTTTTCTCGTCGTTCTATTTCTGATTTGTTTCTAATGCGCCAATATGTTCGCGTTGTGGAAACAGATAATACTCGTTTCGGCATGGTCATGCCTCGCTGCTGCAATTTCCATCACGGTCAGTGATCAACAGACCAGTATGGGTGTGGTGGGCACGAATGCCATCGATGGAAACAATGCTACATTCTGGCACAGTTTATACAAGCCCACCGCAGCGCCACTTCCGCATACCGCGACATTGGATCTGGGGGCAGTCACGTCAGTTAGAGGATTTACGTACTTGCCTCGGCAAGACGTCAAAGCTGGACTCCCGCTGAATGGGAATATTGGGCAACATGATATTCAGATGTATGTTGTAACAAAGCATCAGTTGCCGGTTCAATTGTTATTTTGCGTTTGCATGTCACTCTTACACACCAAAATGGCTTGGCGAGAAAAGCTTCCACTGCTCCCTATGTTCAAGATGTAGCTTGCTGACGTTCGTATCTCGCTCCAGAAGCTCGGACAATATGACATGGACAACCGTGATTTCCAAATCAGTCTATCCCGATACCAGAGATTTCAAGACCGATTCCTTCCCAGAGGCACGCGCCAGATACGTCAGAATAATCGCATACACGGAAGCAGGAAATCGTGGACCATGGACGAGTGCAGCCGAGTTTGGCGTTGTTACCAACCCTTCAGTCAGTGTTGTTTCGAGCAGCTCGAGCACTTCCAGAAGCTTGAGTAGCTCAATTAGTTCGAGCGTGTCAGTTTCATCAAGCACATCCGGTGGGGTGAGCAGTTCGAGCAGCTCGAGCAGCTCGATGAGTTCCAGCACCTCGAGCACGCAAAGCACATCAAGTTCATCCAGTAGTACAAGCGTACCAGCCACGTCTAGCCCGTCGAGTGCCTCGAGCAGTTCAAACACGTATTCGGCTACGGGTACTGCCCCTACCAGCTCAGCAACTAT
The DNA here is from genome assembly GCA_026120085.1 of Cadophora luteo-olivacea. NCBI lineage: Eukaryota > Fungi > Ascomycota > Leotiomycetes > Helotiales > Ploettnerulaceae > Cadophora > Cadophora luteo-olivacea. The sequence continues at coordinate 113,647 of JALRMC010000041.1, read as the reverse complement.
TTATTCTATCAGCGTGGACAGTTTCCAGACTGGAAATGAAGGACCCAAAGCTATTGATGGCATTCGAACTACTATCTGGCATAGCAAATATAAGCCGGATATTGTTCAGTTACCTCACAACGCTATTCTTGATCTTGGAACTGCTCAACAGGTCACGTATGTATTACTCTCCTTTGCTTCTTTGACTTTAGGCATAAATAACTCTAACTCCAACAACTTGATCTCTACAAGCTTGTTCAATGTTGACATCTCATTTAGCGGCTTCACTTACCTCCCTCGTCAAGACGTCGCCGCCGGCAAGCCCCTCAATGGCAACATAGGCCAATATAAAATCGAAACAAGTACCGACAGCCGAACATGGACCTTCGCTACAAATGGCACCTTCAAGGATGATGCCACACTCAAAGCCATCACATTTCCCCCTGCATCAGCTCGCTACGTCCGCATCACCGCCCTAACCGAAGCCGGCAATCGTGGCCCGTGGACCAGCGCTGCCGAATTCGGTATCTCGGTCGTGAGCAACTCATCCACACCGGGTAGTCCCAGCCGCGGAAAATGGGGCTCCGTATTCCAACTCGGCATCGTAGCAGCAGGTGCATTCATCGTTCCAGAAAGCGGGAACGTGATTACCTTTTCCCGTAGTGGGAAGATTAATGGAGGTGCTGGGACCGGCAATACTTGGACGGCGATCTATAATTTTGCGACGAAAGCAGTAACACAGAGGAATGTGGCGGAGACGAAACATGACATGTTCTGTCCGGGGATGTCGCATGACTTTAATGGTCGATCGATCCTGAGTGGTGGGCAAGATGCTGCTGTTGTCAGCGGTTATACGCCAGGAAGCGATTCTTGGTCGATTATGCCTGAGATGAATTTGTTGAGGGGGTATCAGGGGCAGACTACGCTGTCAGATGGTCGCAGTACGTACTTTTCTCCTTTTCACTGCACTTGAGATGGTGCGGGATACTTTCATGGAGACCATGCTACCTCGCAAATTCGTAGACTTCGATCCAAGTTCAGTCTAGTTTTCTCTTTGTTCTTTCTACATCACTGCTATAGATCAATACTAATTAGAAGACAGCGTTCATAATTGGAGGTTCCTGGCTCGCAGATCCCAGCGATCGCGGCGGCAAGGACGCCGAAATCTACGACCCGGCAACAAATAAATGGACTATGCTCCCAGGATGTCCAGTCAGTCCTATGTTGACCAATGACAACAATGGAATATACAGATCAGACAACCATGTGAGCAATTCCAATGCCTCCATCCCATATATTTCAGACGAAGCGGTCTTTTGCAAGCGTAAAGACGTAAACGTTCGCTTAAGTGGAGTCCTCGCTAACGAACATCTTTCAACAGGGTTGGCTTTTTGCCTGGTCTAATGCAACGATCTTCCAAGCAGGACCAAGCAAGAATATGCACTGGTATGATGCTAATGGCGATGGTGCAGTCACATCAGTAGGCACACGCGCTTCAGATAGTAAGTGTTCTCCCCTGAGTGCCCCTCCGTTTCCCAATCTTGTCGATGGGCAAAAGCCATCTCCTGCACATACCCCAGATACATATCAGTCCTGACTCTCTCCCTTCAGATGACGCCATGTGTGGCGTGGCCGTCCTCTATGACGCCGCAGCCGGCAAAATCTTCACCACAGCGGGCGCTCCCTCCTACGAGAATGCAGCAGCATCCGCCGCCGCACACCTGATCACCATCGGTTCTCCAGGCAGCACACCCAGCGTAGCGACCCTCCCTTCTCTCCACTACGCGCGCTCCTTCGCCAACGCCGTGGTCCTTCCAGACGGCAAAGTCTTCGTGATAGGAGGGCAACCCTACCCCGTAACATTCACCGACACAAACGCCATCTTCCAGCCCGAGATGTGGGATCCCGTGACCCAAACATTCGATCTCATGCCGCCGCATCAGATCCCGCGGTGCTATCACAGCGTAGCACTGTTGTTGCTCGACGGCACGGTCTTCACAGCAGGTGGTGGGCTATGTGGGAGTTGTTCTGTGAATCATGTCGATGCGGAGATTTACAGTCCTGGGTATTTGTTTAATAGTGATGGGACGGCGGCTACGAGGCCGGCGATTACGTCGTGTCCGAGTACGGTTGGCGTTGGAGGCTCGATTTCCGTTGTGACGGATTCGCCGGTGACGAGGTTCTCGTTGATTAGGTACGGGAGTGCGACGCATACGGTCAATACTGATCAGAGACGACTGGCTTTTGATAGTGGGATCAGTGGGACGAGTAATACGATTACTATTCCTGGAGATCCGGGGGTTGCGTTGCCGGGTTATTGGATGGTATTTGCATTGAATGCAAATGGGGTGCCGAGTGTGGCGAAGACGATTAGGGTGACTGCTTGAGCTTATTAGAGGGAGGAGATGGGGAGATGTTGGGGATGAACGATTGAAGGCGGGATTTTCGCTGATGACGAGCGTTCCGAGAGGCTGGATACGCAGCCTGGTGTCGTGCGCTCAATGGAAGGGGCCGGAATCGAAGATGGCGGCGAAGTATGATTGGCAGGGACGGACGACCGAGCTGGATGCTCGCTTTCAGCACGCCGCTGATATTTATGATCCGTTGGAACAGGTCGCTCTGAATGGCTGTCCGGGACAATCTGCCTATAGATTAGGAGAGAGGAGAAGGGTAAACGGCCATGCGAATGAGGAGGATAACATTAAGGGTGCTCGGGGAAACAAATTGCATAGATGGCTAAAAGCAAAACAAGTTTTTGTAACATAATTATAATTTTGAACATGCTGATCCTCCTAAATTTCTACAATACTGATGGACTCTTCGTCCGTGTGGATGGATGCCATTTGGCGTTTTACCCCTCGCTTGACCCCTTACTTGCCCCTGTAACTTCACATACCAAGACCATTTCCCCCAACACTTCTAGATCACATTCCCCGTAACCTGTCTGAAATCCTTAACTTTGATATCCCTCCATAAACACACACAAACAACAGCAATAGCCAACACCGCCGTCGCAGCAATGATCATCATCTTCTGTGCTTCACCATACGCGTCCTGGATCGCGATCCTCGTAGCGCTACCAACAGGGTACGACAGCTGCATCGTCAAATCTCCATAGATTGATGTGAAATTGCCCTGCGACTCAGCCGGGAGATACTCGACGAGTTTCTTCGGGAAGACACCAGTCCATATCGCTCCAGCGATCGTAGATCCGATCGCACCGCCAGTATAGGTGAAGACGTTTTCCATGGCGATGACGACGGCGATGTATTGCTGTGTTGTGGCAGCCATGACCGCTACTTGCTCGCAGATTACTAGCGAGCCGCCTGATAATGCGATGAAGATCTGGCACATGATGATGTAACCAAGAGGCGAGTCTGGCTGGCGGAACTTGAGCATAAGACCAACACCCAGGATGGTGAGAGGAACGCCAAAATACATGGCGATCCATTTGAAGCGGCCTGTGACTCGGATGAGTGTGCCGACTACGAGAGCCCAGAAGCAAGACCCGATGCTGTAGATGTTTACCACATAGGATGCCTCCGTGACAGTGAGATTGTTGACGACTTGGAGGAAGGATGAGAAGTAGCTATCCCAGATGTAGAACTCGACGAAAAGCACGGCTCCCAGGATACATGCGCCGAGAATTGTTCGGTCGGCGAGTAGCTCGAAGGGCATGTATTTCTTCGGCGCGCCGTAGCGTTCCCAGAGAGCGAAAGCAACGACAAGAAGACCACCGATGATGATCATGGCGATGATCATAGGAGAGCGCCACTGATCCTTCTGGTAAGAGTAGAGACTGAATGGTAGAAGGAACAGAGCCAGTCCTGCGGCTATGAGGAAGATCCCTACAATGTCAAATTCGATGGCGTAGTATTTGAGAGACTCGGTGAAAGTGCGTCCGCTTTTCTCCTCGGGGATTAATCCAGCCTTCTTGGCTTTGCGATAGTTCCAGACGAAAAGTCCCCACAGTGGGAGACACATGGCCGGAAGCACGATAGAGAATGTCCCAAAGCCCCAGCGGAATCCTCCGTGCTTGAGAAAGCTCTCTGCAGCTGGACCTCCGCACCAGACGGTTGCAATATATGGGGAGGAGACGAAAGCAAACATCAGTCCTCTGTTTCGCAGTTGAGACGTATCTGCGATGAAGACGGTGAGGCCAAAGTTGACACCAGTTTGACTGCAATGAGTGTCAGCCATAGGAACCACAGGCCCCACAAGGAACACTTACCCAATGCCGTAGAATACTTGAGCGGCAGCATATGTCTCAACGTTCTGGCAGGCGGCCATCATGATCAGTCCGACGGTAGATAGGAAGACAGAGCAGATGAAGCCGTTGGGGCGACCCCATATGTCGACTATCTTAGCGAGTGGAAGGATGCAGAGGCCGGACATGAGACTGGACACTATACTGACTGTCGCAGTCAAAGAGTGTTCCTGGAATGAGCTGGTCACGTATGGCGTGAGTGCTGCAGACATGTTACTTTGCAATGCCGTGACGAAGTAAATGACCCAGATGCTGGATACTCGTTAGTGTTTGGAGCTTGGGACAATTCGCTGCGTCGCTTATGATTCGTTGACATGCAGAGATTTGTCCAATGCTGCATTGATCAAAGTGTATCACTCACTTGATGTATGCAAGTACCAAATGAGTTGTGCTCCAAACTTGAGTCGTTGCTTGCATTTTCTGAACACCACGCTGAAATTCCGGTGTGAGACCCTCAAAGTTGGCATCATTCACGGCGACACTAGCCTCTTTGTCGGACTCATTTCGTGTTTTCTCCTCGACTGGAACGACATCAGGTGTCGCTCTCGCGAATGATGGGAAAGCCTTCATGTTGCAGATGAAAGTTGGACAATGATCTGCTCCGAGTATGCCAAGTAAGGACCAAGTGATGCTGGGAAGGACAAGCTTTCAACTGCAGATGGGTACTTGGCAGCTTAAGTACCTGCATCTTTGCCCCGGTTTTTTCAATGATATCTCCTTGGGACATCCGCCATGCAGACTTTTCTTCCCTGTATCCACGCGATGTCGGTGATACTAGAAAGTGACGGCCTATGACCCACGTCCAGTAGACCCCCTCGGAGAGCACTAGAGGTTGCCAAGACAAGTTATCAGATCCTCCGTGTGGGTTATCGACGGAGGAAGTGGAAAGATCGCATCCGTGTGATTGGATATCAAAGCAGTGGGAATAAGGGAGTACACCGGCGTAGAAATAAGCTATCTTGGCTATCACCACGTGAAGCTTCTTGTGGGAATGCAGAGCCTGGTTTCCCAATGGCAATTGATCCACAAACGAGGTGGATCGGGTGCTCAACGGTACAAAGTTCGTTCCATGCTGTTCAGCCGCATCCAGCGAAGCTAAAAGTTTCCTTGACATACAGAAATTGCGGTTTCAACGCGACAAGAGTCTGCTATATAGGACCAAATCGAAGAAACAAGGCTGTTGAGTTCCGAAGCGCTTGCCTCAAGCCAGGCATATGGCTCGTTGCCTTCAAATCACAACCTTACATATCAATGAATCTTGAACTGGGACAGGATCGGAATTGCTCACGTATTGACTGCGAGGATCGATCGTCAAACTCCAACTGGCTCCAAAATCAAGCCGAGGTCTTATAACTTTTGGCGCGCATGATAATCAAGGAACCGTATACATTGCAAGCAGACCCGATATGACCCTTAACTGTACATATTTCTATCCTGTATGTACATCAGAAACCATGTAGAAAAGGAAACTGGTCCCAGCCGAAGACGGGTGAAGTTGAAGCAAAGAGCAAAGAGCACGTCGGGCCCTGATGTGGATTGCGAAAAATCTGATAAGATTATGGCGATCAAGACCCAGAATACTCTGGTGGACGGACACAAATGCAGCTAGAGGGAAGGTACGGATGGGGCCCGGCTGTCTGCTCCACTTGAAGTCAGACTCTTCGGAACCAGAAAATTTGAAAAACGTGGTGGGCAATGCAATGGTGGGACAAGGAGGAACTGAATCAATATACGTCAAAGTATACAAGTAAGCGACACGGACTGGTGTCGATGTGATCAGATATTGTTCCGAAGTATTGGAGAGACCGACGAGGACAATGTTGAGGAGGTTGACAATAGTATGGCTTAGTCAGCTTCGAAATTCCCAGCCGAGGATGGACCGGCTGGGCATTCAAGTCGCGTCAACAGAACGCGAGAACTTTTTGGTGCTCGAGTCGCTTCCACTTTACCCTGACCACTTGCTCTACGGCCTTCAGTGTGTTGCAAAGCTTGGAGTTTTCGCGGATTCCCTTCCCAAACTTCTGCTGAATTTTCAGAATGTCTAAAGTCGAAGTCCATCCCAAGCCTCTTGTGGCCCACGCCAAAATACCAAACCCACTCCCCCAACTTCTACAGACGCCCTCGGGACTCGCTCTGCTAGAAATGCAAGGAACAATCAATCTGCCCTCTTACGATGATGAAGACTCCACAACGACTGAATCGCAGGCCGGCGTCGCATCACAACAGACACCAGTCGGCCGGTTGATCTTCCCAGACTACGACCCCGCAGACAACAGCAAGACTGGTTGGATGAAGCGCGTGTATCTGTATGTGGGCAAGCATCAAAGGCTTACAGGCGAAGTGAAGAAGCTACCCAAAGCTCTGGCTGTTATCAGGAGGAGGAATATTGAGGGAGAGGCGCGAATGGATGTTGATAGCGAGGAGGGGGAGGATAGGACTGAGCAGTTAGAGGTGGTGGAGATCGTCAAATACAAGATCATATTTTCCATCAGGCCGGAGCCCGTTGGGACTTGGGATGCCGGAGATGCGATATGAAGACAGAATCGAATGCTAGAGACAACCCGATCTTGAGGCTCACGAGCTGATCGGCCAAGCCACTTACCCCGCCAAAGCTAAAGACTACCCTCCTTTCGAGACGTCACATCCAGCGAACTACAACATACTCGTTACAGTACAAGATGCCATCAGCAACATCTGCCCCAGAACAGTACTTCATCAAAAACTCGACGCCTCACGTCCCGAACTCTCCGCTCCCAGTGCTGGTCTACCGCTCCGCATTGCCAGTCGACCCCACTCCCGAGTCAACATGCGCTCGCATCGAACCGAATAAGTGGTTGAAGGGTGGGGTATTCAAGCATGTTGGCGCGCATCACTATCACAGTGTAACGCATGAATGCTATGCGGTGTTCAAGGGACATAGCCGATTGTTGCTGGGCAGGGGACCTCTGGATCCGGAGACAGAAGATGATTTGTTGCTAGATCTGGATGTTGGAGATGCGATTGTTCTGCCAGCTGGTGTGGCGCATTGCAGTACGTCGGCATTTTATAGACCACTTCTCGGCATTACTGTAACCTATTCTTGATGCTGATGCATGATAATTGCAGGCTTGGAGAGCAGCGAAGACTATGAATATGTTGGCCTCTACCCAGAAGGAAGTCCTCACTGGGACAACAACTTCTGCAAAGCGGACGAGGAAGAGACAAAACTGAAGGCATCAAATGCTAGAGCTGTTCCTCTGCCAGAATCCGATCCTATATTTGGTATCGGAGGACCACTTGTTGACATTTGGAAGCAGGCGTCGCACAGTAATTGAACCGCCTCGGTCATGACTGAAGTTGAATTTACCAGATAGCAAAATGGTTGTGTTAAAGAGTTGTCTTGATTTACAACGACCGCGTATTAGCAATGGCAACCCTCCATTCCCCAGCTCTACAATTGACTCGTGCTTCCCCTTCGCTTGTGATTCCAGAGGCCGTCGTTGCTAAACTACCCTACCTTCAAACATTAGAATCATACCTCCCGCTCAAAAATATCATGACCAAAGTCGATTATTCACGTCTGTGGGCCGTCCTCTCACTACACTTCTCATAAAAACGCCTCAACGTTGCAACTCTCTGCTGGAAAGACATCTCACAGTCTCTATTACTTCCTGTCAGAAACGCAACAAAAACACGCCCATCGCCAAGATACTCCCCGGTCGTTCCACGTTGCAGCCCATGCAAACATCATAAGCCGCTTTCCGATCCAACTATTCAGTTCCACCTCTGACGACCAACTATTACCAGTAATCCAATCTAACAAAATCCACACCCAAAATGCCCTGCCTTACAAATAACCAGGACACGCGCACTGATATCGCGATTCTCCTGGTCCTTCTATCGGAAATGACCATCATAACCGGCTTCTTCTTAGCCTTGAGTATCGTCATCCAAACCATCGTACAACAGACGCTGGAAGGCAAGTGGTGGTATGCTTTGCGTATGTCTCTCCACTCTCTGTCTTTTTCGGAATTCGTCTTTCTCGCCATGCACGAGCCATCGGTTTCCAGATACAGGGTTTTCGTGTGTGGCTTCCGTCGTCTAGCGTTGTCATGAGCTAATCCCATTGCAACATCAGTCGCGGTCCTCTGGCTCTCTGCTATAGTCTTCGGGCCAATGCTCGATCATAGCGAGTCCCGCGGTGAAGAGAAAAAGGCTCATGGGAAAAGAGAGAAAGAAGGGAAAGGGTAATATACGTAACGTGACTAAAACAACCAAGCCCTGTTTTAACTCCAAGACAGGTTTGACCCCAGAAGAAGAAACACTAGCTCAAGTAGCAAGTATGGAGGAGCTAACTTGCCTCTGAGGCGTGGGCTTAAATATGTGAATGAACATTGGAAGCATGCAATGTGTGACAGAATCAGAGGAGAATTGAACACTTGAAAAGGGTAAAATTACACGCGAGGCATAGGACCAAAAATGCGAACGAACATTGAAGGCAGGCACCCCCTGAGGATGTCAGAACTCTACCCCAACGGGAGGAAAATCCCTACAACTCATACTCAAATTGATAGCAAGCTTCCCTTACAAAATGAAAAAAGGGATGAAGTGCGTTCTGACGCATCATCGAAAGAGGGGACTGGGAAATCGAAGGGGAATTCTCGGCCTCGGCTAGAGAGCTCTATGCGTGACACTGCGGAATCATATCTTGAGCTAGATGACGATAGGGGGGAGTTTGCTTGGGGTTCCAGATGGAGTTGGATATTTGACTTTGGGGACGATAGTAGAACTGGGAATCTTAGTGACGATGTTCGCAGACAATGAAATATCGTGGGAAAAGTGAAATCGTTCGACACGTTGTACGTTCGTGTATTTGGACTCATGCAATGAGAGTTCGTTCAGAAGTCTGATAAAAGTACTTTGGAATATCAGAAAACATAAAATATCATATTTGGAGACTAGTGGCTGTAACTAAATTCCATACCACACTCTGTTATATCGTACTTTCAGAACCCATTAGAGTCACTTTATGGCTATATCACGTCTTTACATGTCATCACATCCTGCCCATCCAGCATCAACGCAGTCCCAGCACCTATCAATCACTATCGCTCTCATCTTCATCATCCTCACTATCACCATCATCCTGTCCCTCAACTTCCCTCCCTCCCCTCCTCGCCTCCTCGGCCCAAGTCACTCTGAGCTTCTCGAAAAGCTTGTCCTGCAGCTTATCCACCAAGACTACCGCCACAGCTGCAATCCCGGCATCTGGGATTCCGTGTTAGTGACCGTTCAAACTAAATTTCCCATACTTTTCAAGTAAGGAAGGATTATAGAGCTTTGGAGGAGGAATTTGGAGAAGGAGGCATACGTAGAACGTGCATGCCCATGCCATTTTCGATCAGTGCCGTGATTGTGGTGATGAAGAAGACCATGCACAAGAGAAGGAAGCTGGTTACGATGATACCTCTGCCGAGTGGAATGTAGACGTAGTGGGCTGACATGGTGCGTTGGAAACTTGGGAGGGGTTAGGATTCGGGAGGACGTGCAAGATTTGAGGTCAAAATGTTGCTGTGTGTACCAAGAGCCTTTGTGTAGAAGTTTCTCTGCTTTGAATGGAGTTCTGTACTTGAAGGCTACAAAATGTTTTATCGGCCCAGTATATTATTTTTTGAGTTTGGAAGTTGACTCTCCTTTTTATGGAATGATGAGGCTAAAGAAGAGGCTACACATGAATATGAGATTTGTCAGTTTGTGATTGTTCAGTTAACATAGCCAAAGTCAATCACAGCAGGTTATTGGAGATTTATGACTTGAACATGAGAAGCCGAGAAGGCTTAGACTAGTGTCCGATATAGGCTGCTAAGGCTTAACAAAGGCTTGTGCAGCCCTACGCTAAAAGGCACACTCGCGAATAACAGATACGAGTGTGGTCTGCAGCTGCACAGTCAGCTGAACCTCTTTCATCAACCAAATCGCACCACTCTGCAGTAAATTCGCTCCCAACATGGTCAAACAATAAGTCTGAGGCTTTGATGACCGAGATATGCTGATCGTATCTAGAGCATGCCATATCAGCACAAGTCAGCGGTTATCGACCTCACAGAGGACGATGCTACACGAGATAGACCTATACCCGTAAGTTCTCAAGCTCCCGAACAAGGGTTTGTCAGTATCATAACACTAATTCAGGATATAACTCCCATCTGTTCTCCTAACACCATTCGTCAGCGCATCGACACACTCAAAGCGCGCATAAGAACAAGCTGGAATGCAGTCTGGGAAGATCACAACCGCAACCACTCACTGTACAAAACCACCAAAGCCGACAACGCGGATCGGAAGGCCGAGATCAAGGCTTTGCACGCGAGACTGAAGGATGTTGAGATCGACAGGGATGGGTTCAGGTTGATTGACAAGAAGGAGCAGGCTATGATTATTGCGAGGAGGGAGAGGAGGAGGAGATACAAAGCGAAGAGGGCGGCGAGGAATAGAGCTGCCGTGAAGGCAGAGGTTATGGGTGAGGGAGAAGATGGGGAAGACAGAGGAAGAGAGAAATAGCAAGACAAAGGAAGCCGAATGTGCAGCACATAATTTGGAGGAGGTACAGATGCATATGCAAGGTGGTTCTGATTCATTAAGTAGCTCTCGATAAGTGAGATCAATCTTTGATGACGCTGTGAAAGATCGTCTTCCATTGAGCGCAACTAGGACTTTGCATCTCACAATGACCAAATGTACAAACACATTTCTAAACAAGGGAGAAATACCCCTTTCCCAGAGCTCCAGACAATAGTCAGTTTCGAGGTATATGCTATGCAAAAGCAGCAGTATGTCTCAATAAAGCGGCCTGTAAGCTGCCAGACGCGCTAGCGCTCCTCCAGCACATAGAGCCTGTCTCTCGCTGCGGGGAGATCGCTCCTTCAACAACACCAACAACGAAATGCGTCTCGTATTTGACGTCGTGCACCGCAACTTGACAAATAGCACGGTTGCGCACAATCATACCTCTACCTTGTGAGTACTCCCTACTGTCAGCAATCCTGCATTCGCGAGTTCAACAGAGGTGGTTTGTTTACCTCGAGTAACGGCCCATCTTCGGCCTAGCTTGAAGGGGCGGTCACAGGATTTTCCGACCCGAGCTAACTTTACAGCCATCAACCAACACCGACTCCTTCGCCAGAAGTCGTTGACCAAATCGGCGTCAATTACGACGACCAATTTTCCAATAGCTTGTTCTTGCTGGCTCTGATAGTCGCCGGGTTCGCTGTGACTCTTGCGTACTTTGACGTGCTCCCACCACTTCGTAAGTCTAGGTCTACAATCTCCATGTTTCTGTCTAATGAACATCTTTAGGCAAGCTCTTTCACCTGAGAATTCAAGAGGTCACATACGTCCCAAGGCAATCTACAATTCTCAATAGAAGTCGGGAGGCGCAAGATCTTGAGGTTAGTAGTTTTTGTTGTCCTCCAGTCACATGATCAGACATTGGCAACGGTCAGGTGGTCGCTTCGAGTAGCGCCCTTTCCATCCCACACGCTAACGATTCCCACCATTGCAGAATTTCTGGGAGCAAGCCTTCATTGACAGAAATCACGACAACCAACGACAACAGCCACGATGAAGCTGGTACGTCTCCCACGCATGATTATACCCTCAATTGCGATCAACTGCTAACATCTATCTCTTCCAGAACATCTCCTTCGTACGTTTCACCACCCAATCCACTGCGCGCAAAGTTTCCGATGTTGAGGTCGCAGAGGGAGAATATGGACATGGACTAACAATTTCAACAGCCTGCCAATGGCAGCCAGAAGCTCATCGAGATCGAAGATGACCGCAAGCTCCGTGTCTTCATGGACAAGAGGTACGGAATCCAAAAGACGATCGCAATGCGCGGCAGAATCGAGAAGGAAAATATCCTAACATGGTATACAGAATGGGCCAAGAGGTTCCCGGAGACAGCGTCGGCGACGAGTTCAAGGGCTACATCTTCAAGATCACCGGCGGTAACGACAAGCAAGGTTTCCCAATGAAGCAGGGAGTCATGCACCCAACCCGTGTCCGTCTCTTGCTCTCTGAGGGCCACTCCTGCTACCGCCCACGCCGAACCGGTGAGCGCAAGCGCAAGTCCGTCCGTGGATGCATCGTCGCCATGGACCTCTCTGTCCTTGCCCTCTCCATCGTCAAGCAAGGCGACAACGACATCCCAGGTATCACCGACACCGTCCACCCCAAGCGTCTTGGTCCCAAGCGTGCCACGAAGATCCGCAAGTTCTTCGGCCTCACCAAGGAAGATGATGTACGTACCCCGTATATCTACTTCGCCTGGCCTGCTGCTTCTGCCTGTTCATTTTGTCAAAAGTGGGCAGGCGGAGCCAGCAGTGTTCCAGAGTGTGAGATGAATACTTTTGCTAACGAAGTGCTGTTGAATTTAGGTCCGCAAGTTCGTTATCCGTCGTGAGGTTCAGCCAAAGGGTGAGGGCAAGAAGCCATACACCAAGGCACCAAAGATCCAACGTCTGGTCACTCCTCAACGTCTGCAACACAAGCGCCACCGCATCGCACTCAAGCGCCGCAACTCTGAGCGCACCAAGGATGCTGCTGTACGTCTACCCAATATTCCTCACTCATATCAGACAAGTACTAACATCTCTGCAGAACGAGTACGCTCAAGTCCTCGCCAAGCGTGTCACTGAAGCCAAGGCCTCCCGAGCTGATCTCCGCAAGCGCAGAGCCTCGTCGATGCGCAAGTAAAGCATATCCTTTTCTTGTTCTTGCGGTCGGAGCATAATCGGGCAATGGGAAATTGATTGGTATTTCGGGCTAGCATAAGACAAAGAAGAGAGAAGCAACAGGATGGATACCTTGAAAGTCTTCCTCTGATGATGACGCGAGGTTGATGATGTCCTCTTTTACCCCTCTGTTCTTCGATTTCTTCCTACAGGTTTTATGGGCAAAGATACTCTGCAGTGCATATGGCATGTAGCTAGGCGTTCTTCAAAAGCTCATTTGACTACGACGTTATGACTGTACTTTTGACTTGCATCCGTGTGACAGTGATTGATATGTGATGTTGTCAGTTCGGAATCAGTGACTGCCTTGGGATTTCATGACGCCCGTTCTTTCGATCCTCACTAAGTAAGTAACATTGCACTGCCGCCTCCGAGCAACAGCTTCCGTGGACCCATCGCTGTACTTTCTTCTAATTTCACACCCCCATCACAGAAATCGAGTCCTGTCTCGAATCACATCCAGATGTATGCAAGCATTCCACGTGATTTATACTCCATCACAGCTCTAAACACCAAAGTAAGAACAAAAAGCTTATCCGGCCTGAAGAATTATATAAATTTAGATTCAGTCTATGCGGTACGAACGAATGCATGAACACACATCACGGCATTGGTATGAAATGAAGCGGCCATCCCAAGCTTATCGAGACGATGAGTAACGAGTAAATGAGTAAGAAAGCAAGTCTGTCCAATTACGCCTGCACGCCGAACTAGGAATCTCAACACCTGCCTGCCCACTAGTTTGACTGCCTTCTTCCACAGACGTCCTTTTTACCCCAATATCCCACAGAAAGACCATGGCTCTAGTCCGTAGGCGCATGCGTAAACAGAAAACTAACACTCTCCCCATTATGCGTCCGTCTAATCGCCTCCGCCAACGTCGGACTAATATCCATAACCCTCAACTTCTCACACCTACTCTCCTTATCCTGGAGCGGCACCGTATTGGTAACCACAATACGACTCAACTGACTCTTATTCAGGATTTCAATCGCGTTGCCGGACAGGATACCATGCGTGACGATGGCGACGACTTCGCGGGCCTTGTGCGTGATGAGCGTTTCGGCCGCTTTGGCGAGCGTGCCGCAAGTGTCGGCCATGTCGTCGACGAGGATGCAGGTTTTGTTCTCGACGTCGCCGACGAGGACCATGCGGGAGACTTCGTTGGGGCGGGCGCGCTCCTTGTGGATGAGGGCGAAGCCGAGGTCGAGGCGGTCGGCTATGGATGTTGCTCTGAAACAATGTCAGCTTATCGTCTACAACAACATGTCTGCGATATCTCGGGGTGTGGTGAGTCTCCAGGAAGAAAAGAGATAAGACTAACCTCTTTGCACCACCAGCATCAGGACTAACAACCACACATTCCGAAATATTCAGATTCTCCCTAATCCACCTCAATGTACTCGGTTCGGCATACAGGTTGTCAACAGGCACATTGAAGAAGCCCTGGATCTGACTAGCATGCAAGTCCATTGTAATGACATGGTTGCAGCCAGCAGTCTGCAGCATATTGGCGATAAGCTTTGCCGAGATGGGAGCTCGGGATTTGTCTTTCTTATCTTGACGAGCGTAGGGGAAGTTGGGGATGACGGCCGTGATACGGCGCGCGGAGGCGGTCTTGCATGCATTGATCATGATGAGGAGTTCCATGAGACCGTCGTTGATGTCGCCAGGAGCGGTCGATTGGAGGATAAAGACTTGAGGAGGTTAGCTGGATGTTTCTCCAAAGTCCTGTATTCCTGGGGAATAGAAAGAGAGACAAACCATCCTCATCTCTAACACTTTCTCCAACCGTAACACTAGTCTCCTGATTCGAATAGTTCAGACTCATAGTCTTCGCAAGCTCAATGCCCAACCTGCAAAAGAGACGTCAGCATGTATCTTCCATCATATCTCTCTGCTCTCCTCTCCTCTGCCATCGAATCCCCTTCCATCTTCTCCCGACGATATTCGCCTCAGGTAATTCCTCCAGCTGCCTAGATCAGGACTCCATCTTCCCCTCCTCGCCCAGAAGCCACTCCCCCTCAGTATCTCATCACCACTCTCAAAACCCCTCTCCTCCCCTCCCCTCCCATCCGAAATATTCCACCCCAGCAACCAACCAGAAGCAGTATAGAGACCAAAACATACCTCTCAGCAACCAACTTCGCCAACTGCGGATGGCTATTGCCCGTAAGCAACTTGATCGAATTCGTCGCCATCTTATCGTATCCTATCCAATCCAATCCTATCCAATCCGATTCAATCCCAACCAATCCTTCTCGTCCCAGTCGTGTCTATCCTCTCAATCCGTCCAGGTCCAATTCGATTAATCCGCTCGCTCCCTCTCTCCCCTCTTGTCGTTTCCAGTCCTTTCCTTTTCTTGTCTACAGTCCAGCCCTGACCGAATGCACTTATTTCAAATAATCCTTGGCCGGCCGGTATCGTCGTAGTGTTTCCGGCTTCTTCACTCTTTTGCTCTTTCACAAGCTCGTGCTGTCTCTGTCTCGTCGTGACAGAGCTTTGCCCGCCAATGCAATGCTTTTATGCCGGTCGCGGATCTATGTCGCACAGGGGCTCTGCTGTAAGGTGAAATATCCTTCCTCAAAGTAATGGCTGCTGCTGTTCAATCGCCCTCTCGAACAAAGTGAGGTCTGTCTAGACTGCTGCCGGCAAGCACAGTCTCAGTCTCAGTCAAAAATATTTTTGCGGGGCAGTTCAATCCGCGCTGAGCTTACCTAGGTTGGCGCTGGCACTGGCGGGCGGGACTTGGTGGGGTGATTGCGTGCCAGTGTGCATGTGATTGGTCATGTGACGATGTCGAGATTTCGGAACATATGGATATTGTATGACTTGCAGCCATGAGATATCGAGGAAGGACGGGATTCGGAGAACTGCAGAGGTGAGAAAGAAATTACTCGCTATGTGCTCTTCGAGAAAATGGGGGTTTGGAGAGAAAGTCCGAAGTCATGGCAACGGGAATGGCAATACCTTCCATTATTACAGACTCCTACTGCCTTACCTCAGGAAGCATGTGAAAAACGCAGGCAAGTCACAACTCACATTTACTGATCCACCAATGCCATAGCCTCCGCATAACGCAGATCACAATTCAAACAACCGTGAAAATGTCTGAAAGTTCGTAATAAACGCACGCTCTATTGCTATCTGCCCACCACATCAAAAGATGTAACCCAGCCCAACCAGCCAGCTATCTATTTTACATACCCGCACACTCCCTGTACGCACGTACGCACCATCCATTCATCAAACCACCTTCATCAATGCAATCAACCACCTAATCCACCTATCCACCAAACCAGAGCCACCTCATAAAGCCTCAGACAAATCCACAAACGACCTGCACTTCGTCGTAGATGCCCAGAAGAAAGAGATGATGTCCGGTAGGCGAATTGGTTGAGATCGAGATGTATGTGAAGTGCATGTAGTGAGAAGCGTGTAGGGATTCTTCACCATCCATCCATCCCGTAGGCACGTACGTTCATGTCAAAGACCACCCACCCAAAACGCAAAAAAAGTCGTAACATACACCCCGCGGCGAAAAATAGGTAGGTAGGAAGGAACTCAAGTTTCTCAATTTCAGACGCCGTCGAAAATGCTGATCAAAGCCTGCAATGCATGGTATGATTGTATGTCGTAAAACGCAAGAATCGCAGGACAACAGAGAGGGAAAGGAAAGTTCGTCAATCTGAAATGTAGAAATAGGGGGGTTGCTTATGCGAAGCCAAAGTACTCGCTTCCAGCCGTAATGGCGGTGAGGACTTGCTTGCGAAGGACCTCGTAGCTTTCGTACTCTGGGAGATCGAGTTCTGTGACATATATTAGCTGGTGTTACTCAGAAGGGATGGAGATTGGGATCTTACGGTTAAAGCAAGTATGCGAACTTGGAAGTCTATCCTTGTTACCGTAGTCACGATGGATGTTGAATCGGCTGAAGCCGTTCATGCCCTCCAGTTCCTTGAAGCCGTTGAGAGGCACCTTGCTAGTTCCTGTAACGAATTGTAGAAGCTTGGCACGCTCTTCCTTATCATACGAGCGGACAGCTCGCCAGAACCATTGAATCTGCGGGGAGGAGGCCGTGTAATTGTGATACTCGGTATTGCTCTTCCAGTCGTCAACGTCAATCTCAGGAAGACCTGAAATTAG
The DNA here is from genome assembly GCA_026120085.1 of Cadophora luteo-olivacea. Taxonomy (NCBI): domain Eukaryota; kingdom Fungi; phylum Ascomycota; class Leotiomycetes; order Helotiales; family Ploettnerulaceae; genus Cadophora; species Cadophora luteo-olivacea. The sequence continues at coordinate 96,481 of JALRMC010000041.1, read as the reverse complement.
CAATTCCAATTCTTGCTCGTTGAAGATGGCAACCAGCTCAGCCGGAATGATATCGTGGAAGCCTGTTCATGATTAGCATTGATCGTTAGACTGAATATGGCGAACTTACCCTTCAGGAACTCATCCAACTGCTCCTTGACCGATCCAGTGAGTCTGAACTCGGTCATCAAGCGGACATACTCATGCTTGTTCTCCTCGGTAACTGGGATGTTGCGACCATTTGGAATGAAATCAACAGTCTCAGTGACACCGAAGCGTTCTTGCTCAGTAGAGAACGTCTCAGTAATGATATCGGTGATGTCATTCTCAAGCATCCAGATAAGTGATTTGTAATAATCCAGATCAAGAGATTCCATGTCCTTGACAGATACGGCCTTTCCAAGAATGCGCTTGTATACAGCTCGACTGAAATGGCAGTCCAATACACGACCCTCGTAAAGAGCCTTGCCGATAATGCGACCAATGAACTTGAAGAACATGAGATGTTCCTCGTTGATACCACTAGAATGATTGGGGTGGAAGGTAGTTCTGTCGGAAGAAACAGGAACGAAAAGAGCATATCCTGGATCAAACATCTGGCGTGAGAGTACTTGGAACCATTCACGAGTAACACCACCAGCATCAACACCCTCCTCACCATGGAATCGGATGCTAAGCTTGCCATACTTCATCTGATCGCCAGTTTGGAAGTAGAGAGACTTGAAAGAATCATGGAAGACCTGGTCTCGGCGAACAGACAATTGAAGAGGGGCGAATGATTGACGAGTATTTGGAGCCTTGGCGTGGATGCTTCGAGAGAAGTAGTTGCGCTTATTGTCAAACTCCAAGACCTTGGGGTTCTTGACCAGGAGGGAGAAAGTACCAGACATCAACTTTGGAGTGTGTCGGACGAGGTCATTGAGAATCTTGCGATGCTCTTCGGTGAAGGTGTAGAACAAGCTCTCCATTTGGCTCTCGGGTGGTGGGCTGGTCAAGAGCATCTCCTTTCCATGTTGAGTTCGAGAGATCGGAGTATCCTTCAATGTCGTGTTCTTGCACACAACCATCAATGCTTCAATGAGAGGAAGCAGGATGGTGGCGACATTGAGCATGTGCTCTCGTTGTCTGATGGCGCTGAGGCAAGAGCTTAGTCGCTCCCACATACGGCCAAAGGTAGGATTCTCGTAAAGCGAAGACAAGAGATCCTGCTTCTCCACCAACTGTGACGACTCGCCTTCAACTTCCGCCTCGGTTGGCTTGTCCTTCTTCTCACGCTTGGGGTCGAAAAGATGATCAAGAGCGGTCAGTACTCTGAGCAGCTTATTTTGATCCGAGCCACCCGGAGAGAATTTGGCGAGAGCAACGCCCTGGATCTCAGTGCCAGTGGTAGCCTTCTGGATTTGTGGAAGAAGTTCCTCGAGGTCGACAAGAATGATCTCACCAAGGCCTTGTGCCTTGGAGATGAGTTCACGTCCAAAGACAGCCTTGGCGTTGGGGATGGTGGAAAGGTTCTTGATAGTTGACAATGTCTCTCGGAAGGTCTTCGAGGAGCATTCACGTGCCACAAAGATATTGATGACAAGCTTCAAGTTGTGCTCAGGAATGACTGGTGGTGTGAAAACAGTAAGCTTCTTTTCCTTCGGCTTCTCCTCATTGGCACCCTCTGGCTTTGCTTCTTGAGCAGCTGGAGATGTCGATGCTTCGCCAGCTTCAGGTTGCACTTGGGTGACTTCGACCGCAGGAGATGCTTCAGAGACAGATGCATCACCTTGAGGCTCACTGGGCTGATCAGTTGTAGTTGTCGTGGTCTCTGGCGACGTGACAGAGGGAGCTGCCTCAGCTGCGGCAGCTGCTTCTGCGGCCTTCTTCTTGGCCTCTTCGGCTTCCTTTTGCTTGCGTTGTAGGCCTTGGAGTGGGGATGTGATCATGTTCAGGAGCGTGGATAATGATTCCATAACACTTGAGCTCTCCATGATGAGATCGCGACCCAAAAGGCTCAACAATGAATTGAGCGCATACTTGGCTGCCTTGTTCTCCTTGCCCTTACCCTTGCGGCTGACGCTTCGCTTTAGACCCTCGACTGTGTTGTGTTCAGTCAAGAAGTATGCTGGGATGTGAGGGTTGACTTGGTTCAGAGACACTAAGGCGGCCAGACATTGCTGTACAACCATAAGAGGGGAGGCCTCGAACGTTGTCTGTGTGACAGGTCCTAAGGTGGTAAGTGCTCTCTTTAAAGATTGTGGTTGAGGGGTCTTCGGTTGTGCATCCTTCGGTTGCTTGGCTCTCAAAGAGAGATGAGCAAAGCTTCTCTCAACAGCAGTCATGTCCACACTACCATCTTGAAGGATGTGCAGAAGAGTACTGATCACTTCATTTCTGTTGTGCCGATTCAGTGAGATATTCTGAAGTACGGAGTTGAGTGTGCTTCGCAGACTTCCATGCTGGAAGATAAACATCAAGCGGAGAAGTGTCGCGATGCCAGACTTGTCGAGCATCTGGACAATGGCGCGACGTTGAGGTCTCTCCGTGGGTGCGCGAGGCTCGCCAGCAGCTGGGACTCTGCGTGCATATTGAGCTGGCACTCGACTATGACCAACCTGCTCTCTTAGAATGGCTCGTGCCTGTGCGGCAAGCTCAGGTGGAAGTTGCGCGAGGGTCTCATCGTCCTGTTCCATGAGTACTTGATTTCTCAGGGCTGGCGGAAGAGTAGCCAAGATGGTCGCGGCATCCATATCACCCGCAATAGCCCCACCGTTGGCAGCAGCAGCTGCACGATTTCGCTCTTCACGTTCACGGCGACGTCTGTCTTGTCTCTCTTGCTGAATGATTTCATCCCGAATGTCTTCCGGTAGAGCATCGAGGAATTCCTGGTCGATATCCGTAGGTTGAGCGCCGGTTGCAGCAGCTGTCGATCGTCTCTCAGCGACTGCTGACATGATGACTTCTTCTCGAATATCATCTGGCAATTCAGCTAGGAAATCAGCATCGACGCCTAGATCTGTGATGTCGAATGGAGCACCGCGAATCATGGTTGTAATTCTCGGACGGTCTGCAGCTGGGGCTTCTTCAGCTTGTTCGCCCGATCCTGCTTGTACAGGAACTTCAGATTCGACGCCATCCATGGCATCTCCATCTTGAGCCTCAACACCAGCTTGGGCATCACTTGTTCCCTCCTCGAGACCTCGAGCAGCAAGTGCCTCGGCAGCGACTCGCTCAGCTTCTTCTCGTTCTTCAGATTCCTTCTTTTCCTTCGCAATTCTCTCCTCTTCCTCCTTCTTCTCCTTTGCAATTCGCTCCTCCTCAACCTTCTTCTTGATTTCCTCCTCGAGCTTGCGTGCCTTTTCGGCTTCGGCTGCCTTGTTTGCCTTATCAAGCTCAATGGCAGGAGGCACGAGCAGCGAGAGTATTGCACCTGCTAGATCGTTGGATCTCTCCAAGCCCGCGGGTCCAAAGACAATCTTGGCTTCCTCTAGCCATCTAGCAGTTGTGGATACTGGCGTGAAGAACGCGGCACTTCCAGGTTCAGTCGCCTCTCGTTGTCTCTCGAATCGAGATGGGCGCATGCTGAACATTGCTTGAAGATCAGGTGGGAATGGTTGGCCTGGGGCGGCAGTGATGTGGAATTGTAGAGCTTGTCCGTGACGTGCAATGTGACCTGGCATCGGCGGTAAGGATCTAATGACTTCATCCAACAGAGCAGCAGCAGCAGGGCTCTCACCAAAGGGTCGGCCGCCGATATCTAATATCTCTCCACCAGGGCCACCCATAGCTTGGATCCAGCTTCCCATCGAAGGAACACGACTGGACCCGTCTCGGCTTGGCCCACCTGGATGACTTCGCTGGAGCAATGGATTGGTCCCATCATCCCCCGCGCCACGAGATGCAGACGCACCGGGTCGATGTGATCTGTATGATGGTCGATATTCTGGAACTGTATTTGCATTAGTTCTGTTTGTGGCTGGGGGTCTAAGAAGTCCGTCGGCGGCGAGAGTTCTTCCCAATCGGCGGTGAAACTCTGCTTCCAATGCGACGATTTGTTCGATGTACGTACCACCCAGCGGATCACGAGGACCGCCGGCAAATCCCATAGGAAATGGGGAGAAGCCACCACGAGCACGGCGATGGACAACCATCGGCGGCTCAGCCTCATCTTGCCAACCAAAGTTGATTCCTCCCGGCCCATCCACTGTAAGAATATTAGCATATGGGTAACATTCAAGTAAATGTAGAACTTACGAGGATACTGGTCAAAGAGCATCTCCTCGTCCATCTCATCTTCATCCTCCTCATCTCCTAGCACATGTCAGTCCTGCTATTCAGAAATTGACTGATAAGAACATACCTTCTTCATCGTCCTCCTCTACATACTCCCCAGGCACACGATCGTCATCTTCCTCATCATCGTCATGGTCCATGCCTTCTGCAGCTTCCATACGCTCGATCATATCGGCAGCGTCAACATCACCACCAAGAGCACGGACAAGGTGGCCAATGGGTCCACCCATTTCCATGGCATGCATTTGCTCCTCTTCGGCGTCAGCGGCTTGTCCTTCGTAATCTTCTTCATCTCCATCATCGTCTTCATCGTTATCACTCTCCCAATCGCCCATATCATCGTCAGCGATTTGTTGGATGTTTCCAGCCTCGTCGATGATTTCAACACGGCCATCGTCGTCCTCGGAGTCATCGTCATCATCACCGCTACTTGAGTCATCCTCATCATCTTCGCCATCATCTGCCATGATGACTTCGACGTCAAGACCGTGGTCTCCATCGACGCCCTCAATGGGGCCCATGCCTTCCATGCCTTCGATTTCCTCGTCCTCATCGCTGATGTTGTCTTCATCATCTCCAGGACCGTCCTCATCATAGTCCATCTCATCCTCGTACTCGCCTTCGTACATCTCCTCGTCTTCATCATCGGATTCTGACGAAGAGTCCTCGTCTCTGCCGTATTCAAGCATGCCAAGAGTCGAGTTGCGGAACAAGTCCGGAGTTTCTTCACGATCATCTTCTGGTTCAGACATGGAGGTCGCGGACTCAATCTCATCCTCGTCACCTTGACCGGCGGGTCCTGATATCAAAGACAGATCGCTGAGACTAACGGCAGTGGTTGTCAAGGTCTTGAGTGGACGCAAAATGTACTTGACGGCGCGCTTGGCACCGGGGAAGTTGAGATCGACATCTGCAATTGAAGCAGTTAATGCTGCGACGTAGTTCTTCTCGAACATAATACGGCGAAGCTGCTTCTGAGATGCACTGGCGATGGAAGTGTCTACAGGACCAACATTCTCCTTTCCGTTCATGATATGATTCATGAGGTCCGCCAAGGCCAGCATTCGTGCGTACTTGACATCGAGTGGTTCGGTCGAAGTACTTGCTTGGGTGTATGCCTTGAGGATGTTTTCCAGGACAAAGCGGCGGACGAATAGGAGATCTGGCTCGCTGTCACTGTCGTATGGCTCACGACTCTTATCAATAGGAACTTCTCCAGTCTTGCACAGGAGGGCGGTAAGTACAGAGTCTGCCCAGTTCGAGGTGACAAGCTTCTTGCGCAGAACTGTATTCTCTGCATGATCTAATGTGCCAAGAGGAATGAGATCGAAAAGAAGATAGTTGACCACACTCGATCGTGGCTTGGATGGGGTCATAGACTGAGGCGGAGCACTACGCTTGAAATTGATGAACTCGATCTTGGTACGGTTGTACGATGAAAGTAATTCCGTAAGGCACTGAAGAATGAAACATCTGTAGATGTAGATGGGGTGTTCCTCGGCCTTGAACTCTTGTTTGGATGCCGTCTTAGCCTTGGGGTCCTTGGCTGTGGTGGAATCTGAGTCAGAAGAGGAGATTGTGCTCAGTGCATCTCCGTTGCTGGCCGAACTAGTCTCTGTCGTGGTTGTAGCGACTGCAGGATCCTTGTCTTCAACATCTCTGTAGTTCAACAGCTCACAGAGCAAGAAATGGATGACGCCATCGGGATTCTCAACTACCGGCAGCTTGTGCTCGTGGGTGGCTGGCTTGGAAACATCTGGCATCTCTGTATCCATGGCTTCTGTGGAAGTCTTGACGTCTTGAATAGTCAAGTCCTCAGTAGCCTGAACAGTAGGCTGTACACTGTCATCCTTGATAGTAGCCTCCGGAGCTCGCTCCTTCAAGACCAAAGAATGAGGGCGACCATCATGGGCTTGATAAGTCCAGCGATTGAGTTTGACCATTTCGTTGGTAACTTCAACAAATAGTTCCGGACTTCGCAAAGCTGTGTGGGAAAGTCCACGGAGGTAGGCTTTCTCATCGATGTTGCGTGTTTGACGGTTGGTGTCCAAGTATGCCTTAATCTCAGATCGCATGATTTGCTTGATGGTCTCGTCATCCTCGATAATATGACGAAGGATGATCATCAATGGACCTTGAATCTTGGCAGAGCTTGCTCCAGCGAGTTGCTTGGCCATTACAAACAGTCTTTGAATGTTCTTCTTCTCGCCGATGCTCTGAGCAATGGATCGGGTTCGAGTTAAGATGACTAGAATGCGAAGTACAGCAAGTGCAAGCTGTTCTTCCTTGCCGACACGGATCAAAATGTCAAGGATAGCCTCCAGAAGCTGGGTGCGCTCTTCCGGACCAACCGCAGGCTCGACAACTTCCAGTACGGGCGGCTCTGGAGTATCGTTCTCGTCCTTCGGTAATGTCCACTTCGTCTTCTGCGGTCGAGCATCATCACTGAGAAGCATCTCGATGATGAGCAGAATTTGGGGCACCCATGGTGAAGACTCTTCTGCGGAATGCTTAGGAGACAGCTTAATGAATGTGAGCAGAGTGCTCAGATTCTCCTTCAGTTCGTCAACGGCGGCCGCATAGAACAATTTGTCTCGGAGCATGAGGCCAAGCAGATGCGCATAGGCAGCAACCTTCTTGCCAGTTGCGCTGAGATCCTCTTCACCAGCAAATGACATAAGAGCGATGACTAAAGTTTCACTGACAACTTTTCGTTGTGTCGGCGGGTCATCCGACTTATTAACCACTGTTGTGATCAGATCCGAAACTTCAAAAGTGACGTCTCCATGCGCGTTGATAACATCGAGACACTTATCGATCAGATTATCCCGAATGAGAGCTCGTTCATCATTCAGGTCATCAACTGTCACGCGCTTGGGTGTGGTCTCAACTGTGGCAGGTGCCTTCGGAGCCGTCGGCGCTGTAGGTGTTGAGTTTGAGGACGCCTCTAAACCGTCGGCTCCTCTATTCGCATAATTGTTGACAACCTGTGCCAGTGCCTGGTCAAGACTAGCGGCATCACCGGCTGGAGTGCTACCAGCGGGCGGCACGATATCATTGAGAGCACCTACGATATCCATGACACTTCCTGCCATTGCATGATCTTCAGGAGTCGCAGTCCCGGTTGAGGCGCTTGTCTGTGGTCGAGAAGCTGGGTTTGCCTCGGGTGTGCGAGAGGCAATGTCACCAGCTGGAATTGGGTGACGCTGTGATGGGTCCGCAGCAAACAGTCTGTAATATTCCATAGCAGATGCAAGGTTATTGTTGCAGCGATAGAGGGCCTCATCCGCAATGTCAGTATTTCCAGCATCGGTGGCATCGGAAGTTGTCAAAGCAGACTGGTATTCGGGATTTGGCTTGAAGGTCTTCGGAACTTGCTTGGCTGGCACCACTGGAGGATCACCTCTCTTGTGCGCACCACCTTCGTGATCAGCTGTAGCAATTGTGCGAATAACTTCAATGAGCTTCTCGGAAATCTGACTTGTCCCCTTTTCGATGAGATCGGATCCCCAAAGATTGCGAATGATGGGAAGTATAGCCATTCGTAAATCAACAAGCAATTGAGCTGGCGAGAACATGTCGGCAGGATCAGGTCGTCTGTCGGCTCTGCTCTGCAAGGCCATGGTCTGATGGGCTTCCGTCAAATTTCTCCCATTGACGATCTGGCTATAAAGAGATAGAATGGTGGAGGTACCCGCGGTTGCAAGCTCGTACATGATGAATTCCTCGGGCTTCTTCTCGTGGAACTCTTTGATGGGAACTGTGGCTTTTCGAATCTCTGATGTGAAGATCTCCAACATCCGGTTGAGAGTCTGCATACCATCGTGATCCTTGAAAGCTAACAAGACAACTGTAATGGTCTGAACGGGACGCTCATTATGGCGTGAGTCTAAGGAAAAGTCAATATGACCACATTCAATTAATAGGCTAGAATATTTCTTACTTTCGATTAACATGTCCTTCAGACAATGCAACATGCCGATCCAATAAGAGAAAGTCTCCGGTGAGTAGTCGTCCTCCGATGGAGTAAGCTGGCTCAAGATTGACTCCACCAAGGCGTCCGCAATGGCTAGATGGCTTTGCTTCTGAAAACTATCTGGAGAGCGCTTACTCACCAGTGCCTTCCCAAGCGTCTGGAAGAACGGAATAATTGCTCGGGACATCTTTCCGAGAAGGTATTTGATGGTTTGGTAGTTTTTGAAAAATGGGGAGGCCTGCTCAGCTTTCGACACAGCTTTACCCGACTTCTCTGGGCCCGAGGACTTGCTTTCAGAAACGTCTGGCAAGTCTCCATTTGTGGCATTAGCTGCAGTGCCTGAGGACGGCAGTTCAACGGCAGGCTCCGCAGATGAATCAGCTGGCACGGGATTATCAGGGCTTGACTCTCCAAAACCAGAGTCCTTCACACGGCTGGAGTTCTGCCACGATTCTGGGACAGATTTTCGCAATCGCATGTCTTCCCGCAAAGATGCGCCAAGTAGTGGTCCGAGAGTCTTGACAAGCTGAACATAGTAATCCGCAACATTGACTTGGGTGAAGACGCTAGTGCCACTTCTGTGATTGAAAGCCGATGCTTGAAAGCACATGTTGATTGTGGGGACCAAGGAGTGTAGGTTGACGAGGGCCTTGGCAAACTTAGTACCCTTAGAAAGAGTGGCAACATCTGCTGCTTGACGAGCCTCTGCGTTGACGAATGGTGCAAAGAAAAGACTATCTCCGTCGTAACCAATAAAGGGCTGCAAGTCATCAGCTGCATGTTGAGCTCTCTTCAACAAGGATGGCATAACAAGGTGTGGCTTCGCGTCTGCAAGCTGAGCAATCACATGATGAAAGGTGCGACACGCCGAAGAATCTCCAAAGTCGTACGCGAGGCATGGCGAATGAGCAAGGTTGAGGATGTAATCCAGACCACCCTTGTGACAGAACTCGGCTCGAGCTGAGGTATTACCGAACATTGAAGAAAGGAATGTTGCAACAGCCGTGATATAAGGAGTCATCGATACAGTCGAGTTTATGTCAGCTTGTGTGGAAGGGCCAGTCGGAGTAGACAGCGAGGCAGCATCAGCATCCTGCATTTCCACGTCACCGCTATCATCGACAGCCTTGCCTTTGCCCTTAATCGAACGGTCAACAAGGGAGTGACTGATCTGTTCGTTTGCAACCACTGGCTTTCCTGCGAGATCTGTTGTCCATAGCTTCGCACCGATATTGTTGGACTCAGCCTTGCTCTTGCACAGGTAGTCAACGCGAGCCACCATATTTACAATCGATGTCATAATTGCATCCTTAAGAGGGGGGTGGTGGCGAATCAGCTCGTCGAAACTACTGCCAAGGCTGCTGGGCAGATCCTTGTTCGACTCCATGCACTTGACGTGCTCAGGACTCTCAAATATCTCGAAGAAAATCTCAAGAGCCTTAGACGCCTGGAACATCTTCATGCCGGCATTGTTCAAGCAGATGGCACTGAATGCTTGGGGCACAATGTTGATGGTTTCCGAGTTTGGAAGGATGCCTCGAGCTAATTGTCCTTCACGTGGAGTTTCCAGCATAGCTGGTGTAATTGGAGTGACCTTGTAAGCCTCCTCATTACCTCCATCGCTATCTTCGTCGTCTGATTGAGGAGATGGAGAGCTGTCGGTGACGGTAGAGTCTGCAGCATCATCGCTTGAGGCAGCTGGCTCAGGTTGCGAAATCTTGGTCTCGAGTGGCATGGTGATAGTTTTACCAGTGACCGCTTCAAGGAGCCCTCGGCTGAGTCCAGCTTCGGCGATGACCGCAAAACTGGTCGGCTCATTATTGATGAAGTCGTTGAGAATACTGACTGCGTTGGTCCATACAGTCGAGCCATAGAGGCGCGCATTTCCAATGATTTGGCGCAGGCTGCCGAGCAGTTGCGTTGAGTCGATCAAGTTTCTCAAGAGGCGGTCAAAGTTTCCACCATAGCCACCTGCCGTTGACATCATATGGTGGATGAACTTGAACAGCCATTTCAGAGTCTGTTGCTGGAAGAAAGGTATGTCGTAGTCGACCATCGAGGATCGGTATTGAGCTGGCATTCCATTCCCAGCTGCTGCATTCTCTGCGGCAGCGCCGACCTCGTAAACAATCAAGCTGGAGACTGAATCAAGCCCATCTGCTCCGACAAGGGCAGTGAAGGCTTCCCGTGCGCTGTACATAATGGTGTCAAGGAAGCTGAGGACCAGAGGATGGTAACGCTCCGCGATGTCAGTTCGAAGGGTCAGGACCTCAACCAAGATGGGCATGAGTCCAGCGGTGACGAGATCAGTCCCAGTACGTGGATTAACGGACAAGTTCGCAAGAAGTGAGAAGAGAGTATCACGCCAGACATCATCCTCGGAACGCTGCGGCTCCTCCTCCTTGTTGCTCATTTCTGCGACGGCCTTCCGCACAACGTAGAGAAGAACTCCGTGGTTGACATTAGTGTTCAGAGCGGCACAGACATCTGGGAATTTGGTCTGAAGATTTGCCATCGCATCCAACACAGCAAACGCCAATGTCTGAATCGACCGAGGTACCGCGATATCACCTTCAGCAGGTGGGTGAATCAATTCTGCGAGTTGATATATGAGCTGCAATCGGCGAGGCTCTTCACTATCCTGCTTCAAGACGCTCTCCAAAAAGGTGGCTTCTGGATGAATGTATGCCAGATTTGTGATGGCCAATAGTCTGACAGCTAATATGTGCCGTCTTGTCTCGACGGAGGTTGTCAACGCATCCGCAACGCGCAGCTTTGATAGCAACTCGTATCTCTGATCAACCGGCAAGTCCGACATATGCTCGGCCAGGAGCGCATGCAAACCAGTGGACTTGATCTTAGAGGAAGAAATTTGAATGACCTTGAAATTAGGACGCGGGGTATCTTCGGTATTAACGGTAGGAAATGTAGAAGCACGAGGTAAAGTGGACGGTGACTCGTCGCTAGCAGTGTTTCTATCCGCGCGCGCTGAGCCCGGGCCAAGATTAGATCTCCGAGAAGGTGTTGGAGTTGTAGGCATTCCTGAAGAAGGAGTATAAGGTGCCGGAGCTGGCGTGTTTGTAGTTCCTTTGGCATCTGGCTCAACGTTCGTCTTTGGGTAAAATGTGAGCTTGACATCTCCCCATTCCTCCCAATCAGTCTCTGGATTTGGGACAGAAGGTACACCATTCCGGACACTCTTGGGACTGTTGCCCGCCACAGAACCACCTTTGACAATAGTGACCAAGTCAGTTGCATATACTGTAGTTGTGGCGCCCTTCTGTGTCGGTGTGCTGAAAAGAGCCTTCTCCTTGCCCTTGACATTGGGAGTAGCAGGTGTTGTGGGCTGTACAGACTCTGCTGGGCTTGTGACACTCTTCGAGAATGGCAAGGCAAGCTGCAGTACCCGGTCCAGATTGATGTTGTAGTGGTTGGCGAGAAGGGCCTGACTGACGTGGCGAAGTGGGATATTCATGCGTTTCATAGCCGCCTGATATCTCTGTGCCAATTCTGAACCCAACTCCAGTGTGACTTCGAGAAGGGACAGAGAAGTACTGTTCAGTAACTTGTTGAGATGTGAACTGCTTGCGTAAACGCTTCGATTTCCGCAGTTCTGTAGAAGCATCTTGGAAAAGTTCAAAATTGATTCAACCAACTCTCTGTCTCCCTCTGCAGAATAACCAAGAGCGTCGAGGTCATGTCCTGTCGGAGAGGCAACTTCTTTTTCGTCAATCCCAGACTTGAGAATCTCGCAGCCAAAATCGCTGGTCTGCGGATCCTCAAGCTTGTATGTACTGCAGAACTTGTCGAGAACATCATCGAAGCGGTTTAGGAGAGAGATCCAGTGGTAAAGGTCGCCTCGAGGAAACGGCCATCTTGATGGGAAGGTTGCGAGATGCTGTGGGAGGAGGGGCAAAGGAACAGCACACGCCGCATTGCGAAATTCCTTGACGAATGGCGACTATGAAGCTAGTCAGTATTGCATAGAAAGACGATATAAACTAGTCTGAAGCTCACCAAAGATTCAGCATGCCTCGCCTGCATAGTCTTCGTTACTCGGACCATGATGATGGTGGGAGCGGAAAGACCGCTGAGAAATCGGTTTCGACCCCCTCCACTTCCTCCGTACCTATCCTAGCTGTCGACAGCTTGGCAGAAGATCAAAGGAGCATCCGCGGTGGATAGCCCCGTGCGTAGTCGAGTTTTTGATGTCCGTTTGTTAGGATAGGCAGGTTGTGAGGGAACTCTGAAGGTAGCCGCGCGAGATCTGCAGATTAGCTATCACGAAGAGGATTATTACCTGCTCAGAGTACGAGCTTCAGGGACTGATGCTCCTGATCGAATCAAGTTTGGCACAGGTACTGTTGATGTGCGTTTGTGGTAGAAAGGCAAAGGTGATGCCGGGTCGCGAATTGGAGAAATCGAAAAGAGCGTGGCGGAGGGAACGGTGCAGGCGCCCTTCGGAATCTCTATCGATGGAGATGGAACGGAGTAGCTGGCAGAAGGGACCAGCGCTCTCGATCTGTGTAATTTGTGATGTTCGTTCGTGGTGTTGTTGTGCGAAGCGGTGCGGGGAGGTTGTGGAGTGGAAGAAGATGGATGGATTTTGGTAGAGGTCAGGTAGGTAAGGTAGCTGGAGAAGATGTCGCGTTGCGGCCGCTTGCTCTTAGCGACGTCAGTGCAGTCAGGCTTGCCAGCACATATATTCTTTCACCACTTTTTGTATGTTTGTAGCAAAGAGATTCACTTATAATCATTCTGATTACAGCATTATTATTTGCAGTTTAATTGCGTCCAACATTGATTTCTGTGGTCCATGTCATCGATGGACAGCGCAAGCTGAAAGACGTTTTTGAGCCGCATGAGAAAATGTCAGAGCTTTCTCCAAGGCAGATCCGCTAGGCGGCGAAGAACTTTACCCTTGTCAATTCAATCCAAACAACTTCAGAACTTCTCAAAGTGGCAAAACGGCAAAAAGGCAAGCAGGAAACCAAAGTCATTATCCAAATGGTTATTGAACTAAGAATATTTCTTTGGCTGTCTCCTTCGAGCTATACATAGAGAGAGCGGGTAAGCAGTACACCCTGCACATATCACTGTAGCCATGCTCACACTTTTTCATAAACCACAGAGCTGGCTAATCAATAATTTCGGTATAAAACTGATGATGTTTTATAACAAAGAGTCAAGGATATTATACAATGTATGAGAGCTGTGTAAGACAATTATCAAAGCAGAGGGGAAGTTACGATATCAAATGGCAACGACTGTACTGGTTCTCGGCAGGCTGACTTTTGCCGATTCATTTTTGTTGGCGGCGAGGTCAAAGCTTCCAGCGTTTGAAAGCACTCCTGCAATGTCCTAAGAAACATAGACGGCCTTGTAGCATACCACTGTACCTGGGTACTACTATAGAAGGCGAGCAGAACTGGATTTGTAGTGCTCGGCCTCTTGCGGAAGTCTATCCATCTGATAACGTTGGTGGGAGTCTTTCAGCCTGGTCCCAATAGCTCGGCAGCCTTGTGGTAAGGCTGAGGCTGATCATGTGATGAAGCTGCTCTTACCCAATCATTTCTCGAGCTCGTCCCGCCAAGCACGTCTACCTTACTTTTTGCCCCTCATGAGACATAGCAGAAAGACGATTCTTCTGTCTATAAGTGTACTGTATAGCCATATTGTATAGGAATTGCATTCTGCTAAGCGTGTCATCGTGGCCAGTTTGTGGGATCCAATCCTCTTAATAATAATGTCTCTTAATGCCAACTGCCAAGCTACCCCTTCTTTGACAATTTCTCCCAGCTTCAAGTGGGCACTAGCGTTTGAAATCATTCTCACAATCGAATCTTCAAGAGCTTTTGGATGAACCGCTAGCTATGCACCTCCTGTCCCCTGCATAGGTACTTGCACAAGTACACGCTCAACGTCTTTTGAAGCCTCTCACAAGCTCGACGCAAACAAAGTCCTCGACTCTTCTTTTAATGTTGACAAACGTATTATCAGATCGCTTGTTTCAGGATTCCGTCCAACCACTTTACGGCATTTTGATAGGTCAGGAATGTTTGTAGTCCCCGGTGGCGTCGACGGCTTCTATCCCTGCATTTCGTGGCTGGAGCCAGTCCTGGCACATCAAAATAGATTGAGATTTGAGAGGAGGATGGGATGGGATGGGAGAAACCCTGTGCCAGCTGACGAGTTGAGATGAGCTGGCCATGTGTCTTTAATGAAAATGTAAATTGCAATAACTCTAATCGTAATTCACAACTTCTTTCTTCTTCTAATTTTGAACTGCCTTGAATCATTGTCGTGTAACAAGAGTTAACAATTGTTGACTTTGGAGAGTTCTGAACAGCTTGCATCGCATGCCCCCTATCGGCATCGATAACGAAAGCTCCGCCCAACCCTGGCCAGGCTACTCGTAACCCAAATAATCGAGGCACGACCAGCTTTAACCTCGAATCTACTCACAACAGCCCTCCAACTTCTTACATTCTTTTCAGTACTGCAGGATTCAATTACTCATCCTGCCTCTGTTGCTGCACATTCACCACCATTGAGGTCTTTCTGTCCCAGCAAGAGCTGCCTCCCTTTGATGGCCTCAACCACCTCCTGATCTCAACGTCCGCCTTCGAACCACACTACTTCTTCTGCACTATTCCGTTCAGTGAACGCAACGAGCAGTAAAAATGTCGGAACACGAGTACAAGGAGAAAGAAGACTCTGCCTCTGTGAAAGGGGAGACACGGAGGGATTCAAATGCGGACAACTCAGATCGAGAGACTGTATGTTGAATGCGGACTCCCTCGCAGCACCTTGCACCTGGAAAGAAATACAGCTATTGAACTGCTGTGTTGGGGACCATACTAATAGCTCTTTGACTGCAGGACACTTTCGAAGATGCCAACGATACTGCTGCAGTCGACACCCCCAAGCGGCCGTCCATGGAAAGGTCTCGGTCGTTAACAAAGCGACCATCCTCTTCGAAGAGCAATTCGGAACCAGTTCTGGACAATGAACAACCACCTGTACCGGCGGTCCCAGCAATGGAATCAAAGGAGGATACAGAGAAGAATGGCGAGGATGTGAGGCAACCGAATTCCCCTCTATTGACATCGCATCGTATGTCCAATTCATCCCTTGACAATGTCAACCTGGATAATGTCAGTCTGGATGAAGATATGACTCCTGTCAAGCCGGTCACATCACAAGGTATGTAGTTATGAGACTGCAGATCTAGTACATGCGGTTTATTAATTTGGTTCCTTAACAGAAGCCTCGAAGTCCCCTCCGCCTCTCCCTCCAAAGAACGCCAAAACTGCCTTACAAGGACTCTCTGGTGCTCTGCCATCAGTACCTTGGTCACCTCCGCCCGCACCTCCTCCATCAAATACCCTCCCAGCTCCTGCGCCACCGACGAGGAAGTTGACAAGTCCCTTCTCTTGGCTGTCACGGAATACTTCACAGCAAAAAGACACCGTGGTTCCGTTACCATCCCCAGACAAAGAGGCGCGGAGAAATACCGCATCCTCCATTGCTACAATTAGCAGTAACCCAGAGATGATGTTGAGCAAATTAGAGGAAGGTGATGAAGGAAACACAACAGGTACTAATGGGCGGCCCGCAAGAAACAGTCTTAGGGATAGGTTCAAACTGCTACGGATGAGAGAAGAGGCTGGCATTACTGCTTTGCCTGATGATGATAAATCTGGCGGTGGATTTACAGGTATGCTATCGCGAAGTGCGACTTTCAGCATTGGTGGTCTTACCAGCCCTTCAGTAGAGGATACTCTTCACGCGCAGTCTCCGTCTTCTCCACATCCCCCAACAAGTCCAAATCCATCAACCGTCAATCCTGCATTGGCTCCTGGAACAGCTGCAGGCGTTTCAGCAGGCCCATCAGCGATAGCTGAACCTGTTGATTGGGATTTATGGCAAGCAGTAGTAGACGAAGGTCCGACGGCGGTTGCGAGAACCAGCCCCGAGGAGTTGAATCGAGCCATCACGACCGGGATCCCAAACGCTATTCGTGGAGTCGTATGGCAAATCTTAGCCCAGAGCAAGAACGAGGAGCTGGAGAGTGTATATCGGGATCTCGTCAATCGAGGCACGGAGAAGGACAAGGATCGAATGAGTGGATCGAGCGGAGCTACCAGCGTGCATGGGAGAGATAAGGACGAGACTGTCGTGTCCTCGGCTTCCTCAGTCCATTCAGACAATTCTACCCCAGCCACAACCATCACAAATGGAATGCGATCACCATCCCCACCAAAGGACCCAGACATGTTGGCCAAAGCCCAAGCCGTCACTTTGGCAGTCAAGAAGAAGAAAGCCAAAGAAGATGCGGCAGCCTTGTTGAAACTGGATAAGGCCATCAAGCGGGATCTTGGTGCTCGAACCAGTTTCTCCAAATTTGCCGCCAGTTCTGGGCTCCAGGAAGGCCTCTTTGGTGTATGCAGGGCATATGCTCTGTTCGACGAGGGCGTGGGATATGCTCAGGGCATGAACTTCCTTGCGATGCCTTTGCTGTTCAATGTAGGTTATACCAATCATGTTGATTTCTCGTTCTAACCAATTTAGATGCCCGAAGAAGAAGCGTTTTGTTTACTCGTACGATTGATGAACCAATACCACCTGCGAGACCTATTCAAACAGGATATGCCAGGATTACATATGCACCTCTACCAATTTGAGAGGCTACTTGAAGACTTTGAACCAGCTCTGTACTGTCATCTTCACCGTCGTCAAGTTACTCCACATCTTTACGCCACTCAATGGTTTCTCACACTTTTTGCCTACCGTTTCCCTTTACAGCTCGTCCTTCGAATTTACGACCTTATCCTGAGCGAAGGTCTCGAAGCAATCATCAAGTTTGGAATTGTGCTCATGCAAAAGAATGCTGCGACTCTGCTTGGCATGTCCGACATGGTAGCACTGACAAATTTCCTGAAGGACCGAGTCTTCGATGTCTACATCGACCAGGCACCTTCTGCAGGCTCCATTCTCGAGTCCGGATTTTTCGGTAGCTCTGGCGCGAGTATCGACAAGGAGGTCTACCGAGCGGACCAACTTATCCAGGATGCCTGTGCGGTGAAGATCACACCCGAGCTACTCAAGACATACAAACTAGAATGGGAAGAGAAAACTCGCCTAGAGAAGGAGCGCGAAGCTGAGTTGGAACATTTGAAATCGACCAACCACTCCCTGCAGCAGAAAGTTCGACGCCTGGAAGAGCGTGTTGAGGAGCACGACTCTGAACATGCAGCTCTCGCAACCGATCTCGTCAAGACAAAGGTCGAGAACGAAGAGCTGAATGACGAGAATGAGTCCCTCAAGGGGCAAGTCCGAGAGCTGAGATTAGTGATCGAGAAGCAGCCCGAAGAGGTCGAAGCTAGATTACAGAGTGAGATGGATCGCTTGATGAAGAGAAACCAAGAAGTACATGAGGAGAATACCAGGCTGGAGGAGGAAATGGGCGAGATGGAGCAGACCCTTGTGGCTACCAAGATGCAATACGCAGAGGTATTTCTTCCCATCTGTCTGAATCATGAAGCTCAACTAACATCAATCAGATCAATGCTGCCCATGAAACCCTCACGAGGAAATGGACCGATCTCCGCAAAGCACTTGGCGACTAGCTTCACCTCTCACTCCAAAGAAACGGCACAACTACTCTTACGATTTGTACAGTCTCCTCGTCCACTTTTCCTCTTCCTTCTTCCTATCTCACAAAACAAGAACGAATCACGCTCGGCATCAGCACCAGCTCCCTCACGGCATTGCATCACGATTTGGCTTAGCGACTCATTCTCCTATGATCTGGTCTCCTCCTCGCAAATTCAAATTTCCAGCGAGCACGAGTCTTATGAACGATACAAAAAATCAGTCCTGTGATATCCCCATTTTCTTTTTCTCTTTTCCCCTTTTTGTCTGCTTGTCTGCCGGTGTTTCCTATGGGCTGTGGTGTGCAGCACAGCTGAGCTAGATAGCTCTTAATGTATGTTATGATGTGGTTGACTGAGAGCAAGCGAGCGTATGATGGGTGCATGGGTACTGCATGGCATGGTATTTGGTGGTGTCTGATGCGTATGAGTGGATTGAAGGAAGCGTCACGCGAGGAAAGTGCAGAATTGATGGGGCAAACATGGCTCAAGGGCCTGTGAGGAGATTGTATATACTAAGACCGTGAGAGTTGGAGAGGTGGGAATGAATGGAGGACGATGAACTCGAGTCGTGCTGTCCTTAGACAGTATACCTGTTACCACTGCACAGGGCTTGAGCCGAGAATGATGGGATTTCTAGAAGTCTAGAACCACCATCCCGTCTAATTCCATATCTCGGTGACAGTAACGACCGAAACCGACAGATCACAACATGGTAGCGGAAGCCGGCTCTTTCTTCCCCTCAGAACTCAATCATCGTCGTCGGTAAAGCACCTATCCCCATCCCCATTCTCATCCTCATCCTAATGCCTATCTTCACTCTCAAGCTCCCAAGCCTCCCAAGACTCCGAAGCTGCAAGCTCCAAGCTCGCTAAAGTCCAACTCTTCGTACGGTAAAGTTTCAATTTTCAGTTTCGTTTCCATACCGTTTCGAAACTCCGCACAGACATCCTGCCTCTCTCCTCCTCCTCCTCAAGCGAGCCGACTTCAGACAGACAGACAGACAGACAGCTATCCACTCACCTGAGCATTTCACGATTCCATTCTCACAAAATTACCGACCAATAAGCGTCCCGTTTCAGTAGTCCTCTCCACACAATAGACGTTCCCGAAAATCGTTTCAGATCTTGGCTGGATGCGTGAATAAGGTTGTGGATTGGTGGGCGGGTGATCGGCCTCGTGCCAGTACTTAGTCCGTGCAGAGATTGCCGAGATGGGCTATGCTGTACTGTACTGTAGCTTGACTCTTGACTAGTTGTGTCGTTTGTATGAGAAGGCTATTGGCAGGGAGAAGCTTGGGAGTCATTATTGGCATGTCTCTTAAGGAATCAGGAAAAAGGGGCTTTGGACATCTACTGTTACTGATGCGATCCTTGGTCCTCTCTTTTGCGTCTCGGCCTAGACCGGCAATAGTCTTGGGGGACTTGGATGGGGTTGGGTGAGGTGAGGTGAGGCTTTTGAACTTTAGCTTTTCATGCGAGACACATGGTGGAGTTTGATGGGGAGGGGGAGGGGGAGGTGGCAGGGAAAAGTGGAGGAGGTATAAACCTTCGATGCCCATCTCCTTGAAGATCATTTTTTCGTTTGTGGTACGCTGGCTGGCTTTTGACGTTTCCCGTTCTTGTAAATCTACATTCTCGTGTGCTGCATCGCCTGTTGATCGGGGCTTCTCTTCTCTTCGCTGTCTACCTCGTCACTTCTTCTTTCCGACCATACACTTGCTACTTGATTTCGGATTCTTGTCATCAACTTGTTTGATTGAGTCAAGATGCATTTCTCAACTCTGGCTGTTGTGTCTGCGTTCGCAGCTTCGGCTGCTGCGCAGATGTCTCTTATGGAGATTTTGACGGCGAACAACAAGACGTTGGGGACGTTGACTGGTATGTTCCTTCGGCTTCTTATTCCAATGCTCATCATCGTCGCCACCGTATATGTACTAGATCTACCTCGATGTAATCTGGCTTTACTTACCCATCTTGCTTTATGAATCAAAGCATCAACAAGATTTTGAATTGACATCATCTCCACAGGTCTACTTCAAAATCAGCCCGAATTAACCAACAACCTAACCAACGCTCGCAACATCACCATCCTCGCGCCCTCTAACGATGCCTTCTCCAAGTTCCTCTCTACTCCAGCAGGACAATCCGCTTCCAACAACCCCGGCATGCTGACAGCGCTGCTACAATACCATGTCTTGGTTGGCGCACACCCATCGACCGCGCTTAATATGTCGCTATACGCACACAGCATGTTGACGAACACAACATATACGAATGTCACAAATGGACAGGTGGTTCAGCTGTCAAAGATGGGAAATAAAGTCATGGCCATGAGCGGACTGAAGGAGATGAGCATGAGCACAACAATGGATGTCATGTTTACCGGAGGCGTGGTACACGTCATTGACAAAGTGCTCACAATGCCAATGGTACGTATTCCTCTACATCACCTCCCGTTATTTATACTCGAAAGTTCGGATCGACTAACACTGCCAAGATGCCCTCCCTCTCCGCCGTCGACTCCGGCCTCACCGGCCTCGCCGGCGCCCTAACATCCGCCAATCTCGTCTCCACAGTCGACACCGCCCGCGACGTAACGATCTTCGCGCCCTCCAACGCCGCCTTCGAACGTATCGGCTCCGCACTCCCAGCTCTGCAAGCAGACCAAACCATGTTCCAGACCGTGCTGACCTACCACCTCGTCAATGGCACGGTGGGGTACGCAGGTATGCTCGGGAATATGAGCTTGACTACTGCGCAGGGAGGAATGGTGCAGGTCGAGGTGGTGAATAAGAAGGTGTTTGTGAATAGTGCGCAGGTGATTATCAGTGATGTTATTGTGGCGAATGGGGTCGTGCATGTTATTGATAAGTGAGTGTTTCTGTTCCTGTTGTGGTGGGAGGATTTTGCTGATTTTGATGTGTCCAGTGTACTCAATCCAGCAAACGCAACCGCCACGCCTGATCCAACAGCTACCAGTCAACCAGTAGCTTTCACGGGTGTGACTTCATCGAGCGTCATCCCGTTCACGAGTGGTATCACGCCTACTACAACTGCACCAAGCGCGAGCACGAGTACAGCTGCTGCTGGGAGAGTTGAAGGTGCGATGGGCCTGGCAGCGTTGTTTGGTGTTGTTGCTGTCGGTGGTGTCATGTAAACGAGACGGGATGTATGATAGAGCCAGGTGTCTCAGACTCTGTGTTTACAGTGTGCGAATCTCATATGATGTTGTATTCCCTAGCATGTTATAGGAAATGTTTTCTCCCTTTTCTGGCAACTGTAAATGTAAATTCCATAGTTCCTGGACTTACAAACTACCTCTTCTCCGATCAAATCAAACACGGTGATGTGGTCTTTTCCCTGGTGCGCTATTGACTGTTTACCTCTTGTGGCTGTAGTAGCTTGCGGATCGAGGTCTCCTTGTGAAAGGAGTGGTTGGATATGCAAAATTCGCTGCTCAGCAAAGAACATTGATGTTTATTTTCTCTCGATGGATATAAGCAAAATTTCATATAAACATGGGGGGGAAAACGCGAGAAGTTGGAAAAATTAACATGCCCTCCTTCAAGTTGTTGATAGTTGAGACCACCAGGTGACGTGTTTCGCACTTTACGTAATTCTTGACGGAACAGATCACATTTAAGCTTACTCCTCAATTATTATCGAGTCCTTCTCGTGGAGACTCGGCGGTCCTACGGGTTCTAAGATATTTTGATTCGCTTACTCGACTCGCTGGCAATCGTCAGGACTTAGTAAACCACCTTGGTGGTCACTTCCGCTTGTATGAGCTTAGAAATTGAGACACTATACAGAATATGCCTTCCACAAGTCGGGTGTATAGGCGTTCCTGTTATATGTTCTGCCTTTCATGTTCCTCCCGTGGATCTGTATTGTCATCTTGTATCCGCAGCTCCTGAGTCCTCGGAGCGAGTTATCAAGTCCTCCGGTAAGTCCCAAATTCCGGAATCGAGATTCGGAATATTTTGAAGTCACTTCGAAATTACGGACATTGAGCTGACTACCAGAATCAGGGCGCAAAATCCTAATGAGCCATTCCATCCACTTTTTCGGCAATCCAATGATACCATCCTGAGGAACCCGACTGTAGTCGATGTGCACCCTGAAGTCAATTCTCCTTTTACTCTTGGTGAACTCTCCGTCCAAGTGAGAGAATAGATCACTTTGAAAGCTTGCAAGTGCTTGGCACTAGATGTGAATCTGTATAAGTGAATGCATTTCTCCAAAGCTATATCAGAAGTCTGAACTGGCAATCTCTTCCGATTTCCTTTTATTTCAACCACAATCTTCTTGAGCACGAAACTCCACAACGACAGCTACATATCTCCCAGCCTCTCAACCTCCCAAACTACCATCAACCTCCCAAGTACAGCAGCTCTTGAAAGTCAGCATGCAAGATCAAAACAATCGCGACTTGCGCGAAGATCGCGGGTTCACCAATCTCTCTCCTCCCTCCTCGTCCTGTGCTCCCCCTGAAACTTCCTCAGAGCATATCACCTCCATCCCCGCCATCGTCGCAGGCAAGGTGAGACTTCTTGTTTTCTCCAAAGTGCTCCCGGCTTCTCAGTCCTGTACTTTGGGATCATCTTCACCGTCGAACATAAGCAGTCTCAACACAGAAGTAGAAAGGCTAACACTGAATTCATAGAAATTCCTCAATTACCGGTTATACAGCCCCGAGACATTCCGCACCTGGATCAAAGCTGGTATCACTGCAGCTCGAGAAGACTACCAAGAAACTACCGAGATCGACCGGACTGATGCCATGAAGACCAACCGCCGGATCTTCGAAAGCCTCGATGCAGCCACCGAGAAGAACCTCGACAGAATTCGCGACAAGAAGGCTGCGTTGGAGTTGTTGGATGCAGTTAACTGGGATGATCTCATGGGAGGAGGCTACGTCGATACTAGGCGTAGAGGTGCGGCGAAGCAAGCTTCGGGAGACAGATATCAGGGATTTGGGAACTTCAAGCAGATGACGGTGGAGAAGGCGCGAATGAAGATGCAACGCGCTGCGGATGAGGCTGGAGCTAAGGAGATCAAGCTGATGAATAGTGAGTGGCGTGTCGAGGGAAAGGAGAGAAAGGAGAAAGAAGCAAAGGAGGCAAGACAACGGGCAAGGGAAGACGAGAGGCTGAGAGATGAGACATGGTGGTACCAGCGTGAGCAGGATCTAGGCGCTGAGTTGGATGAAGATGACTTGCCATAGATGTATCGCTGTACCTGATATGCTTATGAATAAAAGCCTGCTGCTTCTGCTCTCTCGTGTTGATTATACGTGCTTCATCTCTGGGTAAATCATCAGAAAAAACCAAAGCCAAAGTCCCTCCAGCGCATGGGTCGTAAAAAGCGCCCGTGAGGTGTGTCGAGCAAAGTAGCCATTCTTGTACCTTCGCTTATTTTTTTGGTTCTTAATCTAGCAAAATAAGCACTTTTATGTCGTAAGTAGCCGTGTCAGGATGGAAAAGTGGAGGCGCACTCCCATACAGACCTTCGGGTCCCTGGTCTAGGCAACCCCCACTATAAAATCAGCTCCCTTCGGGGAGTGAGTTTGCAGAGCACCATGCTTCCTCTGGTGTCTTGAGTTTTGCTTCTCGATTCTATGAATTCCTTTGGGCATTTTTTTTTGTTCGATGATTCTGTAATGGTTGAGCTCGCTTAGTTCAATGTCAATATTTTTGCACGTAGATCCACCTGCTAAGCGAACGTTCAATCGCGTCGCTACCAACCTGGAAATTATCTTGTAAAATCAACGGAATCGTCGTTCACCACACCGCCAATGTTCCTCATAAAAATGATCGTTCCACCCTTTGATTTATTAGTCAGATCCCCGCCGGTCTCCAACACATCGTCGCCAGGCACAAGCGCCAGGTCAAACCTCCTCAACATGGCCGTCAGTAAACACAAGTATTCGGCCTTCGCAAAGGCTTGTCCAATACAGCTCCATGGTGCATGTAAGATAGTCATATTCGTAAAGTTGCTATCAGCTCCACCGCTACTTGCTTGACCTTGTTTAAGCCATCTTTCGGGAGTGAACTCTCCTGAATCAGAGCCTCAGAGAGCTTCATTGTTGTTGATTGCTCAAATAAGGAGGATAATTATAGTATCCTTTGGGATTGGATGAAATGGTTCATGATACTGGTGTCCTTTCTGGCTCCGAGAAGGACGTGCGGGACAGTTGAGTACAAGCGGAGGTCCTCGTTATAGACTGCGTTGAGATAGGGCATGTTGTTGCTGTCAAACATGGCTGCCGACACAGCAGAGCCTTTACTGTTCACAAATCGCGACAGTTTGTCCTGAATCTCATCCCTCAATCGTTGTTGTATGCCCGAGTGTCGACAAGTAACCATACAACCCACATCATCGACGACGCAGTTGTAGCGTGCCCGGCATCCAGGAAAGTCATAACGAGGGTTGTAGCGCAGGGAGATTTGAAGGTAACGTGAATTGGTTTCGTGTAGTAAGTTCGGTGCAAAGCCAGGGATGAGATCACCAGTTCTAAGCCCAGGACTTGCGTCAGATAAGTTGTAGGAAGATGCCTTACCGGAGATGTCGGCGATGACCAGCTGTAGTGGTGGTCAAATGTCGGCTGAAAGTGAGAAAGTCAAAAGATGACTTATTGACCTCGGGAAGGATCTTAAGGGGTATATAGTGGAGGGAGAAGGACATGGGTTGGACAAGTAAGCGACTGTCTGGAGGGGTGATCGGAAGACGTACCAGGCGTATAAATTTGCCGTGGATACACTCCAAAGAATATCGAGCATTGGATTTATCCCAACGATATTGGCACAAAGAGCCCAATATTTCTACAGAAGAAGGGCCCGGCTTTGACTTATAAACATTCTCGCGAATATGGCCGAAGATCAGCTACGGTCATCACGAAGGACCGTCACTCCAAATTCTCAAAGACTTCTGATGAAGACTGCCACAAAGATGTCGAAGGGGCCATAAACTGCTTCTGCTTTTGTTCTCGCTTTTCTCACCGTGGGATATCGATTGTAAACAAATGTTTCGCTTACCGATGCCTATCTTCCGTACAAATTTGCCCGTGAGGATCGCACTCCTTGAGAGCAAAACCGCTACCAGAGGCAGAAGATTCTTCCAACTTGCATGACACTTCTGTACGCGATTTTATTGATTATTTCGTACTCGTACCTGAACTTTATCCCTGAATGTGGTTAATTAGATGCTATCTAAAGCGGCGCTGTCCGCCAAAACGAGCCACTCGGGATTGACGTTCCCGCACGTGCTGTTCAGAACATCAAAAATGCCCGAAGCTCATCTCAGCAACATCCACAACTTTGCATCTCAAGCTTCTCGTCCGCAAATCCACGACCATGGTAGGCGATAAAACATGGGCCTACCCCTCGTATCGGACGGCACAGCTTTGTGAAAGCTAGGATAATCCTCTTTGCAGCATTCCAAGTTGTACCTGTTCGTCCGCAACGTTCCATTCATCCCACTCTCCCCCTCGCTGCGATCTACTCCGCGCCTTCTTCCACCGACGCCATACCCACGTGGGAAGCTCGACAGAGCTTCGCGGAACATAAATATGGATGGGAGCCCCTCGATCTCAGACGCTGGTTCCTGGCGCCATCTGGTTCACTAGACTTGTGCCGGTTCTGGGAGTCATTGTTCTATATCGTTTCGTGAGCCAGGAATACCTCACCATGCGGACCAATCCTCGAACAAGCTTCATCGCAGCCATTGCTGCTTCCCTTGCACGACATGGCCATGCAGCTGGGACAGTGGATCTTGGGTGGTACGCGCCGAATGCTACGGCTATCAATGACTTGACCAAGGTCATTGGAGGGGACGGCGTGTATGGATTTATCTACAACAGCTCTACGACTCCGGAAAGCGAGTATGGAACGTACAATTGGTGCAATATGCCGCATGTGCGAGCGACGGAATACAAGAAGCCATCCGAGGAATACAAGCTTCAATACGTCGAAGTGGTAAGTCAATGCAGTTACTAGGTGCGGCATAAATGCTAACTCAAGACGACAGATTCAAAGACACCACAAGCGAACGGTCTATGCCTCGAACTCCTTCCCAGTCGAATCATATGGATGGAACTGTGATGATGAAGGGCTGTTCTACTACGGTGAACCAAAGAATGGGAAGAAGGCAGCGCATGCATACTGGCAGGGCTTCCTCTCGCCACAGAACCCGTTCATTCCAACTGGCTTTCTCGGGAGCTGTCAATTCCCTCAGATCACCAAGGAAGGGCTTGATGATTCATGGCAGCATGGAAAAGATCTCTATGGGGTGTATCACGATTTGCTAGGCTTCCTGCCAGACAGCGCGAACGAGAAGGTCACTTTCAGAGTCACGCAGAATGTGATTACCAGTGAGGTTGCGGGTATGGTCCTCAACGGCATGTTTGGTATTGAGGAGGACTATCCATTGCTTATCAATCCAAGTGGCTACGATTCTCTGGAGCCGACTTACTCCTGTCCCACCTCCTCGAGCCTCTTCAACGCAATCAAATCAGGCACGAACTGGACGAATCATCTGACAGCTGCCTCTGGAATATACTCCACCTTGGATAATATATCTGGGGTGTCACCTACAGACTCAGGGTTCCATGCTAGCTTCGACCATTACTATGACAATCTGTCTGCCCGGCAGTGTCATGCGAAGCCGCTTCCATGCAAGCTTGTCAATGGTGTGAACTCGACTACATGCGTCGATCAAGATCTTGCTGACGATGTCTACCGTCTGGGTAACTACGAGTACTCGTACATCTACCGCGATGATCCTCGAAGTCTGGCAGCTAGCTATACGAGCCAAGGTGTCTGGGTTGGAGAACTCACTGCTCACATTCGGGATTTCATCAGCGGTGCAAGCAACGTGATTTACCGACACAACGTCGCTCATGATGGATCAATGTCAAGAGTTTTGTCTCTCCTGCAACTAGACGTGATGGTCTGGCCCGGCATGGGATCCGAGGTCGTATTCGAGCTTTACAAGAAAGAAGCTTCTGCAACTCCCACATCCGCTACCGCTACCAAGACCCCAGCACCAAATTGCAATCACGACAATTGCCTTCGTCAATTCATCAAAGAATCCTCCAAAGTCTCGGCATTTTGCCCAACATTCACTGCCTCCTCGGCCACCGCAGCACTCCCAACGTTCGTATCCAATTGTGGAGGTCTAGCATCACGAGTCTCATCAGCTTGTTCGTGTGTCGTCACGCCGACTTCCTCAACCTCTGCACCAGCCTCTAGCCCGACTGGCCCAGCTTCCGGAAGTGGCTACTATATTCGCGTCTTGTGGAAAGGCCAGCCGTTGAGGAGTTCAAACCCGAGTCTGGGCTTGATGGATATGGTTCCGCTTGAGACAGTACTGGCTTATTTCGATGGCCTGGTTGGTGTTGGCGCTAGTTTGATTAAGGGCAAGTGCAATGGAACGATTCCCGTCTAGAAAATGGAGAAGTGATTCGAGTGAATCGGATAATTAGTAATATAATCAGTTTGTCAATTGCTACCGGTCTATAATGTTACAGCACTGTCCCCAACCATCCTGCAACTTTTCCTCTGTTCTATGTCTGACCTTTTCGATCATGGGCGATTGCAAGCCGTTATGGCTTACTTCCAGACTATGGCTTCAGTCAGTGGCTATCGTTGGGATTGAAAGCAAGGCGAGTGTCAAATGTACCTTCAGCTCGCCAGTGCAATGCCGTGTCATAAACCCGCTTGCGGTTCTGCCAGATTGCATATAGCGCCGTTGTGAGCCCCGTTAGACCGAACACGATCGCTATGATGTGTTCAATGCCGAATCTAGGATTATTAATTGGCGCAATTGGTTGGGTCATCGTCGTGGATGAATTTGCTAGAGCCATCGATCTCGAGACTACACTGATATAAGCTTCGAAGTCAAGGGTATTTGATACGACGTCCAGTGAACTTACTGATCGTCGATGGGACACGCATTGTATGATTGGGCCTGTGAGCTCTGAAGCATACGATTAGTGTCTGGTACTCTCAGAAAACTCAAGGTATGCACCACCGACCCCGTTTTGCACCCTAATATATACCATAAAATCACAGCAACTTCGTCCATACCATTGCTGAGGCACGTCAAGGCCTCCAGTCTGAGACATGCTGGGGTTTTTGCT
Source organism: Cadophora luteo-olivacea (assembly GCA_026120085.1). Taxonomy (NCBI): domain Eukaryota; kingdom Fungi; phylum Ascomycota; class Leotiomycetes; order Helotiales; family Ploettnerulaceae; genus Cadophora; species Cadophora luteo-olivacea. The sequence goes on along the minus strand of JALRMC010000041.1, from coordinate 68,452 downwards.
CGCGATATGATTGGCCGAAGCTCAAGGATCTCAGGGCAGCTGGCTGGTCATTGATTCTCCGCACCAGCACAAGCCCACCGTGGCTTGTTACCATTGCACTGATCCAACGAAAGGGCGGCGTAGCATTGCCAAGCCAAAACACCTGCTTGGATTGAGCCACTTTAACCAGCATTACATAAGCAGTGTTTATTTGGCCGCCTAGCAAGGGGAGCCGCCCTCCACTGCATCTTCATATCATGAGCGGCTCGAGGGTAGGAAATAGCTGGAATGCTGCATCAAAATCGAAAGTTCATCATCAAATTTCGAGCACGAAAGTCGGGATGCTGGAACTGTTACTTGCAACCCAACATGGTGACGACCATGAGAAAGGAAAGGAACCAGCCAAGAAACGATTATCAAGCTGCCCGAGAAATCGGGATCCCCCTACCAGTCATCTAAGGCTTTAACTCTGGCAGGGGTTTTTGCGCGCTGGAAAAGGAATGGTCGAGCCGGTGGCTTAAGGCTCGATTCGGTGAGCTCAGCTGTTGAATGATCCTCGCTAAGCCCACCCCTGATATCTTGACTTGGCTGGCCTGCGTCGGGCGAGCTAGCTTCGACTACATGTACGGCACCGCCTCGATTTCCTCTTCATCGAAGTTCAACAGCTATTGTCCAGTGTTCAGCGTCGAACACGAAGGGTTTTCCGTTCTCCGACATGGATAATACAATACTTTCTGCGAAGCTTGGGGGTCGGCCGATCAATAAATGGAATTCCACTAGGCGGAGAAAGCTCGTGAGGCTCTACAGTCTTACCACCCTTGACAAGGACGAGATTCGGGCAGTTTTGCGAGCACACGATTTCAATCCAAGGTCAGCATGATCTGAATTGATCGAAAGTCGTTTTTTCTACGTCGCTTACATTGATACAGCTCAAGTGACATTCAAAAGATGCTCAAACACCTCCTTCCCAGAGACTATGCTAAGGAGTACCGGGCCTTTCGTCCTTCGAACCGGCAGCAGATGAATACACGGCTATGCTCCATCCGTCGCAAGAAATCTAACAGAGTGACCGCAACTAAGTGCATCAATACCAGAAATATGTTCCACCACGATCGCTCAGACGCTTTAGAGGAGCCTCAATCAGCCTTTCGCACTTGTCCAATTGGTGAAGCGGAGACAGTATCACCTGAAAAATTATCACTGGCGACACATCCACAACAGGCGATAGTTGAAGTGCTTACTGCCAGCCCTGGAACGGAACTCGACGTAACAAGCTCCAGGAGGCTTCAGGAGTCGAGCCTTGGCACAGATGTAGAGATTGTTGATCCATCCCTCTTACTTCTTGATGGTTCCATTATCCTACAGAAGCCGGCAAATTCACCGGAAGGAACGGAAGTGAAATCGTTGAATTATTGTCCAGATACCCGAACGGATGCAAGGATGCGAGCGCGCTTCAGCTTGCGGTCCTCCGGGGCGAGCCTGCAAAGCTTAGAGAAGAGACTGGCACAAAAATCTCTGTATCTCGCGGGGCATATCCAAAGTGTTCTGCGACTATCTCTCACGAATTCCTGGCGTTCAAGTCTATCGTGGAGATCAAGCTGGCTTGTGAGACTCAGCAGCCAAGACGAGACACAACCGGATTCCAGCATGCTATCACACGACGGTCCTTCAGTTATATCGAGCAACGAACAACGTAGCACGACTGTTGCGAGGCCAAAATATGACCCGCTGACGCCTGAAAAAAGAAGGGCCTGGAACAAGCTCATTCGTATGGCCGAACTGTCAAGTTACCCACATGGCGGAGAGCGGACGGGAGACGGATGCTTGGACGCTTCCCTCCAAGACTATTATTGGCGAGGGCCTAGCGCGAATTCATGCTGTAAGGGCACACAGTATCCTCGTTCTGAGGATAGATGTCTCCGATGTGGCTCAGAGTATCTCCATCGACGTCTACTGGCCAATACTAGCGCGATTACTCTGGAAATGCTGCAAATGATCTTTCCCGGCCCTGTGGGAGACCTTGATAAAGCCCTCAATAGCCCGGATAACCTCGGTAATACGCCATTGCATTATGCAGCTGTTGGTTGGGCCACCCAACCTACTTCTCTAATTCAGCTTCTGGTCTTGGGCATGAAAGGCCATTTAAGGAATGTGCTCGGACAGACGTTTTTGCACGTCCTGCTAGGCCATGTGTCTTTCGCAGATCTGCCAAATATCTGTGATCTACTACGATACCTGAGAGCTACAGCTTTCGACTTCACGACTAGAGATTTCCATGGCCGAACAGCAGTGCTTCATCTATTCGCGACTGCGACGGAAATTTCTGAATTGCATCTCCCTTTTCTGCAGGATGTTCTCCACATCACAGGATATGATATTGCAACTGTCGATAGCCGGGGAAATTCTCTCACACACCACCTCAGTCACCTGGTTACCCTTCCGGAAGGACCGACGAGGCTCGAGATCGTAGCAGCACTCACCTCAAACCTAATATCATCCCGAAGCTCCCAATCGGAATTCTGTGAAACAATAACTCAGAAGTACTCTGAGAACTGGCCAGGCTGGGTCTTGTGGGTCTCCGAATGCCACCAATCCACCTGGGTTGATGCACTTGGGGATTCACCAATACTTGCACTTCTCAAATGTTGGGAACACTCCGAAGATGACGAGCGGGAAATTCCGACCTTGGTCAAGAAATTGGTGTCCCTAGGGGCCGACATCCACATGCGAGACCGGAAAGGAGACACAGCACTCTCTGTTGCTGTAACGCGCGGCCTAAGGCCAGCTGTATCAACTCTCATGAAATTGGGAGCCTCGCAATACAGCAGGCGGTACGATGGAAAGACTGTCATGGATAACGGTGTTGCGGAGCTTTGCCGCGCGAAGCGGGACGGCAATGACAAACTATATGCCATGATCTTAAGCTGTATTACATACCTTTCCGATCGAGCGGGGTCTGATGTTTCTTTCAATTAATCAGACAAGAAGTGGCATCGATAGCATGGCAGGAGGGGCTCATTGCGCAGGCGTGGCATTTGGATAATTGCACACGGGCTGGAACCTGTGACAAGCCTCTTGTGTTCTCGTTGCATCTTTCTGTCCCGCGGAAACGTTCAAATGAATATAACTCCTGATTTCTGGCCTCAATTTCCTTTGTCCACTTTGTTATACTTGATGTCCATGATACCGTGCTGCTTCCGCTTCTCTTCGACCAGGAAAACCGAAGTATGCCGACTCTTGCAAAAATGAAAAGGAAATACGAACCCCCGCAGTTGCTGACGTGCGATTAATCGTAAGATGCATGCTCTGCGCTTCAATATATCGGAACCCAACCAATTCCAAGCTACCCTCCACCTTCATCCCAAGCATAGACTTTCATCTAGCAGACTATCTCACTGTCAGCGTCTAAAACCATGTCAAGGTGCAGACTTCGATACTCACTTCCAATCACACCATTGACCGGGATATCAATTGACGTCGTATAGCTCGCTGCATCACTCAACAAATACACATACGCACCACCCAGCTCCTGCACCTCAGCCAGTCTCGGAAATCCACCATAGTACTTCAGCTGCTGCTCCCAGTCTGGCTGTTGCGGAACCCAGTATGTCATGGCTGTGTTGACAAGACCGGGCGATACGCTGTTCACTCTGATGCCGTATTGTGCCCATTCCATTGCAAGTGTGTGCGTCATGTTTCGGACGCCAGCTTTGGATGCGCCGTAGGGCGTGGACGGGACGCGCTGTGGAGGTCAGTAGACTATCAAAGAAGGAAGGGAGACGACATTGGATAGATTAACATACCTTGTTCGGTCGGTATGAAGCCATGGATGCAGTGAAGACGATTGCACCCTTGATATTGAGCTTGATAAAAGCCCTAGCCGCAACTCTTGCACAGTAAAATGCACCAAAAAGCTACATGTTATCAGCAAACACTCACAGCCCCTATCTTGACATCATGTGGAACAACTCACATTGACATTAAATAACGCCTCAATTTCCTCCTGCGTGAAGTCTAACGCAGACTTATGATTAGTTCTTCCGGCGTTCACAACCATACCATGCAGAGCTCCTGCTTCCTCGATGATTTTGTCCACAGCGGCTGTCACACTGTCTTCTTTCGTGACATCGGCTTGAACAGCTGCGATTCGGCCTGGAAAGCGTTTGGCGAGCACGGCGAACTCATCGCCTGGTGCTGTGATGTCGATGGAATAGATCTTTGCAGCGCCATTGTTGAGACAGCATTCGGCGACGCCCAGTCCGATACCACGGTTGGCACCGGTGACTGAGTGATGTTAGTTGTGCCGGCGACATGGCAGCATATGGGGAGATGAGGGCTGAGTCACGTACTAGCTATTATCTTTCCGGCGAGGGATACTTGAGTTTGGACTGCAGGTGTGTCGGTAGTGGTTGTCATTGTGGCGATGGGTGCTGTTGTAGACTCGACTGCTGATGGGGCCATTGCAGAAAGTCGACACTCCAATCTCTCTTTCTCCTACAGAAGGTCTAAGAGCAATAACGTCTACTGTTGATTACTGAAGCAAGTAGAAGATCAAGAAGCTGCTCAAATATGAAGTCAATAGAAAACTGGAGTCTCCTCTCAGCGGATCTCTCCCTCTTTTATGAGAACCACACGTTCGCCCCTCGCTCCTCATCTCGAGGCGAACCCCTCCATCCGGACATTCCAGACCCCCATCCCGATACCGTAGATCCTCCGCACCCACGCTCGCACCGACAAGACAGCTTCAGCATGGAGTCCAGACTGGTCAAAGCGAGACAAACGAACTCTCGCAAACCTTAATCAACCCCTCCATCAACGTCATCCTGTCCTCCAAGCGGGGTAGACTCCCTATCTCTCTATCAAAGGACCAGTAATTGCTCCATGCGAACGGAAGTGGCGTGTTTCGAGTCCGTCTTCGCTCAGGAAGAATTACTTCCGGCATACGGCAGTTCGAAATTAGGATTTCGCAAGTCGGAGGTCGTCTCGAGGGATGTAACAAACGTTAATGTCGAGATTGGGCTGATATGCATGCCGAGAGGAGCTCTTGTACTGGAGTGAGTAGGTCGGACGATCATCAGTGGCTAAGTATGAAACAAATGGTTCTGAATCTTGGATGGAGGGGGCAAAGGCGGAGAGGAGAAATGTGCTCGAGCCGATCCCTCAAGACTAAAATGAAGTCTCGCTTAGTGGCACCTCGTCTCGAGGCAACCCAACAATGCCAAGTTTTGAAACCGTTGGACCTTGCATTCGATTGCATCTGACAGGTGGAGATGTGGAGATCTGGGGCATGTGGATTCTCGGGTAGCACGGGTGTGGGTTGACGACTTGTTAGAGTCGAGGCTGAGAAATACCTAGGTAGATTGACAGGCGAAGGCTAAGGCAAGACTAAGGTCCAATCCCAAGTTTTGCTCCGTTATTGCAAGAGATTTTTGGAGGCATACGAAGCGTGAGCCAGGACTAGACATCAGATCTTACTCTATTGGAATACAAGCTGAGTGTGGTGATAATAGTTGTGACTTCACAGACACTAAAATAGCTAAGAAAAAACTCCGCCTCACGTTTTGCTTGTTGAAGGTGACCCCATTAATTATTCAATTGATTTTGCTACATACCCAGTAAAGCTCCTCTGACGTCCCTAGACAACTGAGCCTTCCAGAGTCTGGTCTCATTCAGAATGTACATCGCACCCTCCTTGCCGAAACAGAAATTTGCAGCTCCTCCCTGAATTCTGATGACTCCCAGCAATACACCACCCGGACACCATACCTCGACACCGTCTCCACATCCACTGTAAACATTACCTTCCAGATCACATTTGATTCCATCTGGGATGCCGTCTACCGCATGAGCGAATAGGCGCCTGTTGGTGAGGAAGGGGTGACCTGAGTAATAGGTGATATCGAACGCGTAGCTAGTCTCGTTAGCATGTCTAGGTTACTTGGACAAAAAGAGAAATGCCTTGTAGTGAGGCGAATCAAATGGATCAACACTCACATGCTCGCCCTGACACTTCCATCAATCTCCCCATTACCCCTCACCTTCTCCGTATCCGTCACATACACCACATCCGGCTTCTCTCCCGGCCCAAAACAAATCCCATTCGGCATCCCAAATCCATCAGCCATCGCCCTTATCGCCTTCGTCGCAGGCTCAAATCTATACACCTGATTCGGTAGCTCTGGTTTCTCTTTGAAGCTTTGCATGCACCCATATGTAGGATCCGTAAACCAGATACTGCCATCGGTGGGATGAACCACGACATCATTCACGGAGTTAAAACTCCGCCCGTGGAAAGATGTCAGGATTGGTGTCACTGAGTATGGTGCATGGCGAGACATGTGATAGAGTCCACTTGGGACTGTGAAGGAACCTTGTGAGCAGAAGAGGATTCCGTCTTTGTAGTTCACCCCGCCGTTTGCCATAGGGATGTCATGTGAGGGGATCTCCTCCCATGTTGGATTTGTGCCGTCGGTTCCGAGCGTAACTTTGTTGATTTGAACGCAGCGTTCGTTGTTTTGTAGTGGTTCGTGATATATGTTGCTGGTTATGAAGAGGGTGTTGTTGTCTGGGAAGAAGACTCCGGCTTCGTGGGCGAAGGGGTGAGGCTTGCGGGAGAGGAGGAGCGTTAGAGTGGGGTTGGGGCCAAGGAGGGTTGAGAAGCGTGAGTCGTGGGTTGTGAAGGCTGATGAGGCCATTTTGAGGTATATGTGATTCTTTATTTTGATGCTCGCTTGCTAAGTTGGAGTTGTGTAGGCAGGGTGCAAGCTGTGCGGGATTCCTGAGGAAGGCTTTTCTAGTGGGGGCGGGGTAGCTCTAAGCGAGCTTTGATAGGTGGGGACATTACTTGAGAGGTAACTCGGTCGCAAGGTTACTAGACTTGGTACGTTTTTATCGATTGAAGACGGTATGGTTTGATCTTTGCTTCCAAACAGTGTAGATTGAGCTCATCACTTCTGTGTACTGTCAAGTATGGATACCTACCAAGCTAAGCGAGGTATCTTTGACTTAAATCACAAGAAGAGGACATGGGAATCAACGCGACAAAAATGACGCTGCGAACATTTTGAATCATGGCTGGTGCAACCCGCGATGGGATAAGGTATGACAGGTGGTGTACTATCAGACCCCATGTATCAACACCTTCGATTCTACCCCTCAGACCTTATCAAGATTGCTCACCCCAACCACACCTTCCTTCATAACCGAACCACCATCACTACTACCAACTAATGCCGCCGGACCACCTCTAATCAACGCCGTCAATCCAACTCTCTCCTGCACCTTCGCAAACTCCTTCAACTCCTCCTCAGCGGTATGACTCCCAAACACCTGATCCATCTCTTCAAGCGTCTTGCCCTTCGTCTCAGGCATACAAAGCCAGATAAACACACCTCCTGCTGCACTCCAGAATGCAAAGAATAGGTATGTCCCGTAACCGATGCCAGACAGCATGGGCGGAGTGACGAAAGCGATGATGAAGTTGTTCATCCAGTTCGCAGACACGCCGATCGAAGCGCCTTTTGCACGGATAGATATTGGGAAGATCTCGGCAATGAGAATCCAAGATCCTGGACCCCAAGAATACGCAAAGTTGATGATGTAGAGCCAGACGAAAACTTTGAATATGTTAGCTTGGTAGCACTTGCGGTGGGGGGAGATAAAGTACCAACTGCGACCCATCCTGCAGCGACGTGTTTCGTCCAATCGCTGCTGCATGTTGCGACGATAATACCAATCACAGTCTCACAAATGCACATTCCAGCCGAACCAGTCATCATCAATGGCTTGCGACCGATAAGGTCAATGTAGTAGATAGCCGGAATTGTGGTTGCGACATTGATGATTCCAACGACTCCAGAGGCCAGGAGAGAAATTGTGCTGCCTGTCAATCCGAGCGACTGAAAGATGATGGGGGCGTAGTAGATGACTGTTTCCATATCAGTCAGACATCAAGATGCACTTAGAAAGAAGACATACTCGAATCGATACCCGTCCACTGTTGAAAGAACATCACCAAACTCGCCAGTGCAACCCTCTTGAAGTTATCCTTACTCCGGAAAATATTGCTGTATTGCGCAAACCCTCTCCTCCATACACTATTTCCGACATCCTTGCTCAATTTTGGGAATCTCTTATCAAAAATTGCTTTTTCGAACTCGAAGTCTGATTTGATCTCGAGGTATTCGACTTGTACGAGATAGTGGTCTTCTGATAGGTTGCGGAGGTATGCGAGCGTTTTGAGGGCTTCTGAATCTCTGCCTTTGTTGACGAGGAGGCGAGGTGAGAAGGGCATGAAGAAGAGCCCAATACAGAGAACTACGGCTGGTACACCTTGAATGATCATGGGAAGACGCCAGGCCATGTCGTTTTGCCCGTCGCCTGTGCCACCGATATAGTTACTTCCAAATGCTGCCCAATACGCTAGCATAATTCCGATGGTAGTGCTGAGCTGTTGCAGAGCGATAAGAAAACCGCGCATCTCGGGAGGAGATAGTTCGGCATTGTAGAGAGGTCTGCAAGAGATCATCAATACCCTTTCTCACTCCCTCAGCCAACTAATTGTGGGGTGACTTACCCAATGGCAGACAGAGTGCCAACACCAAACCCAGTACACAATCGACCCGCATAAAGATAATTCGTATTCTGCGCACCAGCCGACAAAAAGCTTCCGAGAACCACCCAAAGTGAACCAGCGAACATGGTATGCTTTCTTGAAAACACCTCACCAAACACACCCGACGAGAGCGAACCAACCCATCCTCCTAGCTGCAGCACCGAAGTCAACCACCCAAGTTTCGACGGACTGTCATGCACCTCTGGAAAGTCTCTGATGAAGGAATTCATTACGACGGCTTGGCCAAGCACACCTTGCTGATAGCCATATAGCAGACCGCCGAAGCTGGGCATGTGTCAGACTGGGATTTGAGTTTGAGTTTGTGAAAAGCTTGATGGGAGAGGATGAGATAGCGGAAGTATGTTCCGGGATTGGAAGTAGGCGGGAGATAAGGACTGGAGGGATGAGAGGCTTACGAAGCGAACATGGATATGAAGAAGACTTTTTTGTTTTTCAAAAGTCCTTTCACGCCTGTGTGGCCCATTTCGGCGCGCATGGCTGCTGTGACGCTTTGGAGGTTTTCCGTGCTCGCCATGATGAAGGTTTGACTTGAACTCTGAAACTGAAATGATGAATGAGAGAAGATCAATGGTTCGATTGGTAGAAGTATATGGTTTTGGAAGTGTGGTGAAGGTGAGGACTTCGCGTAGGAAGTCAAGTAGCTTCGACGATGTTTGGTGTCGTTCTAGAAGGAGACCCCCGGGCTGAACAACAAAAGATGAGACTCATGAGACCGTCTCTCATCTTATATATCTGAGGAAACACTCTCCTACTCAAGAAACCTCTTCTCACACGTCCGTTCCAACCCCCCTAAGCCTTCATTGTAGCGGTGTTGGGAACGCCTGTCCGCGGCACGTTTAGCGTTTTTCCGACCCCGCAAATCATACTGAAGTAAGCCAGCCAATGACTCGTACGCAATGCTCTCTGATTTTCCACATGAAGACACCATGAATCGTCATTTGAAGGATGAGATCAAGTTCGAAGATGGAGAGATGTCATCTGGAGTTCGTTGACGATGTGGAGATGGGGTTGTGGCGTCTTCCCCAGACTTCTCCGCTGACCCCACAAGGCGTGTGGACTCGAGACGAGGGATGTACTTCGTTGCTGGTAGCTTGGGGGATTTCCTGACGTACTCGTCTCGTGTGTTGGATGATAAATTTTGGCTCTGACGTGATTAGTGTTTCTCTGAGCTATACGAAGTGGGTGCGAAGAGGTGGGTATCGTTGCGAAAGAAAGTTTTCCTCTCGATGCATGGATGTCGTGGCGTTCACATGCCGGTGGGGTGATAGGCAAGAAAAGGACCAAACTCAAAAGCTCGCTTGAAGTTCCGTGTCCAGTGTTCGATCCAATGCTGCTGACCACTGAAATCAGCAGCCAGTTTGAACCGATAAGACTTCAACTCAACCGAGAGAACATATGCTTTTGCTTTCACCGTCAGACATAGTTCAAGATGACAACCAAAGCAGACTGGCGCTCCACCAACAAAACCATTCAAATCCTCGCAGCAGCTGAAGCAGGAAAGTATGGAGTCCTAGCCACAGTGGCCTATAATATCGAGCACATTATCGGCATGGTCCGAGCCGCAGAAGTCGCCCGTTCCCCTCTCATTATTCAATTCTTCCCCTGGGCCATAAGCTTCTCATCTGGACTTCTTATCCGATGCGCAGCCGATCGTGCAAAGCGCGCCACAGTACCCGTAGCAATTCACCTGGATCATGCACAGGAGGAAGAACTGATAAAAATGGCAGCTGAGACGCTGCCGTTCGATAGTATCATGGTTGATATGAGCCATTTTGAGAAAGAAGAAAATCTGAGGAAGACGGAGGCATTGGTAAGATTCTGCCATGAGAGGGGTATTGCGACCGAGGCTGAGCCGGGGAGGATTGAGGGTGGCGAGGATGGGGTTATGGATACGGAGGGCTTGAAGGGGAGTATGACGACGATGGAGGAGGTCAGAGATTTCGTGTCAACTGGTGTAGAAGTTCTTGCACCCGCAATTGGCAACATGCATGGCGAAAATCCATATGGAAATGGTGATCCAAATTTGGATTTCGAGAGGTAATGTGCAAAGACTCGCTAGGAACTTGAGCCGATACTGACTGATGTGGGTATGTATAGATTGAGACAATTCCGTGCCGAGCTTGGAGGCAAGGTCCGCATTGCACTACATGGGACCAACGGATTCAAGCCGGAAATGATGAAGAAATGTATTGCCGAGGGAGTGTCGAAAGTGAATGTGAACAGACTGGTTCTTGATGGCTACTCGGCGCATCTGAAAAGTGACGCAGGAAAAATACCTTTGACAAAATTGATGGAGCAGGGAGTGGAAGAAGTGGTTCGGCAGACAATAGAATGGATGGAGATATGCGGCTCTGCAGGGAAGGCGTAAACTACACGGGGCGAGTTAGCGAGGAGAAACATCGAAAATAGTTAAGATTAAATAGGCTCCTCGACAATTAGTACCACATTTGTCAAGAACATTGCAATGCGTCCCAATCGCTTGTTGAGACTCTCTGACCACCAAGGAGTCTCATGATGTGCCATACGCGACAGCCATTTGGCTGTTGGCTTCTGCGCATTTCTTCCCTAAAAGGTATTCTTGGAATGGCCAATCCGTAGGATTTGAAGCAATTTTCCATGATTAAGTCGAACGAGTAGGAGTTGAGCCTCATTCTACTGCCATATTGCAGCAGTCAGCATCACATTCGGCGCAACCGACCTCTTCCCTTGGCTTCGCGCCACAGTCGACTAGTAGTGGATCCGTTCATCGGCACTGACAGTGACTTGGCCAGTCGGCCAGACATTATGGTCTGGAAAATGTTGAGAAATGAGTCACTGATCAGCCTCCGGGGGTGGCGGCCGAGCTGTCCCAGAAAGCTTGTAGCTCATCACCGAGAGATGCGACTGGCCATCCTGAACGTCTCCGGCATGCCTCTATCATTTGAAGAACAGCCTGTCGCTGTCGGGAGTCTTGGATACACATTCCGGCTGGGATAATGTCAGAGATCAGAACAGCGAGGAGGTGCACAAGACCTACCTATATAGAGACACTGAGAGCACATAACACTAGATGCACTATCGTTTAAAGTCATGGCTATCCCACAGATATTATTCACGTATCTGGATATCATGCGGCTTTGCTCGAGGAAGCCTCCAAAACCGCCTTTGGAGGGTTTGTTGAGAAGCAAGAGCAGGCGAGCGGAATAGTGTAGCTGCATCGCAACACCTAGCGCAGGTCAGTATTTACATGTAACAAGGCAACTTGGGAGACTCACCAAAGGCAGATGTGTGTATCCAAATAGGCTGGAATGCGTCATGTTCGCCATCACTTTTAAATGGAAGTGGGGTAAACTCTGTCGTCAGGTATCGTTCCCATTCGTCCAACATATCTTGTAATCGGCTTGCATTTACAATTCGAAGTGCAAGATCTCCCGCTTCGCTTTCTTCTCGGGAGCAGTAATTGACGACCTTTGCCATTATATAAACTGCCCTGGATGCGAGCTCATATGGGCTCATGTCGGCAAAAGTTCTCGCTGGTTTCCAAAAAGTGAACGTCTTCCTCTTCTCCTGGAATGCAGCCCAGACATCTTGACAGAGCCAAGCCCACCAAACAGCTTGTTTTAGACCCTTAGAGTCGCCGTGTATGACTTGGGAACGCTGGATCCAGAACACCCCTTGAAGATGACGTTCCCAGTCTTTGTTACCGGAGCCGTCAAGCATTTCGTATGTTGAGACTATCAGAGCAGTGGCCAGTAGTTCAAGGCTTGTCTTGTAGCTTTCATACTGCATCGCTTTGGACAGGTAATGAAGTGTCTCATTGTAGTATTGGAGGGCGTCATTGCGGTCTTTTGGCTGTTCTGCTACAAGGCCAGGATTTAAGGATATGTGACGGGCAGAGAGGGCTAAGATAGCCTTCATCAGACCAAGGTTACGCAACTACCCGGCAATTGTCAGTCTCGGATGGTAAAATGTGATGGAGCTGTAGTAAACACTTACTGCAAGGTGGGGAACAAACGTTGAGAAGCTCTGTGTAGGATCAAACAAGTCAATCTACATGGTGTCAGCAAATCAAGAGAGACCATGAGAATTGGGCTTACTAACCCAGAGACTGATTCGTTGCACGAAGTTGCGAAATATGAAGATCTCATACGGGGTAAGCTCTATAGGTACTGGAGCTTGCCATCTCAGCTTCTCTGCGAGCGAGTTCATGGGAAAATTGCGCTCGAGAAGCTGCGGGCTAGACGAAGAGCACGGCGAAGCACCTTGGACAGAACTCCCTTCGGCTGGAGAACCCTGGAAAGAGCCCATATACGAAAAGCTGGTTGCCCGATTCTGCTCTCGTTGTGTGCCCATACTATAACTATCTTCCAACCCAGGCTCAATGTCGGGAATACCATTTTCAAAACCCGAATCACCAACCAGCATGTCGAACCATTTTGCAATGGCGACGTTGAAAGTCGGTTGGGAGGAGACCGACCTTGCGACTAAGCCTTGCTCGCCGCTGTTGATAGAGAAAGACCCATTGTTGTTGGACATCTCAGGTGACAAAGCCTGCAGCTTGGGCGTATCGACAGTAGGGATTGGCGCATTGAGGAGATAGTCAATCTGGGAAGGGGCTCGCTGTCCTAAAGAGATCTGACTATTTTGGCGCTCGGAAGGTAATGATGCGATATTTGCTCGCCCAGTATCTGATGGAGCTGGCTGACCTGCTTGATATATCATTGCCTGCTCTGGAGAGTTGGGCCATGCTGGAACGGAAGGGGTTCGTTGCTGCAAATCAGATAGCCGTCGCTGGTGAGTTTCTAATAATGGGGCTGAAGGCTGCCGGTTTGCTGCCTGGGGACTCTGAGGCTGGGCGGCATGGGGATCTGCATATATACAGGTCTGGTTTCCCTTCCGGCATCTGTCGCAATGGGGTCGATTCTCGTCACATTTTACATGCCGTCGTCGACACGTGATACTATATTGGATCAACATAAATTTTCCATAACCACGAGATTCTTATCAAGATTGATGTATTAGTAACAGACGTACCATCCTGTGGTCTTCCTCAAGCCCTTCCCACGTGACTGTCTATTCCTGGGCTTTTTCGGTGCCGGCCGCTCCTCGTCCGCCATACTGGTAGTCGAAGAGAACGGGGATACAGACCGGCTCTTCCGATCAAAGTCATCGAGTTGCTTGGGGTGTTTGTTCCTGACATCGTGAGTTGTGGATTTGGCAAAACCGGGGGAGATGGGAAGTTGGAAGAAGGTTTGCCCTTTCCCCACTTTGGACTAGTCGCGCTTAGGGCGGGGATGGGAGTTCAACATACTGTGGGTTTATTGATATATTAGGAATTGGGGAGAAGCTGCTTTTGGAGCTGGTTGGAGTAGAATAATATTCCATGGTTGATATTTACAGGTTTTTCGATTTTCTTGGAGGCTAGAAATGTCTTTGTGATTTCTAGTCGTATCCGTAAGAAACTCAAATTTTGAGTTTGCCTTGACCTTCCTGATAGGACGGCACGCAGTCGAAGACGTCAATGCAGCGGTTTCAAGGCGGGTTGCAATAATTTTGAACGGGCCTGAAGAAGAAATGATGAACTGTGTGTTGAAACTTTTACTGGAGATGCACGAACATTCCTCCATCAGACAGGAGCTGCGTCCCGTTGCAATACGGACTCAAATCCTCACTAGCGAGGAACAAAGCTGGCCCTGCAATGTCCTTCGTATCACCGACTCGACCCATCGGGATCCTAGCTTCCAGATAATTTCTTTTCACGTCGTTCTTCATATCTTCCTCGCTCAGTTGTGTCCTGATAGTTCCAGGAAGTATCGCGTTGCACCGAATATTCTCCTTCCCCAGCGAAATGGCCATAGATTGTATTAAAGACAGCACTCCAGCTTTCGTAGGCGTGTAATGTGTTTGCAACCCTCCACCAACGAGTGCACTTATTGATGATATGCCAATAATTGAACCACCATGCCCTTGTTTAACCATCTGCTTCGCGGCAGCCTGCATTGTGTAGAATGCGCCGTTCAGATTGATTCGGACGGTTCGATCAAAGAGCTCGGGATCTAGTCTGAAGATGGTCAGCGAAGCCCCAAACACCAAAGTCGAGGACCTACGTAAGGAACTCGGCTGGCTCGAAAACTCCGGCATTTGCAACGAATATATCGAGCTTTCCCCACTTCTCCACGGCTTTTTCAACCAAAATTGTTCCGGTTTCTGGCTTCGTAACGTCTCCCGCAATCTCAAAGAGGTCTCCAGCCTTGGATGTCATCTCGCCCTCGACCTTTTCGGCCTTGATTGCAGCTGCCTCTTCGAACAGAGTTATTTTGTGTACCTCGTCGCGTTCCAGTCCCAGATGATTTATAGCAACACTGCAGCCTTGACGGAGGTATTCCAGTGCGATAGCGCGTCCAATGCCTGTTGTACCGCCAGTGATGGCTGCTACCTTTCCCTCAAGGATCCGCCATCGCGAGGGAGCCATCGTGTGCAAGTTCCGGCACAGAGAGAGAGGCAGAAGAAGTGTTCAAGAAATTTGAGGATTGAAAGGTACTAGATGTAAGCATTCCTATTAATCAGTACGGGTAGAGCAAAGGGCCTTCCTTTCAGCAGTCTACTGGTCAATGCGACATTTTGACTTTCCGCCATGTTGAAAATTGTCCGACCTCGCCCTTCGCACCTCCTTGGTCTGCACGAGCTGTAAACGCACCATATTTTGGAGCGAGGATGGACAACACATTGCCTCGTCTCGAGGACATGAGGGTATTTGAGGATGAGCGGGAATGCTTGGAACGGAGTCCACATAAACCACCGGGCGAACTAGCTCAAAAGGGAATGGCGTCCTTTGCCTTTTGGACTCTTTCCCAAAACCACAATATCGCCAGTCGCAATCTTTCAGTAAACCACCAGATTGTCCGTCGTGCCATTCGAGTGGTATCACGCCATTAACGTGACTAAATATACCTAGCAATAATTCAGGTAACATCTCGTTGACGTGTTCACTGCTCGACACGAGCCATCTCATGCCCAGCTAGATCACCTCTAGCACTACCACCAGTAAGGGTGACAGCTTGTAGATTATTCTTCCTCTTTACAGCTTCCACCTCGATGCTGTGACATGTCAAAGCTCCTAAGTTCCTATCCCCCTAAAGTGTGAAAATTACGGTAGTCTAGACGTGCGAGGGTCTGCTTCGAGATGCATGCCACCCGCCTGCCCAATGCTGATTTGCATTTGGCCTTCTCAAGACTTCAGATAACTGGATGCTATCGACCATGCCCAGTGATTCGCAGACTGCTTTGAGATCTCATGCACAGTGGACGCTGTTGCGAGGTTCTTGCAAACTTCTTCCCCAATCATAATTTTACGGCTCTTGGAGGGTAAGCTCGCACTCATGACTGGATGTTCAAGAGCTACACCTCTCATATTCTTGTTCCTGTTATCAGACCGTTCCAAGGGGTTACCCAAGGGAACGAGGTAGCAATAGCTAGGAACTTGCCTTGTAAGGGCGTATCAATCATGCCGAACTACAAATCCTACTCATTTGCGATTTCGATCACCATATAATGTTACCAGCAATTTTTTGAAAGCAAGCAATTTAAATGCATACTAAATCCACACGTCCAACACAATTCTGTTTACTTCGGTTACGAAGAACGTAAAGTTAGCCGAGTGTTTCCCATCTTCGAGCTTACTTCTAGTTAATACTAAGCGTCAGGGCTTCTGGAAGCTGACAAAAGGTCGAGGAAGAAGGATCGATCGAAGTTTTCTTGCTGATTATTACATTTCCTTTGTGTTACGGAATCACAGCCAGGCTTCCCTCATTTGTCATTCCCGTCCAGTTGCACCATCCCACCAGCACTGTCATCGGTTTTCGGACATAAGCGTGGCAAATTAAAGCCGACGACAACCCCTCATATAAACCCCTCCAGCCACAAACTCCACACCACATACTCCTCCAAAACCCAGCCAAAACACCACAATGACAACCGGCGCATTCAGATACATCGACCCAGCATCCTACACGTCCAGCAGCGGCGAGCACATCAAGCCGTGGGGCAAAGTCGACGGCCCAGGGACCTCCTTCCGACTGACACCCCACTCGCGGCCCGTTCAAAACATCCGTGGACGCGAAGCCGAATTCTCAACAGACATATCTGGCTTTGCTGTCTACCAGTCGCCATCTGCAGGCTTCGATTTCGACAATGATGCGGACGTGAGAGAAGGCTACTATACAGAGGTGGAGAACTTGCTGAAGGAGAAACTGCCTGGGATCAAGAAAGTGGTTATCTTTGACCACACGATCCGGAAGCGAGATAAGAATGCGCCGAGACAGCCTGTTCAACAAGTACATGTTGACCAGACGGTCGGAGCAGCGGAGGCGCGTGTGAGGAGACATCTGCCGGCTGAGGAGGCAGACGAGTTGCTGGAGGGCCGATATCAGATCATCAACGTTTGGCGACCCATTGCACACCCTGCGACGGACTTCCCTCTCGCTGTTATCGATTGGCGGACTACATCTCCAGATGACTTCATTGCAGTTGACTTGCTATATCCCAAGCGGGCGCCTCTGGGCGATGGAAGTGGTAATATAGGACGGAAAGACGACGACGATGATCGAGGCAAGGAGGTCGTTCCGGATCCAAACTCAATTGAGTCGACGGAGAACTATGAAGTTAAAGGCGAGACGTTTGCGGTACGTCCGAACGACAGCCACCAGTTCTTTTACATGAAGGATATGACGCCGCAGGAAGCGATGTTCATCAAGTGTTTTGATTCGAGAGGGCAGGGCTTGCCGAAGGGTGTAAAGGGCTTGGCGAGATGCACGCCACATACTGCTTTTGAAGATCCGGAGACGCCAGAGAGTGCGCCTGGACGGCAGAGCATTGAGGTGCGGTGCTTGGTATTTTATGAATAGGTAATGGGCAGCCAGGCGGATTTGCTCGAGGTAAATGGCCTCGTCGTTTCTTGCGTGTACTTTTATCCATTGTAAAACTGTTGATGTTGTTCATTCTTGTCCGCCCTATTTCCTCAAGTCTCAGTGAGCCGTAAGTTCGTTCAACTTTCTGCAGTCACTCTTCTCAGCTTTCTTACCTGAACGAAATAGGACCACTGACAACAGGAGCCGGACTACTCTTTTCATCACCCTTTGAATAATCGATGGACGTTACGTGCCATGCTGGAGTGATCGCCATTTCTCAATATCGCTGGACTATCTCCGCATCTTGCACTGACCAGCTTCGTGAGCTGGATGTACCAATGTTGCTTCACCAAGTCACATCGCCAATCACGTCAATGGGGGCCAATGCTTGTCATCATATGCATTCTTTCTCTGCATTACTCTCGAATGCTGTTTCACAAACGCCAGGGTATAATTTCTCCAAGCACCAGGAAGAGATCTAGTCTCGCTCCTTAAGCCACTCAGCCATCGCTGGAGAGGGTGGGGTAGGGAGAGGGTCGCGTCTCCAAACACGTCTCCTAGCCCAAGCTACAGACTCCCCACGCCAATCCTTTTCGGGTCCAGATACTCCAATGGTGGCCCAGATGAGCGCATTTGGATCGGCTTCAGCGGAGACGTCTTCGACAAGGGTCGGGGCAGCTGCATTCTGGAACCTGGAGAAGGGGATGTTGGAGTCAGCCTATGGTCTTCGGACACAGCACAATAGTTGTGGACCAGATACGATTGGACGGGAGTATGGGGCTGGGATCGAGGAAGAGCAAGGCACACGACAAGGACGACTCACCAATTCTGGCCGATTTCATTAGCAACGCTCTTCGCAAGCTTCTGGTACTCGGACTGCTTAGTCTCATCGCTAGTGTTATCGAAGGGCAGCCGAAGTGGGAAGTAGACATAACCATCCAGTTGGTAGATCTCCTCCAAGCTAATAGTCTGATCTGGGACAGATAAGAGCTTGAATAGGATCTTCAAGTCAGCAGCTTGGGCACCGTTGATACCTGCCATTATATGGAGTTTCTTGCGTTGGACAAAGTCGTTCATAACCGTACTGACAACCTTCAGGAGGTACTTTCTTGCAGCAACCTCACGGGGAACCTCTCTAATTGGGCACAAGGAAGGACGAAGCTAGAATGCGACTTTCGTCAGCACATTTCGGTGCTTGAGTGGTTACTCACAAAGTAATTTGACTTACAGGAACAGACACGTTGCCGAACTTGACAGCAACCTCTCGGGCGTTGGCCTTGACGATGTTTGGAATATTGCCAAGAACGAATGGGATGAATCCAAGTCTTCTGGCGCTGTGGGTGACTTCAACGTAAAGGAGGACGGAGGAGTGGCGAAAGACCAAGCGATGGGCCTCGTTGTGGATCTGCTTGTTGACGAACAGGAGCGAGAACGACTTCATTGTGTGGCATCGGAGGCCATTGGCATCTATGCTGAAGTCGAACTGCTGAGGGAGTTTGGGATTTTTCGGTGTATTGACAAAGGGACTATCGGCTTGTTCGGCGGCGATCGCATGGATGATAATGGCTTCGCGGATTTCTCCCGGGACACCCATGAGTGTGGGCTTGCCTAAGTACTAGTCAGATCAATTATATACAGCGCCAGATCGAGGTCCAAGACTGGCAAAAGAAGTGGGATCTCGAGGAGATAGTACTGGAGAGTGGCTAGGAGAACAGCAGAGCATACATACCTTTGTCCTTCATGGCTGCAAACTTGATCATCCTGCACTCCACCAAGATGGTTGTTGTTTATTGAAGGAAGATGATTATGGCGGCTGCTCGAGCGTTGAGCATTCGTGCACCATCTTGTTTGTGGCGGGCTTCGAAAGGTGAAGTCAACAATCGCGTTAACGGACGAGGCTGAGCAGGGCTGAACAAACAGCCTCGTCAAAAGTTACCAATTCACAAAAGGCTTGCCAAGGTTCTGCTGATTGGATAGATACTGGTGGCTTGCTCATGCGTCGTCATGGCATTTCGTCCAGCAGTTACTTTCTTTACAAATAACTTTGATTCTCGAGTTGAAGCACTTCTGCATCTGTCAAGCAGCCAAATTTGAATGCATACCTCGCATCAACACAAATATTCACAGCTAACACCAAATCGATCTTTACGGAGTTCTGCTTGGCTGCCTCAACGCTCTGTGCTGCCTTTCCAAGCCTCGCCATGTTCCCACTCGGCAGTTGTAACTTCCTGGAAGTCGTTCCTCCCGAGATGCTCAACAAGATCTACGGATACGTCCTCCACTCTCCGACCAGGCGCATTGAACTATATCCCCACAAGGATGATCGCGTGGACGGAGCTCCACTGCGATTTAAGATCTTCACCAAATCTTCACTCGTATCACCGGGTCAAGAAATCCGCTTATCCTTTCTCCGAACTTGCAGGAAGATCCACGCGGACTGCAAGGACATGTTCTGGGCGCACAACATACTGAACATTACGACCTTGACTTCGAGAGGGACTTTTCGCCTGTTACCACGGATGATTAAGTATAACGTCGTGGCTATTGAGATGGCTGTTGATGAATATCAAGTGGATTTATATTCACTGCAGGATATCCTTGAGGAACTTAAGCGTTGGATGGTAGAGGGCTCGTTGAAGTCCTTTGCTGCAAGAGGACTCTATATGGAGTGGACGAGGACTGATCTTCCGGCGTATCTGGCTTGGGTTCGGACAGCTAACGAGATGATGGATGAGCAACTTTGAAAAGGTATCGCTGGTGGATGGATCATTGGGGGATCGCAACACAATGACACCAGGAGGATTTATTCCGCTCGGCATGATCATAAACATTGCGATCAGATATGCACAACGCGAAATAACACTTGCTAAACACCGTCCAAGCGTCCATTGAACGTCCACTCAAATAGCCAGATACAATACATCGAATCAAAGTCGCTTCAAGTTTGCCAAGCTATATCTCATCTTCGCCCTGATATATTGGACGAATTGACTGCGAGATGGTATGTCGGTGACTGGCTTAACCTCTCCGAGACCGATTTCCCATCGATCTAACTCAAGAATTAATTTTCTTACACCGATACGAGGATTCGCCTCGAGCCACTCCTTGAATCCATCAATCATACCGTCAAATGGCTTCACTTCATCTGACCAGAATGTTTCCACACATGCCGCAATCTTATTCTGTTCCCTCCAGTAAGCGAAAACTGCCTTCCTCTCCATCCTGTCGTTTGTAAAACGTGGAGGTGGATCTGAACCTGGCACATGGATTGGGGGATAGAAAGCTCCTGCGTCACGGAAGTCCGGAGCACTGAACTGCGGTGGAAATGCGCGTCTAGCAAGCTCACTATATCTTACATATCGCTTATTGTGCTTCCAAGCTGCGAACATCTCTGGTACATGTCGCATAAAATCAACGACCATGGCCGCTTCTATAGCTACTCCCAATTCCTTGCTGATGGTGCGTCTTTGAGTAGGAGCAACAAGCGTTACATCGTTTTCTGCATGTTCATCCGAACTTTTTGGGGCATTGGGGTCATCGACCATACCATGTTGCTCGCCAAGGTCAGAGTCGTTCTCGCCGTCCTCAGCGTGTTCATCTTCGTCGTCCTCATCGTCGTCGGCGAGTGGCACATAGGTTTCATCCTCCTCCTTGTCCCCATCATCCTCGTCCGTATCGTTTTCGTCCGAATCGGAGAAGGGTGGGTTGGTCCTCACCACTTTTCTTGCTGAACGTCCCGTGCGAGAGAAGTACACCGGGCCCGATGGTATTTCCAAGAGATCATAGGCATATTTACCCTTGAATCCTGTTTTGACTCTGTCGCCGTCTATGGTCGTATTTGAAAGTTCCATGAACATTCGCGGTCTCTTCAGGGGATTCAGATCACGGTTACTGTAGCACATTAGGTCCCAGCCGAACGCCAAACACATGGCATTAGTTACTGTGAAGACGCCACAATTGTACATATCCCCTTGCCGAGGGCAACTCGGACAATTTTTCATTTTCGTCTTCTCCTCCTTCTTGGCCGACCATTCTGAGTACACTGACCAAGAATCCTTTGCCTCCTCATCATTTTCTACAATCTGTGACAGAAGGATATCCCAAATTGCGGACAATGGCCACAGATCAACATTCCAATCAGTTTGCTCTAAGCTGTCAATGGCAAAGACGTAGCGCTGCTTCGGAGCTATTCCAAGCAACGAGTAGTGCCCATGCTCACCAAGATTAGGGTTGTGATATGGAACGAAGAAGAAATCCAAATTCAAGAACTTTTCTCCCTCACATTTGATCTGCTTCAGGAAATCAAAGCCGTCGATCCAACTGTCGTTGTTGACATTCATTTGCTCGAAGTCGTCGGTGCTAACAAATACGCAGCTTGGAAACTCGGTAGCTGCAGGAATAGCCGTAAGTGCATTTGACGCTGATGGTGGCGCAATTTGGCCGTACATCGAAGCTGTCTTTGTCTTTCTTGGATTTGGCTTTCGCGGAGGTGGCTCTTCAACTTCACTGCTTTCGCTTCCTCTGCCAGCTTCATCACTTTCGCTTCTTTCGCCCGCTTCTTCACTTTCGCTGCTTTCACTCCGGCCACTTCCGTCACTTCCTCCGCCTGTTTCTTCACTTTCGCTGCTCTCGCTGCTCTCGCTACTCGGACCAGCTGGGCGGCGTGATCTATTAACATAGTCACAGATAGACTTCCTAGATGCGATTGACAATTAGCTCATGAGTCGAGTGAAATGGAGAAAGGTCAAATGTGATCAAGCGCCAAGATATTGGGAAGAGCGCGACGGAGCACGAGCTCTCAGCTTACATATACTGGACTATAATATCGTTGGTAAGGACTGGATATATGATTGTGTATGTCTTCTTCAACTCATCGTCTGGATTTTCGTAACCATCAATAAGGCCTTCAACATCAAGAAAAGACATGGGGCCTCTTTTGAATTCCTTCTTCCTTGTCTTGGTCGTCAAGTATTTGGGATTTCCTTGCTTGATATCCCTGACATCCCGTAGGGCTGAATCAAACTTGGCTTGGTCGTCTGCGTCGAGGTCATTAAATTGTTGTCTCCCTATATCTCGTAATTGTTTGTCCCAAAGGAGGGTTCGCCGAAATACTTGACCCATACTGAGGCCGCACTTGTGCCAAATCAAGAGTCGAATTAATGGCAATAGCTCCAGCTTGAAAATCTGGAACGTCTCACTTTTATTGTTTAGATACAATAACCATTTAATGTCACTGCCGTTTTCAGCGACCTTCTACTGAAGCCGGGCAACCATAAGCGAGGACAAAGGCTGTATGTAAACAAAGAAATCCACGCCCTTGTTATCGCGGCATTTCTTTGT
This sequence comes from Cadophora luteo-olivacea, assembly GCA_026120085.1. Lineage (NCBI taxonomy): Eukaryota > Fungi > Ascomycota > Leotiomycetes > Helotiales > Ploettnerulaceae > Cadophora > Cadophora luteo-olivacea. Next base: position 45,613 of record JALRMC010000041.1, on the reverse strand, counting down.
CTGATTACCTCAACACTCTACCAAAGAAAACCATACACCAAATTTGGATCCTCCTGACCTGAATTTCCATAACGACGAAGTCCTCCTCTCCCCATTTGCGTGGAGGATATCACGTGTGCTAGCAATGTGCGGAAGATGTTCCGAGACATTACACCGACATTCACGTTCTCAAGTTCCCCCCTTCTTTGCATGGCTCACGACCTCACAAGCTCCTCAGATCCTCTATCGCCATTGGATCTTAAGCTTACGCCAATACCGACCGATTGGAAGTATCGTCGAGCGAACAGCCCCGCGATTCCCTTGAACGCATCACCACAACACGCTACCGCGACGCGACCTTGATCAATACGATGCCAGCGACTTTGGTATCTCTTCCGATGGAGGTAGGAGAGAAAACATATGTGTTGGTATCACTCTATTTCGTGATATCACGTAGTGAGGGTGACGCAAGTGGCAATATTCGTAGTATTATTCGTGCGCGCAGAATCAAGGTGAGGAAGAGGAGCCTCGAGCTATATGCTCCATCTCTCTTAAGACCTAGCTCCAAAGGGGAAGTCAACTCACGTGGAGCAACAATATGATGATGTTTTGGGCTCTCAACAGGTCGTGTAGAACTTGCCAGATGTCCCCTGTGACCACGCAATCATTGGGAACTTGCATGAATCGTGCCTTTGACCCTTCAGGCCTACAGATCTATGGGAACGGGGTGTATGGTCAGAGAACGGTATATTTGTCATGGTCATACTCGTCAAAGCAATACTCTTAACGCCTGTTTGATTCTGGCTTCCCTGGCAGATGTCATGCGGCTAAATACGACCACGCCGCATTTGACATATGATTATCTTCAAAGTCCTCAGATCACTGGTTCCGGCTCAGCTTCTAGCTTCGTAATTGCTCGTATACAAACTGTTGTTGAAAAGATGTTTTTAGTGATCCTTCGCTAGCTCCCGTCGTCTGAAGTTTGAATGCAAGCGTCCTACTTCAAAGGCTGCAACCAGAGAACCGTATTGTACGGACATGAAAGCAACGAAACTGTGGGGCTTGTGCTGTACTGTAGAAGAGCGCCGGGCAGGATATCACGTCTTCAGCCTCCTGATTTTGAGGCAGTAGTACAGTTCTCCATGCAGGCCCAATCGTGATGGCACGCTCAAAAGTACCAAAGTCGTACGCCCTCAATCAGATACTGTTGTACATCTGCTTCTTAGCAACATCGCTCATAGCTGTGATCTTCCTCATCTACATCAGAGCGACCATTTGCAAAAGCTATGTCTAGTTATCCGTCATAGTACTATTCCATACTATACAGTCAGGTTCAGCGCTGTATGATATATAACTGATTCCTATAGCTAACGTTTGTTATTATACTCGATATCTGCGAGATTATTATTATAGTTAATTATAGACGTACGATTAGTCGTATCTATTTTAAAGCTATAATATCTCGAAAAATAATTATGATAGAATTGCTTATCTAGGCTATCTTCTCTATACTCTTCGAGGACTTGGGAAAGCACAGCTTGAATTATGTTAATAAGGCTGGCCCTTAAAGAATGTATGTATAGTACTGCCAGATTGGTGCTGGGTTGGTTCTCCGTTCCGCCCCTGATCATATAGAGCAACAGTTGGGTTAGGCGGAACTAATAACAGCAATCAGATCGACCCTTTTGGTATTTTCGACACTGGCATCTGTGTCTTGTTGTTCAGGCTGTACATGCTGTCGGAAAACAGAGAGGAGAAAAAGAAATGTCATGGGACTCTGACAGGCTGTGGCCTTCATTGGTGACCAAAATGAGGCTTTGGGAGGTACCAGGCTGGTCTATACCCGATGCTTTACATTCCCGGGATTCTGGCTACGGAACATGTCAGCTGCATGTCGAAGCCAGCCACTGAATCATTCGCTAGCCTGATCTTGAATGTGCCCACGTCAGAGGCTTGGCAGGCAGACAGGAGGACGTGGCAAGGCTCTTAGGATTTTGGCTATGGTCTACTGGAGAAGACGTGCGCAAATAAAGAATGCTTGAAGTTCAGAGGTGGTCTTGCGGTATGGAAATGGTGTCACAGTAGTAAGGTGCCGTGGCTGGCTATTGTCCAATCTGGGCGTGTGGCTGTTGCTGTTGCATGCTTTGGATGGCATTGGGCTGCCTTGATAGGCCGGCCATCATGGAGGCTGTGCTCAGCGAATGGTTAGGACGAAGGCTAGGAACTTCACCGGCTGGCGACAAGTATTGTTGGAGGAGGGAATTAATCCATACTTGAATCCAATCATAAATGGAATAGTTCAAAGAAAACCCAAGCAGTGGCTCAAAATTCTCGTGCACCGTTTGAACAGCAGGAGAAATTAGCCACTGAGCTCTGCTGGTGGTAGATGCCCACTGCGGGTCTGAATAACAATATAACGGGTGGATGTAATTTTGAATTGTGGGTGGAATATGTACTTAGGATAATAGAATAATACAATTGGAACAGGGAATGTTGCATACACTCGTGTTGCGTCTGCATTTGCTGCGGCAAGCAATCCAGCGAAACAAATATCAAACCATGGTCTCAATGATTTCCAATTTCTGATATTCGTATCCGTCATACACCAAGGAATATGATTGTTAAAAACCCAAACGCGTCCTACTTCTGAGTAAGCTCGGGATGGAAGTCCTCTACTCTAGCCTTATGCCAATCTTCTCTCTCCAACCAGAGAATTTCAATCTACATCCGGCAAAATTGTCCCTGCTTCATGCCGTCGTAGCACGAGACCGATCATTGGGACAGATACAACCATAAATACTGCCCAGAAGATCCTTTACATGACCAAATGCACGTTTTCTCGTGTCTGATGGCAGCTCCTGGATCCCCATGCTCAATCCGAGACCGGTATCGATAATGCCAGGTATCCATTGGGGCATCTGATCAGACGGAGGTTCCCAAGTAGACACAATAATATACATAATGAATAGAGAGCACCCTATATGCCAAAGCGGTCTTCTAAAGCATCAGTTAGCACGTTAAAATGTTATTGTTGATTGGGCTGGCCCACTTGATCAATTCCCGTCTGTCCCTGTTAGACAGGTCAACCAGAACACCAATTCCGATGACTAGTAACCACGTCGAAAATAACCTTCCAGCGTTGTCAGACTCCGAGGTTTAGATGATTAGGAAAAGACAATATCTTACAGGAAAAACACCATTTTCCATTCTTTGTCTTCTCGAGAAATTTGTCCTGCGAGAAACGTAACCGGTGCCAGAATCACGGCTATCCAGGCTATGTAGGATAACAAGCAACTTCTTCTACCTTGTTTCCTCGACCGCTGAGGAGCGAATTCCAATTGCATTTCTTCCGCATGTCGCCATCTCCTGTCGTTCCTCTGTTCATTTTCGAGCTGGCCGACCGGATCAGGTATGCTATTGAGTTGTTCATCTGCGGCGTCTGGTACAGACATTGTGTCCAGACCTCAGCTATGGTAAGAAAAAAATTATTCGATCTCACCGAGATGAACGGAGGAGACGGGTTGTTTGATAATAGGGATCGAGATTGTGAAGATAGAAGAATGGAATAAGGAACAGGTCTCGCTGCGCATTCATGAACAAACAGCGTGAGACCTGGAGCTGTGAGAGATGCCATGCAGGTTCAGCTGGGCTGTGCAAAAGGTTTCCTGCTGTCCAGGGCGTTTTAAAAAATTGTTGGTGTGCTGCACAGCCAACTCACAGTTGTGGTTCGAAAGCCAAGTCACACAGCCTCGCCCCTCAGCGCCCGCATTCTCACCTCGAGCAATGTGCGCAGTATTTCCAAACGTCTCCTCACCATCCCCGCCGTGGAGGTAATCTCTGAAGAATCGAAAGCGATCTCTTCGAACTCCGACCAGTTGTGTTTGCCTCAGATCACTACTCATTTTATACATTGCCTGTGTTTCAGCGACAGAAATTTGGTTTGTGAGGTTACAATAGGTCGAACCCGATAATGGAGGGCGATAAAGATCGCCACGAGGATTCTGTAGGTCTCTCTACAACCAACAAGATATGGACGGTCGAGATTGTACTAATGACCTTGAAAATTTAGAACAGCGGCAAAACCAGTCGCTGCTCATTCTCGTCACTGATAAATGAGTTCGATGACCAACCAAAGGTCTCTTCGGGACCGAATTTCATTCCTCGTAGGAGCTTGCTGGGATGGCTTAGGGGAAAAGAAGATCCCACAAGAGCACTTCTAAACTTTGACAGCTCTGATGAGCCATCGGAGTCGAAATACAGGAAGGTATTCAGGTAGGGAGTTCTCATCGTTGCTTAGAAGCCAAAGGAGACTGACTGGGTGAAGTATCCTAATGGCAATAGGAAAATTCTCGTCCCCGCAAGAATTGTTACAGTGCTTGTCAGCGAGAAAGCAGGAAGAACCACCTTATATCTGGGTTGACGCAATATGTATCGACCAGTACGACTTCAAAGTGAGAGCACCGAAGCTCGCGAGAATGGCAGCCTTGTACCACAACTCCCAAACAAATTTCCTGGCTCATGCCCAAAACCTTCATGAGCAGAAAGGTCCAGGCAAAATAAGTGCACGTAGAGTGGGAAGGGTATCAATCGGAGATAGTGGCCGGGTTTGGAATATGCCTGAAGATGCTGAAAGTCTAGACAGTCGAAATGGAATACACTTGAATCCCGAGCAACCCTCCCAAAGATACAGGGAAGGCAAATTATGGGCAGATAGACCTCTAACGAAGTGGGCGATAAATGCCATGTCTTCCCTTGCAATGGGCGGAACTTCAATCTGGCTGATGCATTCTGCGGGAATGAATAATCCGAGCGCAGCCATGCGATGGGTGAGTAGGAGAAGCCCTTTGATTTGCGCGAGCGTCCACGATGGCTGACAGGAGGGTAGAATAATGAAAAAGCTACGAACCACCTGCCCCAATTCCTCCAACACGACCTTGACGTCCCAAATTGGTCAATTTTCACCATCTTCGCAGCTTCCACTGTCCTCTTCACGGGTACTACTTTCCTCTGGGCTGCCAGTCGAAGACCGAATCCTACCGCCAAAGCACTGGCTTGCATGGTGGCAATAACTGGTTTCATCATGTGCATCGTCGCCGGGTTTGGAGCGGAGGAGACCGTGCTCGCAGGACTGCCACTGAGCATTTCGATCGGCATCCTGGTGAGCTGTCTCTTTGAGAAGAAGCCTGGCCAGGGGGGGGAAGTTCTTGATGAGAAGAGAGCATTGTTCTTCGATGTTTGATTTCTCTCAGCTTGAATTTGCTTCAATGCCTGAATATCGTGTTGGTGCCTGCTGGTGAAATGGTGGGAGGGGAAATCTGGTGAAGTGACACTCATTTATGTATTCAGATTCTTCTTCTTTAGGGAGCATGACTAGTACTCTTGAACAAGATGCGTTTCTTTGTCCTAATGCGCCGTACCAAGTCCAGTGATTCTATCGCGCACTTGTGCCAGATCTTCACGACGACCAAGCCTGGCTGTTATTGAAACCATATGGCTCGCTTGGTATAGCTGCGTGATGCAAGGCAGAGGCAGATGTTCCAGACCAGTAACATTGTCGAGTAGATATTTCCTTCATATTCAGCTAGCTCCTCAGGAGAGTCTTCTCTAGATCATCCCACCTGCCATTTCGAAAAGAATCCAGCTTTCGCAGCTCCCCAAGCCAGGTCTTGAGGTCTTCTTTTTCGTCCGATTGAGGATCACGCTCTTCCATCAGGCACAGGGCCATCGTATACTCGATGAGGGCATCGTAAATCCATTTGCAGTCCTCTGCACCATCCAGCATATCTCGAAGGATTGCCAGCTGTCGCTCGACATACTCGACTCTATCATCGTTTGTGAAGTTCGGTGTGATGGTGGCATGGCCAACATGGTCTATCAACGTGGTCATTAGAAACTGGTAATAGAACCAGGCCGATTGGGCGTATGGATATGAGTCCGTGTACATAGCAGAAACGATGAGTTCGAACTCTAAAACATATTAGCTCTGGCTATTCCAGTGACAGGTAGCACACACCATCGTCCAAGAATTGTTTCCTTGCAGTAGCATCGGCGTTCCTCTCGTCTAGGAGTCGTGGTATCAATTTGCTTCGCCGATGCCAAGCTGAGAAATTTGACAGGCCTTTCGGCGCATGGATCATCTTCGTTGTATATTCGAACTCTGATTCCACCATACTTTGGCCATCCAGCTTCTTGCTTTCTAGCTCAGCTACGACCATCCGCCGATATCCCCATCCATGGAAATTTCGACTGTCCCTCACCAGCATCTTTCCTACCAATCCGAGTTCCCGTTTCCACAGCTCCTTTGCGACAGCTGGGTCCAACCTCTCGTTTGCCTGCTTGAGAAGCCACAATCGGTAATTCCACAGCCAGTAGCATTTCGGGTATTCCATCATAATTGGAAACAAAAATTCCAGATCTGCCTTTATCAGGTCAAGAGTTGTACCATTCTTCCCATGAGTCTGGGAGCTTGGGCTCTGCGGGGTCGTAGTCGATGCCGCGGGCGGCGCGGATATAGAGGACGACGAAGTTTCGGATGAGTCCTTGATAGTGTCGCTCGGTGAAATATTCTGCGACTCCGTCAAGGGCGATAATGAATCCGAGGGTTTGGAGAATAATCCATAGATTAGCAAACGTCTGCGGACGTTCCATATTGTATAGTATTCAGGGTTCTTCTTGAGGAGCTTCGAGGTAAGTTCCAGGACTTCGAGGGTATACTGGCGCTCTGCGACCTTTGTTGATGTTAGAAGATACCCCAATTATGCGCGAAGGAGCCTACCTTTACTCTAATCAGCTCTTCCAGCTCTTGGTATTTGAGGATCTCCTTCTGTTCCGCTATCCGCTGCTCGTCCGTTCGCTGACCAGTCGTCGCGGTTCGTGAGACACCATGCTGCCGTAGAAATCAGCCCAGCTTCCTCTTCGGTATCGCGGGTATCATACGCTTGCCATGTTCAGGGCTGCGGTCGGTGATTACCAAGGATGAAGCTGGAGGGGTTGTTGGATTGCGATGCCTGCTTGGAGTTGAAGTCCAGATATGGCGAGTCAGCAATCGGATTGCCGAGCTTCAACTGACTCGTGGCTTGGCACGTCCAACGTCCTTTCTACTTCTGCCCCTGGTCTTCGGTCATCTCTCAGGTCTCAGGTCTCCTACTGCCCTTCTTATTTGATAGCCCAACCACAATGAGATGCTGACTATCCCAGTATTGCTAACATTAGGTAGTACGGCGACACCACAGTATCCCGAAGTATCATTTACTTTCGAGCCTTACCGTGGCCCTCGCCGGCACTCAAGACCGGTCAACATTCTTTGAACACGCGAAGTATAGAGGACTACCTGTTCTCGAACTCTCCTTTCTTTGCCTCAACAGCTCTCCTTCAATTCTTACTCGTTTGGCTTCCCTTCATTGTTTTGTTCCCGCGGGAAGAGTCGATATTTCGTAATTCCGTCGTAGTATATCGTTAGCGGCTGGGCCATTTCTTTCTGCCCGTCCTCATGGATACTAGGATCGGCAAGATCTCAACCAGGAAACGATACTATAAAACGGACTCATACTACAATGACTCCTGCTCTGCCCCCAAAATATCAGCCGCAGATGACTTCGGACGGAGGTCTTTTCACGATGCGGGTAAGAAGCTCGCAGCATTCGTGTTGTAGCAGATACTCATCTACTACGATGCAGTGCTCGACTTCTTCGATATACCCTACCACAAGTCCTCATATGTCGAGGCAGAAGGGCCCAAAGGAAAATTTGCTGATGCTACCGAGTTTCTTCTACGAAAGCCAAGTAAGCCAATAGCCATCGCTGGCCAGTACGACGGACCATCCGATACTGAGAAAAGAGCTCTCTCGATATCAACCCTGCCTCGGATCAATCCTCGAACTAACAACTTCCGTCGTCGCCCCTCATTGAAAGCCTTTGCAAGTTCAAGCTCCGCAGGATCCTTTCGATCGCCTGACAGATTTCTGCCAAGGAGACCGACTCTTGATTCAGCTATCGAGAGCTTTCGTACCGGCAAGGATCCTCGAACTTTGACGACTGACGAGAAATTATTGAGACATAAGGATGCAAGCCCGGATGCTTTCAACCCGCGTCGACGAGTAACGTCTCCAACACCCAGTGCAAATCGTCCCGTGCCTCGGCGAAACTTCTCAGGAAATCGTAGCGGAAGTGGAGGTGGGAGTGTTTTGACCTTCCAGCGAGATCCTAATGCTGCCAACGGGGAACGACAAGTCAGTGTGGGTACAATCTGGCGAGTGGGTGGCCTTGCTCCTATCAGTGGTGTTTCGAATGGTAGAGGAGGGCTGATCGGAAGTGGGACAAATGCACCTCTCTACACAACTTCGTTCACCGCTAAGCCACGGGCCGAAGAAGACAAGGAAAGACACGAGAACCGACTTGCTGAAGCTTTAGAGCTGGATAGAGTTGGCAGAGTATTCGAGTTCCGAGATCCTGCCACTTCGCCACTGAAGGTTTCTGTAGATGAGAAGGGAACGTCGTCTGCAAGAGACCTCAAAACTTCTTGGCTGGGGACTGAGTGGGTTCTAGGCGGTCTCGATCGCAAGTTATCTGTAGCCGACGAGTCTCGGAACTTGCCATCGGCCCCTTTCAAGGTCCTAGATGCGCCAAATCTCCGAGACGACTTCTATTGCTCGGTACTTGCATATTCAAAAACATGCCATACCCTTGCCGTTGGGCTTGGCTCCATGTTGTACGCATGGTCAGAAATGCAGGGTGTCCATCTTCTCAATGCAGGGACAACGAACGGATCATGGCTTACTTCTCTAGCATTTTCCTCGACGCAAGGCAAAAAGAGCATTCTTGCCTTTGGCAAGTCCGATGGGTCACTAAATCTTGTCTCTCTTTACGACAGCATGCTGCCTCGGTTTGAAGTTCAGCACCCATCTCCTATTGCATGCCTGGCGTGGAGGCCGCAGGTAACCACACGTCCGTCGCGATGTCCATTGACTCCTAATCTATCTGTTCAGACCGAGGATCTTCTTGTTGGCGACGAGATTGGCAATGTCTACTACTATTCGGTGGAGTGGCCGCAAAGCTGGGAAGTTACTCGTAATGGATGGTCTGGGTCTATGACTCTTCTCGCTCGAATTTCTGTCCACTCCCAACAGATCTGTGGCCTCTCATTCTCGTGTGATGGGAGTCTCCTTGCCACTGGTGGCAATGACAATCTTTGTTGTCTGTTCCGAACTAATGAAATACTCCATAGGACTCGAGAAGAAGCTCAAGGTCTCGAAGAGGTCTTCATTGGGGCAGATGGAACACGACGTGTACATACACTCGCCGGGCGAGGTGGGGTAAAAGAAATCAAGCCTGGTGCTGAGAAACATCGCTGGATCCATGGTGCCGCTGTCAAAGCGATTGCGTTCTGCCCCTGGCGTGATGGACTTGTTGCAACCGGAGGTGGAAGCAACGACAAATGCATACACTTCTTTCACACCACATCTGGAACTTGTCTCGCTACAATCAGTGTCGCAGCACAAGTTACTTCGCTAATCTGGTCAACCACTCGCAGAGAGATAGTCGCCACGTTTGGCTATGCCCAACCCGAACACCCATACCGTATTGCGGTGTTTTCATGGCCAGAATGTAAACAGGTGGCGGCTATTCCTTGGGAGGGGGAGCATCGTGCGCTGTACGCTATTTCTTATCCAGGAGGTCCCAATGAGAGCCAGAGCCAGACTAGCAGGGAGGGAGTTCGCAGTCTAAGCCGCACTGCGACCGAAGGCTGTATTGTGGTAGCTTCAAGTGATGAAAGTGTCAAATTTCATGAAGTCTGGGCCGCTGGACAAAAATCGACAGTAGGTGGTGAGGGGATGCTGGGAGGCAGCGACATTCTCGAGGGACTCGAAGGTATCGATAAGGAGGGAGACATCATAAGGTAGTTATATGTCGAAATAGCGTGTCCGGCGAGGGCGTGCTCGAAGCACTCATGAGTAACATGACTCCTGGCAGTGACGTCGCTTCGGGTTGAGATTGAACGATACCAACAATACAATTATAACTTCTCTATCCTTGTCCAGTAAAGTGTCAACTAAAGCTTGAGCCTTTTCTTCTTTATTCAGCGACAGCGATTTGCTGGCTGTTAGTCTACGAGCGGGAGAATACTATGCACACAATCTGGTCACCTTCGTCGTTCCCGACCTGAAGATCTTCTTCCCAAATTGCCGAGTTTCGGCGCCTCAAACGCTCGCCTCGAATCGGCATTTGTGATGCCTCAACAAGCCCGTGTGCCTCCATGAAGCGTCTCTGCATGAGAAAGATCTTCCTAAGGATCCAGATTCGGAACGATCATAAGAGCCCCCAGCATCATCGGCTAATCTCGCCAGTCCCACCAGGTCCCTGGCTACATTGCATAATTTTCCATCACACCCGGCCATTTTCCAACAAGACGAGTTCCCAATAATGTCTCCCGAACTACGTGCCAACTCTTCACGGCGGTCCATGAGCCTGACACGTATGCTGCGTTGGCTCAGCCCTATACTCCAACTCCAGCATATTAATACACGGGAACGCCTTACTCGCAACCTCAATCGCCCTCTCAACTTTCTCCACAATCTTCTTCTTCTGCTCTTCATCGTCCAGATGCGTCTTTTCCATTAAGACAACGAGTTTTTGGAGCGAGGGGAAATATCGTAGGTCTTTGAAGTTGTAGCGATAATCGCTATGTTTATTCGTCGATAGTTGTTGAACCATACATCCACAGTCCTCTATGACATGATTCGGTGCTAAGCGATAGCCGCCGCGCATATGGCCGGAGCTTGGGTATGGGTAATAGGAGGAGAGACGGGTGCTTTGTCGGGGACCGAGGACGATGGTTTTGAGGTTTGCGCGGACGAGGGGTTCGGCTACTCCTGTGGGAAGGTAGAGGTGTTAGTTGACGATTCCATAAGGAAGATGATTGAGAGGCGGATGGTGATGAGGGCTAACTTACTGAAATTCATCAACCATAACTCATCAACCTCAAAGAATAATACACCATCTTGCCATTCATGTCCTGAAAATACTGTCCGTACAGGTTATGACTTCGAGTCGTGACTTGGTTTGCGTCGTCATCTTTGCGGTAGAGATACTCGTAGCGAGATTCTCGACAGATCTGGAGGACGACTGGTGTTTCGCGGGGTTCCATGAATGTCGCCATAGGTCGGTGAGTGAGGAGTTTGCCCTGGATGAGCATATGTGGGTCAGGGTTTAGAAGAGCCCAGATCTGGAGGCGGATGTTGACTGGCTTTTGGATGTGTTAGTAGTGACTGTGATTAAGAATGGGGTGCGGAATGGAGAAATTGAGTTTTCAAAGAGATGAGAGATGTCAGGGAGACTTACCAGCAAAGAAAACAAGAAGAAAACCTGCCATAGCTGCCCTTTCCTCCAATGATATCTTCTCATTCCCAGAGTCCGCCATCCCTGTTTGATAAGGTCGCGTCTTTGTTTTCGATGAGCAGCTTGCTCTGCCTCTGCTTGCAGGACCTGACTAGGAAGTTTCAAAGTGACCATAAATGGACCCTTGAAGCTATCCTTGAAACTCACTTTCTCTCTAGGTGGCACGATTCTCAACTTCTTTGTCGGCTGTGATGTCTCGTTCTCTTCGTTAATTGATCTTTTCAGAGTCCCCGACCCCTCGGGCACTGGCTCAATGGAAGGAATTTTTGATGTGATTGTCAAGCGAATACTTCGTGGGTAGGACATATTGACAGTTGCCATTATGAGTTGAGATCCCGATGAATCTTCGAATGAAAATGAAATGTTTGTATGAGACAACTTAAATACGGAATTGAGAGGTAGATTATTATTTGAGGACTTGGAATGCGATGATGTCGTTCGTGGGATAAGCGAGCGCAAAGGGGGACCGGCCTGGCGGGGGAGCAGGTGAGCTATGGGACCTAAGCGTTAGTCCACCCTCGAACTTTGAACCTTACACACTAAATATGCGATCATATAAGAGGAAATCTGTTTGGATGGCTGAAAACGAGTTGCATCATAGCCGTCTCCGCTTTGGTAGTGACGCTGCCCCATAGTATTGTAGCAAGTGTGATCATAATATTATTCTCCTCTGCTTCAACTATACAATCCTTACTTTGATGACTCCTGGCAGCAAACTCGTAGATGCTCTCATTTCTGCGGGTTTCAGCTCCGTAATCCCTTTCTCCTCCTGGTGCCTGAAAACTGCCACCTTGAGGACATGTGTCGGCCTGTTTCTAGTGTCCCACCGCAAGTCTAGATCCAGAAGTCGAGACCAAAGTTTGTTATCAGAACCCATCGGTGTACAAGTAGTTTTTTTGACTATCTATACATGAACATTGAGTGTCGACCACGACGGCCATGCTCCTGTCTCTGTGACTTTCCCATCCTTAGATGGCTTCTCACTCATCATCACTTCCTGAATGGCTCGCAGAAGTTGTCATCTCTTAACCTTTCCATTGGAATCTAACGCCAAAGCAAAATTTCCCAAATTCTTGACTCTTTCCACCTGCGCAACCGTAATATCTCTCCCCCCACTTAAAAACCTCTCAGCAACCAACAGCAACAGCGCACGCAAAGTATAGTTCGCATCATTCCCCGAGGTATGGAATCCCTCCAAAACGGACCCAGACCGCGCCAGCACATTCTTCAATTTTAAATTTCCTCTTTTCGGCTCCTCTGTTGCAGCACCTTCAGCAAGTTTCGCCGTATCAATGATTCCCACAATAGAATTCTCCAAATCAACACCAAGCTCCCTCATTACCGTCAGATCTGGTCCAAATCCATGTCCAACAATCACGATATTGCGTGAACGATCTATGAGGCTATCCAGGGCTGGCTTGAGACATGCCAGAGAGGAAGCCACGTCGTTGTGCCGAAGAGAAATCGCCTTTCTTCTAATCGTCTTTGGGACGGACATCCACCTACGCCGATGTTGTATGTTTTGAGCACATCGACGCCTAATATTGAGGGACTTTGGAGGTCTCTTGTGTCGAAGATAGAAACACCGGCTGACACTCCCCGTGGCTTGCTGTCTATTCTGCCGGCTCTGATGGCATCCACAATTGCGTTGGTACCCCCAAAGTCAATGGCGACGAACACAACATCGGAATGACTTCCGTACCTTGAGGAACCAAATAAACCTACTGATGTCGGATATAAGCATTTATCCCATGATTCGCATGGGGATAGTGACTTACATGTGTCCCAGGCAAGATACTCTGTCGATGTAGCGCAGTTGTGAGATTTCGAGAGCTGGGTCTGGGGTATTTGTGAGGATGCCGTCCGCCAAATGAGCGGCGTATTGTTGACTTCCAGCTCTTCTCGAAGGAAACACGGATACATGACTTTTCCAATTCGGATGGATATCGTTTGTGTAATTTGCTACCATTCACTGTTGGCTGCTTGACGGTACTACGGCGATCTTGACTTGATGCCGAGGGTATTTCATATAAAGGTATCTTGTAGGAACTGTTTGCGGGACTGACAATGCTGAGGTGTGTGGAAAACTCGAGTGTATACTTGGACAGTGTGGTTCGAGAGTGCGAGCTTACTACTGATAGCGCGTGTCTGGTGTGTGGCTCGAGAAGCTTTCCGTCTTCAAACTCGATGGAGCTATCTTAGCTGTGGTGAGTATCAATAGCCTGAGCTAGAGATTTTGACTCATTAAAGGGCCCGAACTTGCATCCGATTCCTCCACTCCTCACTCATATACATTCTTTTTTTTTGCTTTCATTTTTGTTGAGACTATTGTTCGTTCTAAGTGATAATGTTACTTTTATCTTCGCTATGTAATCAATTGGTATCAATTTAGCCAAGAGACAATACATGGCAATCATTATCATGCAAATCTCGTCTCTCTAACAATTCAAGAGCAGGATATCATTTCCTCACTATCATAACACGACTCTTCCAAGCCAACCAACCGCACAAGTACACCTTGTGGACGCGTTGGACCCTACTGTACTCTTTAAACCTTCACCTCCCCCTCCTCACTCGTGCTCTGATTCGCCAAATCCACCTTCGTCTTACGGAACTTCCTCGCACTAACGCCGTTCTTAAACAAAATATCAATCTCCGCAAATGTCCTCCCCTTCGTCTCTGGCAGTCTGAAGAACGCCCATACCAACCCAAACATCATACAGCCACCATAGAAGAAGCCACTCTTCGCGCCCCAGTCCCAAGCAGCTCTCTGCACCATTCTTGGAACAAGCTGTCCGTAGATCAACACATTGACGTTATATGCTGCTCTTGCCAAGGCGACGGACTTCTGTCTGAGGAAGTTGGATGGGATCTCAGTGACGACGGTGTAGATGATAGGGCCACAGGTCATGAAGAAGACGAAGTATTCGATGAGCAAGATGACACCGATGCCGTAGGCGAGGTTGGTGTGCTTGTTCGTGTCGCCGATACCGATGAAACCAATCAGGAAGGAGGTCGACATCATGAAGAAAGTACCGCTCAAAATGAGTGTTCTGCGTCCGAATTTCTGGACTAGGAACCATGCGATCACGACACCGATGATGGCAAGACTGTATTGGATAATTGCGAAGTTGAAAGCCATGCTGGTGGGAAGGCCGGCTTGTTGCAGGAAATACACGATGTATGAGACGAGCGGGACGCAGAGTTCCTGTACGACGTAGGTGAGGACGGTGATCTCGGTACGGCGTAGGTTGGTACCCTTGAAGAGGTCCCAGTAGGAGGATGTGGTGTGCATTTCGTTCTCAATGTTGATCGTATATGCCATCATGTTCAGAGTGTTTGCGAGTTCCTCCTCCGGTACTTTGGTCTGGAGTCGTCGGAGTGATTTCTCGGCGTCGGCGATGCGCCCTTTGCGGTACAGCCACCAGGGTGATTCGGGAGCGAGGAAGATTCCAATTGCAAGAGGTACTGGAAGCGCCCATTGGAGGGCGAATGGAATGCGGTATGCCCATTGGCCTTCCATTTGGAGGAAGCCGCGGAGACATCCGGTGCCGGTCAAGTATCCGATAGACCAGCACATCGAAACTAGCGAAGTGAGATATGGACGCAACACATTTGGCGTCACCTCAGATGCATAGGTCGTCGTAATCGTCTGGAACACACCCCAGGGTACCCCAAGTAAGATACCCGCGCCCATGTACATGTAGATACTCGAGGCAAAGAACTGGATGAAGATGAAGCAGCACATCAGGAAGAGACACCCCAGCATGACATAGCGATATCCGAAGCGATCGGCCAGGTATCCATTGATCAGGAGACCAATAATCTGACCCGCATTGACACCATTTGTGACTCCTGCTTGAATGGAAGCGGGAATTTGATGTGTGCCGTCGGATGTGAGCTTGCCGTAGCGTTTTTGGAATTCGGGGAAGGCGAAGAAAGCAGTCAGGAATGCTTTGTCGAAACCTTCCATAATGAGGGCGGCGGAGAACAGGAGGGACCAGCCACATGCTGCCGGGCTTAAAAATCGTTAGTGTTGGGCATTTGAAGTGAGGGGGTGTGGACGCGGAGAGTGGGGTGAGGATGGGAGAGGCAGGTGGGAAAGGCACTCACTATTTTCGCAAACCCTCCATGATGCTCATGGTGTGCTCATCGTCGGTAGCTCGCTGAGCACCCTTCAGAATATCCGCCGCTTCCTCGATATGTCTGTCCTCATCTTTCGTCTGGATCTTCGTCACGGATTGACGGTCCAGGTCCATCTCGGACTTCTCCCTCATGTCAGCCATTTTGACTTATCAGCTTATCGCCGTTTGTCGTATGTATGAAAAGAATCAAAGGATTGCGACTAGTGATTTATCGTGAGCCGTGTTGTTGTCGATCAGGGTCCTATGTGCAGAAGTTCCCGTTCGTACCTTTCAAAAACGTCAAACAGAAGAAGGGACCGGACGTGTAATATACCCAAGCCTGCAGTGGAGTTCCCGCCCTGTTGGGACCCAAATCTCAACCCTGCTATCTCGCCAAGCAAAACTTATATTGGAGGATAAATTGCCTCTCCTCGTGTCAGCCATGGCATGCATCCCCAAAGACCCCATCTGGAGTCCCCTCAACCTCTCACAGCTCTCCAAACCCCGCGTTACCCCGGGCCGAATACGCAACTCCTTGCAAACGCAATCCGGGGCCCTCTCTTTCCTGTCAGAACCCCAATGTACAATTGTGGGGTTCCAAACAAGTTTTCGTTTTTCTGGGGGAATGATACACCGTAGTCTTCGCTTAATGTGCTTTGTTTGGATGTAGGTGGGGATTTAGGTTCGTTTAAAGTTCTTGAAGGAGAGTTAGGGCCGGGATGTGCGGTAAGCCTCGTTTTCCTGGGTAAAAGTCTACCGAAATGTCGTGGAGTCAACCTTTTGGCGTCGCTTGGCTGGCTTGGGATGCACCTTGGCTGCTGGCTTGATAAGACCAAAACCGGGGGCTGATGAGAAATGAGGCGCGAAAGAGGCGTGAGCGACTGACGTGGAATTCAAAGGAGGCGCCGCTGCCAACCAAAAGGAAGGAGAAGGCGTGAGCTATGACTGGACCCTGGTCTCGATGGCTGAAATGCGAGTTGAGATTTGAGTGACATGACAAGCTCTCCAAGGAATCCAGGGAATCGGCGAGTAAGGTACGCAAGGCCTTTCCCTTGCAGGCAACAAATGCTCACTCGGTAACGTTTGCGATACGTCGGCTCGTGCATATCTGTGTTGTTATTAATCAATTTTTTTTTTTCAGGGGGAATGATGACCCGAACGAACTGTTTTTCTCCATCCCCGTTCTCTTTCTTCTGACTGGGTAGACCCGTTTCGTTCCAACAGTCAAACCCCACGGGGCAGATGAGCTTCCCAACTTTTGGTTCCTGTCTTCCGGCTTACCGAGACCAAACCCCCCTTTCTCCATTCTCCATAACTTCAATTCGAGTAAGGTATGTGGGGGAAGGAGAAAGGAATGAATAAGCCGGGGTAAAATGCACCGAAGATTCGGCGCGATGAGCAGCGATGTCACGTGGAGTGCCAAATCCTTCTGCTCCAGCTTCCCCATTCTTGGGGATCATCCTTGAGATGGATGTAAGCGTCATGGTGGAAGTGGTCTTGTGGCTTCATAAGAGACATGAGTCTCGAGTAGGTTGCCAGAAACTCAAAAACTGAATTGCTGTCAACACCGAGGCCGAAAGTCCGACGTATTGTTGAATTGACCCTGAATCACCGAAGCGAGCTGGATGTTGACGAACAGCGTCGAGACCCTGCATTGAGTTATATTCATCACGGGCAAGCCGGGCTCAACTCAGATCTAAGACTTCAGCCTGAGGGGACCCCACAGAACCGAAATACCATGGCGCCCAAAAATCTCAAATGGCTTCAGCCAAGCAAAGATGGCCTGTCTCACGGGACATCCTTCGGTATGCCGTGGGCACGAGGAGTCTACCAATCCGGACAGCAGTTCTCCATTACTGGGGACGATGGAAAACCGTATCCTCTCGACAGTAGGGAAAAAGCATTCTGGCCGGATGGCTCACTGAAATGGACTGCGCATTCAGTCGCTGGAGATGTCCTGTACTCGAACTCGTACATGGTCGAAGCGAGTCCCTCTGCCGCCCAGAAAGAAGAAATGATGTCCACGGTCAACAACAAAGTTGCTACCGTCTCAGGTCTTGAGCTCGAGCTTTCAAAGCCTGGAAGTGCCTCTCTGTTCGACAGATTGACTTTTCAAGGAAAAGTTGTGTCCACAGGTGCAACGATCATAGCCTCAATTAACAAACAACCCTATACAACCAAGATCAACTCGGTGGTAGTGGAAAATGCAACATTCTCCCGCATCGTGGTCAAAGTCTCTGGAGTCACGATCTCCTCTGCAGGCGAGAAACATCTGCCTTTCGACGTCCGCATCTACATCTTCCAGAACTCCAGCACTCTCAAGATCGTCCACTCATTCATCCATGATCTCGAAGCCGAACAGCCTTTGACAAGTCTCGGATTGAAATTCAGCGTCCCTCTGAAAGGTTCTGAGATGTACAACCGCCATGTCCGACTAGGAAGTTCTAACGGATCGATCATCTCGGAAGAAGTTCTTGGGCTTTCAGGCCTGCGATATGGTCCAACGACACAGAATCGCATCGATCAGACGGACGGTAAACACGTCACGCTGAAAGCAGATGAGTGGGTGAAATTCAAGACAGGCGCGGACATGCACAATGCGTTAAGCTTCGTGCCAACATGGGATGCATATACACTATCCCAATTATCAAGTGACGGCTTCACCGTCAAGAAACGGACGAAAGAGGAGTGCGCTTGGATTAAAGTGACTGGTGGTGGTCGAGCAGACGGAACGGCGTATGTAGGGACTGCGACTGATGGCGGTCTTGCAGTCGGGATGTCGAATTTCTGGGAACGGTATCCGACGCAGATGGATTTGAGCGGGTTGACGAAGGATGAGGGAGAGGTGATAGTGTGGCTATACTCCCCTCTTGCCGAGCCCCTGGACACGAGACCATTCCATGATGGATTAGGGATGGTTACGTATCCGAAGCAGTTGGAAGGATTGGATGTGACGTATGAAGACCACGAGCCTGGATTCAGTACCGCAAATGGGATTGCGAGGACCAATACTCTCTTCTTGAAACCATACACAGCAACACCTTCGCGTCAGGAGCTCCATGCTTTCTCATCCGCAGTGCGAGATCCTCCTCGCCTCGTCCCAGAAGCAGCATACATGCACTCAACCGGCGTCTTCCACGGCAGCTGGTCACCCTCCCACACCATCTCAAACTACACCCCGAGCGAAGGCGAGAGAGCAATCGAATCCAACCTCTCCACCCTCTTCTCCTTCTACACCAACCAAATCTCCCAACAGCGCTGGTACGGCTTCTTCGACCACGGCGACATCCAACACACCTACGACCCCTACCGCCACGCCTGGCGCTACGACGTCGGCGGCTTCGCTTGGGATAACAGCGAACTCTCGACTGATCTCTGGCTCTGGCTATACTTCCTGCACACGGGCCGTGCGGACGTATTCAAGATTGCCGAGGCCATGACGCAGCATACTTCTGAAGTCGACATCTACCATTCCGGACGCTTCAAAGGGTTCGGAACACGGCATGGTGTTCAGCATTGGAGCGATTCGAGTAAACAATTGAGGATCTCGTCGGTGGCGTTTCGACGGATCTATTATTATCTGACGGGAGATGAGAGGATCGGTGAGATCATGGAGGAGTTGTCTGGATCTCAGGGGGCGCTATTGACGCTTGATGCGCATCGTAAGGTGCAGGCGAAGGATGCGGATGCGTTGCCGGAAGGGTTTGCAATGGCGAACATTGGGCTTGATTGTGGGCCGCTGATGTCTTCCTGGCTTACGGCTTGGGAACGGAGGTCTCCTGGTTGGGAGAATTGTAAGTCCTTGTTGATGAAGTTACTTGCTGGTATAACGGCGTTATCGCATGGAATTGGCAATAATGCGATGTTGCTGAATCCTTCAACGGGTGAAGTGAGACCTGCTCCACCACCGACGCCGGATCATGCAATTTCGCATCTGAGTATGCTCTTTGGGTTTCCCGAGATTGTCGGTGAGGTTCTTGACTATGCAGCTCAAGACCCGGATTGCAAAGACACAATCTCAGCCTTCAAAACCAAGACATGGCTTCCATACTGCCGCGCCTACAATGCCGGTCCAGAAGTTCAACTCCAAGAATTCGGATTCGTGTTCGACGTCGGACTTGACGACTCATGGCGACAAAGTCACTCTACTCTCACAGCCGCTGTGGCGGTCGAAGAGAAGAGTGAAGAGATTGCGAGGATGGCGTGGGAGGAATTTGGCAGTGATGGGTATGGGAAGGACCATGACTGGACGATTGAGAAGCTGGACGATCATGGTGGGGAGGAAGCGAAATGGATAACGACAAATGAGGCGGCAAGATATGGTGTCAGTGCTTTGGCGAATTTGGCGAAGACTAGAGAGTTCCTTTGAAGTGAGGAGGAAAAGCAACAAGAAAAGGGAAGGAGGAGGTGAGAGAGACGGGGGGTTATGCCTATGAGAGAGAGAGAAGAAGGCTCGGAGTTGTGACCCGAGAGTGTACTGAAGCGAGAGGAAAGGGAAATATACGAAGTGCTGCGGATGGGCCAAGACGCGCTGCGCTGTTGGTTGTTGGAAGTGGCCAAGCATTGGGATATTTACCCCATGCAGACCCAAGCCACACGGCGAAATATACTTCCGCGCAGCAAGGTACATAAACAAAATTGATACATAAGCAATTGGATGTGTCGAATGTTAGAAATTGTATCGTGGATCGACTAAGGCCCTTATCTCGTTGTCGTAGCATGGTGCAGTCAACTTCCCTTCCCACGCCTGCGATGGGAATGCCCATCACGTGATCCCGTTGATATCTCTGCTCGAAGCATCGGGTATCGCCTTGGGAGAACATAGACGCTGCGTGGTTCGTTTCCAAAGAGTAGTCTGTATTGTGCTATAGATTTGGGTCTAATAGCTGACACAGGTCCCGATAATTTGGACATTTTTCCAAGCGAGGTTGTTTGTTTACTTTCCCACTTAACAACACAACATCCTCAAAGTGCCATCTTGGACTTTGAGAGCCTATAGACTGGTCTGACGAGGTAGTGCCGAATATACTCTCCGATGATATCATGTGAGTAGCTTTTGCTTTCAAGCTTTATCCACTAATGTGATGTTCACTGATAGTGACAATTCCCTAGCCGAGTCTAGCTCTGAAGTTTTATTTTCAGAAGGGTAGGACTGGATGTACATCTACATTGAATCGAGGAACTTGCTTTGTACCATATTTACAAAAGAGAATGCACTCTTTACTTCTCTCCTCCGTGCTCGCTTTCGCAGATGATGATCAAACCATACGCTGGATAAATTCACAATGTGTTTTTCTGTTCCTGAACCCACAACTTGAGCATGCTCCTATACAAAGCTTCCTTTAACCTCATAGTTGCCTCGTCAAGGTAAAGTATTCATAAAATGCCGAATATTGTAGTTTGGTACAAGCCTCTGTTTTTGTTGTCAGTACTCATGTGATATTTACAAGAAAAGAATCCGTGGGCTTACCATGCTGGGGACTGGTGTGACGCTATTGTCTTGCTCCAAATCTGCGGATCTTGCTATTTCAGAGGGCTGGAGGGCCTGTGGTCCCTGCTTCAGATGATGTCAGTAAGGAGCTTCGATTCTCATTGCCTGAGCACGACCCAAACTTACCTTGGAATGAACCACCCCGGAAGATGATTGGCCGTTGTGTCGTCCGCCGTGAGATCCCCTGATAGTAAAGTCCGGCTTCGATTCGTCAGCAAGTGATAACAAGTAGAAGATTGAGTTCGGATCAGAGTCAGAATACTTGTTACTTACCTCATATTCAGCTTCCGAGAGATACTGTGCCATATGGGCAGGCATTTTCAATCCAGAAAGAGTTCCAGCCAGTCTTTTCGCCTCGTAAGCTGCAAGCGCGTCCTGTTTCAACTACGATTAGTCATGTCCAGTCCAACCCCCAGGTCTTCAATCAATCAGAACAGAGTCCGAAAGATTGTGAACGTACCTTCACTTCTTTCGGTCTCCACTTCTCATCTTCTTCTCTCTCTGGAAAGACCATTTTGTCATAACCAGGCCACTCCCCACACAGTAACTCAACCTTCGGTGCGCCAATGGCATTCCAGATTGTAGAATTCCTCATAATTCCCTGGACCATCTGATCAACACCATCTTTAATATCCTGCAAACGCTTTACGTTGATACGACTTCTTCGATCGGACCTAACATGTGATCCGGGAATGTTCCCACGTGCAAACCAAATGTCGTAGGAGACCAGGACGGTGATTGACTTGAGAGAGCGGAAAAAATGGAGAGAGATGCGGAGCTCGTGTCCGTATGTTCCGGCGAGGCGGTTGTGAGGGATGACAAGGTGCTGGAGGGCGGAAAATTGAGCGTTACGGATGAGTGCTAATTGGTTGGAAGACGGGACAAGTTAGCTTTGGAGGGAAGACTTTGAGATGAGCGAAGTTGCACAGCCTGCTCTATCTGCCTGCTTTGGGAAAAAGGTGAAATGGAGAGATGGGGGCGGTTTGGGGGGGGGGGGGGGCAGGGGGGGGGGCGGAGTGATGTATGTATTCTTGGGCACTCGTGTTGAAAAAGAGAGTTCAATACTCACAAATCATTTTGCTGTTCAGATACAGATGATCCGTTTCCATGCGCATGTAGAACATCTTCACACCAGACATGTGAACGACCCTACATGACCTGAATAACACCACTTTATTAGCACATAGATTCTGCTGTTAACCTCTGAAAGTAACAAAGAGAAAGACAAAGGACTCACTGGTACATGCCATGATCTCTGGTAACCCCAACACGCGCCAGGAACTCGTACCGCGACTCCTTACACGTCTGAAGCACAGCTGGATACGTCCACTTCGCGTTCGCTCTACTACGTGTACTTGGGACTGGGGTGATAAGAGCCGGCTCGGGTGCGCAGAATCCCCAGATCTTGAGTCTCAACTCATAGGATAATTCTGGGAACAGCGTGAATGTCTTGGTGTTGTTGGCGCTCACGCCTTCTATGTACTTGTCATAGATTTGGCAATCTGCAAGGCGGAGATGGTTGAGGAGACGCTGGTTGGAGATGTGCAGTTCGACCATTGAGGGGCGCCAAGGGGTGGAGGAGGTAGACGCGGGAGCTCGAGGGTCAGCTACTGTGGGCTGAGAGGTACTAGGGTTTGGGTAATCGAAGGTAAGATCAGGTAGGCGTGTGCGTTTCGAGGTAGCCTGTTGTTGGTTCATAGTGGGATTGCTCTTGGTATTGTGCCTTCGAGTGCTGTGGTAGTCTGCCATTGTGTTTTGAATTGCTGTCGTTGACCGAGATACGAAGAGGTTGTAGAATTTTCAATTGCTAAAAGCTTGAAAAGGCGAGTATATATACGCGCTCGAGGCAGGAGTTCAGCCTTGTCAAGCAGCTCGAAAGAGGCTAGCGTGTCTGTATACCTTGAGTAGCTAGACCAGCTCACTGGTGTAGACTATTTGGGACCAAGCGAGGCAGGCATTCACGTTGTTTCAATAAAGGTGAGATCCTCAAGCACGCAACTAAGTATCCGTCTTTAGCCAAGCTTTATTAAATATACCACGCCCTCTATTGTAAATTCTCAGAGATTTCTGATGATGACCCTTGAATGAGATCTCAAGCAGGATCATAACCTGACGAAGCGGATCTCCCAAAAACACTCACCACTAGCTTTTTATATGTACATCTAAACTCCATCATCCCTCTCCAAACCTTCCCACTCCATATATTAACAAACGGCAATCAATTTATCAATCTATCAATCCATCATCCTTAAGATCTAAACATTACATTAAGTTGTTGTGGCCATCAATTAGCAATTCAACATCAGGTGCCGCTGAGCAAACCAAACCAAGCCACTACAGACACAATCTTACGTGACTTGAGCCGACCACAATTCCGGTCTTTCGCTGCTTTCACTTGTTACAAATCGTACGATTTGAATTTTTGAATTTTTTTGAGAAGAATGAAACGGTAAAAGACCAAGCGAGCTAAAGTTTCATAAATAAAAGAACGCTAAAAATGCATGTATGAATGATGCTATCACTATATCCCAACCCATTCAACTCAATCCAGTCGTTCCAATCCAAGCCAATGTGAGCCAGCCAATCCAACCGAGAAGCGCGAAGCGATGGTATTTCAAAGCCGACGTTCAGACTCCAGCTTGAGATTTTGCTTTTCATCTTTCACAATGTACTATCTACCCACAGTTTCGGATCCAAACGTGCAGGCAGGCAGCCAGCCATACCACCAACATCCCAAATGGACATCGGAGCGAACCTGTCCTCTAACCAGCCAGCCCACCTCACCAAGAAACGGAGAGAGGAGATGACCACTTCCTCCTTTACTGCTAGTCCTAGTCCTCATCCTACCCGCCAGCTCAAAATCAAATAGGAATACTCCCCACACTTCCTCCCTTGCCCTCAAGTCCAAACGCAAGGATAGCTTTCGCCGCACTCCCCATCCCACTCTGGGTTTGACTTTGATTTTGGCTCCTCGCTTTCTCCGCCTCGCTTTCAGCCTCCTTTGTAACACCATCTGGAAACCCCGAGACATCAGGCGTCGCAGGCGCAGAAGCCGTGTTGGCATTAGCTACCATGCGTTCTGTTATGCGGTCGATTTGCTGTTGCTGTTGATCCGTTTCGCTAAGTGCTTGTGTAGGAGACTTCATCTGCGCGGAATCATTGTCTTGTCCACGTTCCGCGCTCAGTGTTTCTTGCGGCTCAACAAATGGTAGCGACAGGGCCCCCGAAGCCGGCTCCTTGCTCTTCTCCTTCTCCTTCTCTTTTCCCTTTTTCGAATCCGCAGTCCCGTTTGAGCCCTTCCACCAACTTTTCGTCCCGATACCCGTAAACCCACTTCTCATATCGCTCTCTTCGAACCTCCCATGTCCAGGTGGCGCGTTAAGCAAGAATTCGGCTTCTGCTTCCTCATCCTCGAGTTCTTGATCATTTAGTTGTTGTGCGAAGATTTTCGACCGGGCATTCCCGCTTCGAGCTTCCTGCCCATCGACACCTTTGACCCACTTCACGCTGGCGATCATGAAGCTCAAGCCATCGTGAATGCCTTGGTAGCCATCTCGATTGAAGCCCCATTCGCGGCTCTTGATGCCGAAGCGAGTCAGGCTAGCATAACTTTCCAGTGCTGGGAGGACGAGGATCGTTACGTGGCAGTCGCGGTTCTCGGGGACTTCCATTGGGCCAGTAGGTGGAGGGGCGAGGATCGCTTCGTCGATGTCTATGGGTTTCTGGACGCTACCGTTCTTGCTAGGGACGTCTATCTCCAAGTCGAGCAGTGATACATCGACATCATCTGACCAAGCGCCGCGGAACCAGCCCTGGTGTATACATGCTGCAATTATGTCGGAATCATCAGTATAGATATCTGTGCCCCAAACAGCTCTCCTCCTGGTTATTTCTTCCCGACTGATTTGACCAAGATGGATGCGAGGAATTCTGATGGTATAAATACTATTCTCGCTTCCTTCGAAATTAGGAAGAGCTTCGGGGGTGCTGGCAAATCCTCTGCCGGGAGTCAAGTCGCGTTTCACCGAGGTCCTTCCTGGTTTTATTGTTGATTTGTAATACCCGTGACCGAGATTACTTCTGGGGAGATGAGCAACAGAATCAAGTACAGCCTTGTTGCGAACAGTGGTCTTGGGAATAGGTATCACAGTATTGGTCTGTGGGGGCGGCTTGGCTGGCGTCACGTGGTGATGGTGATGTCGTGGGACATGATGGTGGTGCACATTGGAATTTGCTTTCTCAAGGCCTGGAGGTGATGGAATAGTTGAGCCTTTGGCACTCTTGAATGGTGTGAGGTTAGATTGGGAGGGCGAGGATGCGTTATCAGCTGGATCTGTGCGATGGTGATGGTGACTCAATCAAAGCTCTATTAGCTGATATACATGAAAAGGGAAGAGATCACTTACTGGTGATGGTGATGATGATGTGTCTTAGCTCGTTTCCCTCGCCCACTAGGTGTACGTCTTCCGGTACTGCTCTCGTCGTCACCTTTACTATCTTCCTCTTTCAGTTTCCGTCGTCGACCACCCCGAGATGCGGAACGAGCAATCTTGTGACCTCCTGTTTCCACTGGCGAGTCTTGCAGGCTCTCCAGATCTTCACGACGTAGTTGTCCAGAATTCGAGAACGGCATACCACCTTGAGGACCGGCAGAGACTGGACTTGGGACGCCCATTGCCGCACCAACTCCACTGCCGATACCCGAGAACATCTTTCCAAACTCATTCTTAATGCTCGGCTCGGAGCCTGGCCCGTTTAGCTGACCTTGAACACCCTGTACTGCCTGTGGAAGAGGCGATGCACGGCCTCTACGGTTCAGTTCCTGCACATTTAGAAAGTTTCTCTGCTGCTGCAGTTGCTGAGGGTCTTCCGCGGGTCGTCTTTGGGGAGACTCATGTGGTTGATACTGAGCTGGGGGAGGTCCACCATATTGTAAACGGTGTTGCTGCTCTTGCTGTTGCTGCTGCTGCTGTTGCTGAGCAATTCGAAGCCTTTCTTGGAGCGAGGCTGTAGCTTCGTAATGCGTCGTAGGTGGAGTTTGGTGAGGTGCTGATGTCGGTTGTGGAGCGGGTCCGTACCTGGGCTCATTTGATGCATATGCGGGGGGTGGACCTGAATATTGAGGGCCAGTGCTCCCTGGGTAATCATATCTTCTCTCGGCTGGCGGAGGTTGATCATACTCGGGCCGCGGGGGTTCGTGATGTCCACGATTCCAAACATGCTGTTCTCTTGGTGGTTCCTGAGGCCGACTGTATGCTGCCTGCTGTGCATTCCTTCGTGCCATCTCATGTGCATACTCCTGTTCGGCTCTGTCCCGCTGCTCTCTCTCTCGTTGAATTAGAATCTCTCGCTCTCTTTCGCGTTCTCTTTCCCTTTCTCGATCTCTTTCCAACCTCTCCCGCTCCCGCTGCATTGCCGCCTCTCTTTCTTGTCGCTCTCTCTCCGCATAGCCATATGCACCATGCCTTTCCTCAAATCCAGGGCGGCCATATCCTGCCTCTTGTCTATGTGGTTCTGGCGCGCGCGATACATTTTCTACCCTCCTCCCGAACAAGCCCTCTTGATGTATTGGTCGAGGATTTTCGGGCACTCTCTGCGGTCCATGACTGAAAGCGCTTGGTTGACTGTTTGGCCGTGGCGGAGGTACATTAGGATTTTGAATACGAGTCGGTTCTCTCCTCTCTTCCACACGCTGACCATATCCTTGTTGCGGTGTGCCAAATTTTCTTCCCTCTGGCGTATACTGGTGATTCATATTCGGAGGCGAACCAGCTGAGGCCGAGTTGGCTCTGTTGTCTCTCGGATCGTATGGTCGCTGATGCTCAGGCGTCTGAGGTCTTCGAAATGGCGCATAATCTGGACCGCTCGTACCCATTCGAGGTGACGCATGCGCAGGTCCATACATTGGATTTGGAGGCGCAGATGTAGCCACTGGAGATGTATATTGTGACGGTGGTGGCTCTCGCGAAGGTCCCCCAAGCATCGAAGAAATGGACATGCTACTTCCTCCAGTGCTCTGTGGTCGATTCAGAGGAGGTAAAGTCGGCAGATCCCGAGCTGAAGGGAACGACGATGGTGGTCCAACGGAGACAGGAGGTGCCCTTGGTGGGAGTGGACCATATCCATGATGTGCAGGAGCTTGAGGAGCCTGCTGCTGTGGTGAAGAAGGAGGTGGCATGCTCCGATTAACTGGTGTTCCGTGTCCTATCGACGAGGTACTCTGATGTCTTGTATGTCCTGGTCCTGCCATCGGCGGTCCATCTTGCCCATAATTTCGTGGCGGATTGTAATATGGAGGATCAGAAGGTCGTCGCTGATGTTCTGGGTAAGAGGGCGCAGCAGATGGAGGATGTGATGATGATGGAGGGAAGGGCGCTTGATTCGAGGAGGGAGGAAAAGGAGTTCGGCCGTAGGGCGATGCGGTATTCCGCGAGAAAGGGTGTTGCGGTTGTCTTGGATCCATGATGTCTTTGTTTTTCCAGCGGTGTGCGTAGGTGTTGAGGTGTGTTTCGGGAAAGACAGCTTCTCCAGCAGCGCCTGACCAGCGATCAAAATATAGCCTCTATCCTGTGATACCACTCCTCATGTCGATGTTTATATCCTCAGCTAGATGTTCGTGCGATCGGACGGTATGAGACTACTTGAGTGACGGGAGCGGCAAAGCAAAAGGCTGATGTCTCGCGAGAGCCACGATGCCCTGTCGATCAGAGTCGGAATCAAGAGAAACAGCAAACAGGGTCTGTGTTTAGCCGGGGATCGGGGTGCAGATGCGAAGGAGCATGGAGGTATGGTATGCAAGACGTTGATGATGAAGTAGAGCCCGATATGCAGATAGTAGTCGAGGGTTGGATATTGATAGTCGCGAAGTGAAGCTGAAGATGTAAAGCAGTGTGAGTTGTGTGAGTCGTGTGGAGTGAGTGGAGTGGAGGTGTGGTGGTTGAGTGTTGTGCTTTGCTTTGCTCGGTTTGCTCTGGTTTGCTTGCTTCTCCCATGCCTGTCCTGTCGGTCCTGTCCTGCAAAGTTCTGCTGAACCCATGCCCATGCCCCCTGCCCATGGCCATCTCATGCCCTTGCCCTGCCGGCCCGGGGAGTGGCTGCAACTCTTTTTCCTCTGCGCGAGAGCATCCCTGTATATCCCTGCACATTTCTTACTTATCCCTGCATAAGGCATCAGAATCCCTGCGTCACAACCAGATGCTGCAGCAGCTAAATCTAAAAAGAGCCACTATGTGATGCACCAGCAAGGGTTGATAGCCACTAGATCTTTTCGAGATCCGCTCACCAGCCCAGATCCCTGTCACTCACAAGCCACTCAACGGATGGAGCTTAAGGGCAGTCTGGGGTCACGTCCAGGGACAGGGCTGTGGGGTTGGTGCAGCTCAAGAACGTCACTTGCCGAGAGCTGCACAGCTGCAGAGCTGCAGAGCTGCAGGGAGAAACATTAATGCGGTGTGATAAGCCGCCTGCATGCGTGAACGACCACATCTGCATCTACTCCATAGTGTTTGTGACAGTGAGGTACCGACGACGAGACGATCAGTTCTGAATAGCTTCATTTAACCTCTAGCTTGCAGGGTTGGGAGTGGAGGAGAAAGAACAGATCTGTGGGCGTGCGAAACCTTTCCGAAGACACAACTCGACCTATCATGCTCGTGTGATAGAGTTCTGACCACACTTCTCTTATCGCAACCTCACTCTTCAACTTTCCGAGTTCAACACTTCATGGCCTACGGTACAACAATGTCGAGGTCGCCTTCTTCCTCGGGTCTGCTACCTATGCCTGGATCTCCTGGCTCATCATGGGCAATGTATAAGGCTAGGCTGGGAGCACTGTTTCAAGGCGCGGACACCTCTGTGGTGGTTGCATTCTGGCTATTTGGTACTTCCCCAGTGTGATCTTGATATGGCAGAGCTAACCATCCCAGGCCTTATAAATAATGTCTCCTACGTGATCATCCTTTCCGCCGCTCTCGACCTCGTGGGCCCTTCTGTTCCAAAAGGAGTTGTTCTCCTGGCAGATGTCCTCCCATCCTTCCTCACCAAACTCATCGCTCCATACTTCATCCATGCGGTACCCTACTCCCTCCGAATAATCGTAATGTGCGGTCTTTCTGCTGCGGGAATGTTCCTTATCGCCCTCACACCATCGGTTCTGACGGGCGGATCGATAGGCATAAAGCTGTTCGGAGTAGGAATGGCATCTCTATCCAGCGGTGTAGGGGAACTGAGCATGTTGGGCTTGACACATTACTACGGTCCATTTTCGCTCGCAGCATGGGGATCAGGTACAGGAGGAGCAGGGTTGATAGGAGCAGGTCTCTATGTTCTCCTCACCAACACAATCGGTCTCAGTGTTCGGAATAGCTTATTAGCATGTGCCTTCCTCCCGTTCATCATGCCTCTGGCATTCTTCCTCATCCTCCCTCAAGCGCCTCTCCGCCGCGCGCACTCAACAAACAAAGACTACACCGCCATCCCCCGGATCTCAATCGACGACTCCGACATAACCTCACTCCCCACATCTTCAGCGGCCGACGCCCTCCTCGCACCCGGCCCATCCACGGTTGCCGAAGCCTACACATCGCACTCCCGACCCGTCAGCCCCCCATCCGGAGCATCGCACACCTCTCCAAACAAGAAACCCACATTCAAACAGAACCTCGCCCGGACACGCGCCCTCTTCTTTCCGTACATGCTCCCCCTCCTTCTCGTCTACATCGCCGAATACAGCATCAACCAAGGCGTCTCCCCAACTCTCCTCTTCCCTCTAAAGTCCACTCCATTCACAGCCTATCGCTCCTTCTACCCCCTCTACGCCTTCCTCTACCAACTTGGCGTATTCATCTCTCGCTCTAGCACACCGTTCTACCGCCTACACAACCTGTACACGCCCTCTTTCCTGCAAATCGCAAACCTTGCCCTCCTGATCCTGCACTCGATCTACTTCTTCCTTCCCTCGGTCTGGATCATCTTCCTAGTGGTGTTCTGGGAGGGTTTGTTGGGAGGAGCCGTGTATGTGAATACCTTCGCGGAAATCATGGAGAGCGTGCCAGTAGCCGATAGAGAGTTCAGTCTCGGTGCTACCAGCGTAAGTGACAGTGCAGGGATCTGCATTGCGAGTTTGATAGGCATGGTTATAGAGGGGCGATTATGCGAAGCGAATGTTAAAAGGGGGAGACCGTGGTGTAGGGATTTGGATTTATGAACGTAATGTGATTTGGTTCGTGATATAGCATAAGGTTATTGAAGATGAAGACGAGGAGGCAGTATACAAGCTACGAGCAAGATGTTATCGGCGTATCGGTAGTTATGAGCAACGAGGAATGATTATGAGATATCCACAGCACGCTTTTCAGCATCCTTTGCGGGGAGTTCATGTCAGTCGGCCGGTTGGTGTTATCTGTGAGCGATCGAGCAAGACTGCGAACAAATAGAGATATATGTAGGTATATCTACCTATCCTGCCTATCTACCCATCTACGCAATCAAACAATCAATCAATCAATCAATCAACATTTTCCAATTCCCAGCGCCATCAAAATTCGCTCAACTTACAAGGTAAATAATAAGTACAAAAGTAACGTGTCAGCGTGTGCTAGTAAGTAAAATCATTCTTCCGTCCCGCGGCACTAGCGGATCGATCCGCCGCACATATAAAAGTCTTTGTTTGTTGCATATCGCAACTCTCGAAGGTGAATTTAACAAGCTTGGATTGTCAACTTAGAAGAACAGTGAGTAATGCCTGCAATATGGACTTTTCGTTGCATATCGCAATCCTCGAAGTGAGTTTACTTACTTAGTTTCTAGACTTTTTCAGTAAGCGGTGATACTTACAAGATACCTAATACTGTACAAAGGTTTTGTTGCATATCGCTGAATCTCGAGGGGAGGGTGAATTATTCGAGAGCTACCTACCTAGCTCCTGTTGCGATGTTTACTCGTTGCTCGAGTGGGTTAGGTAAGCGAGCGAGCGAGCGAGCGATGAAGGTTACTCGCTCACTCGCTACTTGCAATCAATATAAAGAAGTTCTGCTATCTTGAGTTATTTCGAAACGAAACATGAGGAGGAAGCGTTTGAAAAATGAACTGTCCTAAGGTACAGCTTCCTCTTGCTTGATTTGTTATTGATTTGGTTTAGTTTAGTTTGATGTGGAACATGGAGGGAGCGTGGAGATGGGTATTAAGATTTCCAGGCTCTTGGGTGGGATAAAGACTTATGGAGTTAAGGTATTGGATATGTGGTTGCGTGAGAAGGCGGGGCATGGTATAGATTCAGAATGAGTTAATACCCGTGTTCTGATCATTGTGTAATCTTTATTCCTACCCACTTATTGGTGTCCCATGCTCCAGCTAATCTAGCTAGTTAAAAACGCACTATAAATAAGTATCTTAGCAAAGAAGACTTCATTACTAACTAACCTACCTCTCGTGCTCCATCTTAATCTCACAACTTCTTATCCAAATCTCGTCGCTTAATTGATGGCCTCAATTCTCGGTATAACTCACCTCTCACAACTCCCCTTCTCCTTCTCCTTCCTATTCGCCTCCTCCCACCCACCCCTTCTAAAGCCTGTCTGCCCTACTTGTCCTTCCCCTCCTGTATCTGCACCACACAAGCATCCCTCAGCATAACTTTCGCCAACTCTTGCACCTCGGGCGTATAACCGCCCCTATCACCTTCTCCTTAGCTTCCCACTACTCTCCCGAACCCTCTCCCTCCTACTCCTCTCGTCATCTACCACTTTCCCACTATTATATATACCGCTCCGTATCATAATATATAAACTCCAGCTACAGCCACAGCCACCGCCGCAGCGCCTTCTTCGTCTTATTCCTCTTCCTCGCCATCTCCCTCTTCCTCTTCCACTCATTCTCACCCCTACCCCAATTCCAATCCTAATCTCCTTCCCCTCCACACCCATGCATGCCCCGTATCCATCAACAACCAAGTAATCTTACAACCCCCCTCTCTCCCCCCTAAACAAAAGAACGCCCCTCACGCTCGAAATTACAGAAACCTCCTTCAAATCACCATGATACACAACCGAATAGGAGTTATATAAGGCTTACACATATACCCGACCGCGAGCCGACGCGTGCGTTTCGAGCGCGAGGAGGATTTTACCGTGGTGGGTAGCGGGTAGTGGGTAGCGAGTCATGCCCTGCTGAGGGAGGGGTGGAGGTGGAGTTGGAGTTTTAGTTAGGGGCGAGGGTGGTGGTTGATTCTGGTGAGTCTGAGTCTGACTTTGAAGCTGAAGCTGGATTGCAAGGTAAAGTTGAAGATCTTGAGGCATTGGGGACGGGATGTTGATGTTGATGATTGGGACCTGGATCGATGTGGATGGGGATGGGATGGATGAATGTGAAGCACTTCAAGTGCATGGATATTGACGCTTTATAATATTCTGCCGCGGTCATGAGCAGGTACCCAGACTGAACTTCGGCTTTGATTCTGGCGTGGTTGGAGAGTTTGGAAGGGGAGAATGCGAGGTCGAGGGGGATGATGCGGGGTGGGAGGAGGCGGGATAGGATGTGGAGTTTAATCTCTGTGGGGAGGCGGGAAAGGGGTGAAATGTTTGTGATGAGGGAGAAGCTGCTTCGGGGGAGATTAGTGATTCGGTCGGGCTTGAAGCTGAGACTAGGTCCTGGGATGAGGTTGTAGAGGACGGAATGCCTTCTGGCTTGATATATTGGGATGAGATGATGGTGATGTTGAAATGTAAGTTTGATTGAGAAGTGATTATAAACGAGAAGTCTCGTGGGGCGCCGGTTGCAAGCTTTTATGGCAGGTCAAGCGTTCATTTGTTTTGTTGGTGGCTGATATACATCACGTATTGGTCGGCTTTCGTAAACGTATCAGGTTGAGGTATCAAGCCTCCCTTCCTTTGTTTTGGTCTTGGCTGACTGGCTGAGGGCACTAGGGTATATGTACTTTTCATCGCTTTTCTGATCATATGATCCACATTCAGCTACTGAAAATCTTGAAGAACAAGAAGCATTGAGAGTAGAAAAATCTGTTCTACTGAGTCTAAAATACTTGGACTTGCCGCCTTGGATTGTAAGCACGCTGGGTTTGCTCTACCTGTTGACTTCCAATAACCAAGAACATGGTCTGATAGCCACAAGCAAGAATGGTTTTGATCGATGGAACAAGTTTCATGATCTTGCAAGATAGAAGAATTAGATCGACGCATAAGTACTGCTTGTCCAGAATACTCATGTATTCAAGAGCCTACTCGTGAAACATACCCGATTCACATTGGATCGGGCTCAAGCTTCGGGATTGAATTGGCTGAAAGTCTTGTTTTGTGTTTATGATAATGGATGTGAACCTGTATATGAGTTCCAATATATCATTCCGAATTGCGGGCTTGGTGTACTCACTAGTACTGACTACACTGAGATATCATGTTCGATCAATTGAGCAAGTGAATGTCAGAATATGTTAAGCATATTTTCCTGGACTAGTTTGCCCTGGATCTGAGTTGCTGGGAACACATGTAGTTCAGTATGTTTCCATTTAGATTGTGAGAGTAGGTGCCGTATAACGATTCGCTCAGTTATGGTATCATGGCAATCAGAAAGTCGATCGTATTTCCGAGGGTATATCTGTTCTCATGTTTGTGCGTTCTACCATGTTCTATCTCGCTTGGTGTGCGAATCTTCTTCGTTTTCAAGAAGCGGGCTGGGGAGGCGAGTCCCACTTCTCAGGATGCATCTAAATCAATTCCACATGTATGATGCCATTGGTCCCTGTGTCGCGTCCCTGACTTAGAAATGATTCTCGCACACTGAGCCTATTGAAAGTCAATACACTTATACACTTCTTCATATACATCGGTAATGACTGGCGAATGTGTAACAGCAATCTTTCTATATCGGCACTCTACACAACCCTCTATTTTTCAGTTCGGGTTGCTCTTAATGGCTTCAGAACCTGCTCTCAAGTTCCTCTTTCGTAACAACTTCAACCTTGGGCACAAACCACCTCTCACAGCTCCCCCTTCCTCTTCCATTAGCCCTTTCTAATTGCTCCCAAATACCATCCCATCTCTTCCTCTCCACCCATAATCTCTTCTCACAAGCCTCCCCTAACATCCTTCTTGCTAAATCCTTGACCCCCTCTTTCTCAACCGCCCCTAACACACTATCCTTCCCGCCCCGCTCCCTATGCCATCGCTGCAGATGATCCTCATGCCGAATCGTCGTCTGCTCATACTCATTGTCCCTCTCGCCATCATAGCCCAGCCACGGCCACTGCTCATCTACATCCCAATCCTTATAAGCGTACCTCTCACCATGTCCGTCATCAACCACCAAGAGCAATGTATCCAAATTTCCGAATAGCACTACCGCGGAAATGATGTCCCGGAAGAAATACCCAGCTAAAGCATCCTTGTATACAATTGAGTAAGGATTGCAATTGTAGCCGATTGCTATGCGTTGGAAGCTCTTAGAGCGGAAGATACCCCGACAGCTTTTGATCCCTTGGCTTATATCCAGGAATCTGTTTAGGGTAAGGAGGCTTTCGAAGGAGTCGATGTCGATGAAAGGATTCATGAGAAGGGGTGGCCTGGGGTGTTTTGGCGTGCTGAAGAATGATGCCGGGAAGAATGTGTGTTGTCGGGTAATATGAGGACTGAAGTGTGTTTTGTCGACGAAAATGAGGCAGGGGTTGAGTAGGATAAGTGCCTTGGAAATGAAGAGCAGCGTCCGTTGTCCGAGATGAGGTGCGTGAGGTGGAGATTTATGATGCGAGGTATCAGTAAAGGGGAAATGATGCGATATTGTAGTTCGGTAGGGAGGCGTGTGAAAGGGTGGAACGTTGTTGGTAATTCTAGACTTGGT
This sequence comes from Cadophora luteo-olivacea, assembly GCA_026120085.1. NCBI lineage: Eukaryota > Fungi > Ascomycota > Leotiomycetes > Helotiales > Ploettnerulaceae > Cadophora > Cadophora luteo-olivacea. Next base: position 10,778 of record JALRMC010000041.1, on the reverse strand, counting down.
TCTGTGGGTTGCTCGAGTATGTTCTGGAGTTCGGATTGGACGCCTGAATGGCATGCCAAGTCTGTCGAGCTGGAACGGAGGCTGAGGGTGTCAATAGCCATTACGAGATTCGGCTCTTGACAAGTTTCTGCGTGACCATTGCCATTGGGCTTTGGAAACTCGAGGGAGACTTCCATACTTGTTATGCCAATTGTGCGTTTTGAGATTATGAGACAGCGTGAAATTAAGTCTTGGACAACGTGGAGTTTGGTGGTTTGGATTTTCACGATTGGCGAATATCGGACAAACTGACGTTACTAAATGGTTTGGAAGAATACGACTTGAAGGAGGAACAAGTTCCTGAATTTAAGGCGGGATGCTTCTGTTCGCTCAATTTTCTGTGGCCTAATACTTTAGCTTTAGATCTGTGCGTGAGACTAAACTTCCTGTGGTAGACGGGAAGAACTTTCCAGAATAGCAAGTGTACGGCATTAATCATTTTATACTATAGTCCACCAGAGCAGATGGTGACTGTGCTTGCAGGTCTAAAGGCAGTACTTGAATCTAAATATGGCGAAGTGGTTAGCGCCATCATCCTCAGTCGAGTATTGCTGTTCCGTGTTCGCTTGTTTTAGCTGCAGACGATTAAAATCAAAGCAATATTTCTAGCTTCAAGAACCTCGAATACCTTGACACGGCTTTTGTTTAGCAGACGCCTTCCCTACAATGGTCATATGTGGAAATATCTTCTCGCTCAAGGTAGCGTAAGTTGCGATGTTGCTAGTACCGAATAATGTAGCATTTCCTGGTCCGCTTATATAGTAGGCCAAAGGAAGTAGACCATTAGTATAGCGTTACCGAAGTTCGTGAGAAATGGTAGAGTTAAACAGTCCATATAGATACAAATAAATGTATAAAGACCATGCGAAATCTTTCAATGTAATATTACCTTCCATCAAAACCACAAACGAAAATTGTGTTGCCCTCTTGTCCATTTCAGCTCACGAAGAAAATTGACACTCCTGGGAGTCACAATGTGTATCAGGCCTCGAGTCGCTGGAGACCATCTGGTAGAATATGCGTAGGTAATAAGTGCCCCGAGATATCTAGAGTCCGATAGGACTAAAGTATTAAGATTGTTTGAGATGTTTAAGGCGTTCTTGAGTACAGGGAGCGACTTGAGGAACGTGCACTGGGACTGGAAAACCCCGATGTTAGAAGGAGTAGCCGCAGAATTCAACTCCTTATGTAACGACTGGTTTGGCACCCCAGACCCCATGCCTTTCCGAACAACAAGTTCTGCTCCAATAGCAGAGCCCGAACCATCCAGTCGCACATTCCACGGGTATGTGGATCTACCGAACGAGTTGAAACTCCAGATCTTGGAAGCGGCTACGCAGCCACGTATAGTCACCATTACATCGGAAAATGGTTCGAAAAGAACTCTGTCATCGGATTCTGGCGGGCCAGCCTACTCATATACGGGCTTACTTGGCGCAAATCGCTTCACACGGAACTTCGTGTGCCATCAAAACACGATTAAACATGTATTTAGAACATTCATGTTGAGAAATATCCCGATGGTGATCAATATCAAGACTGATATCCTTCACTTTGACACAGTGGAGACCTTGATGGGGATTTCTCAATGCGGGAGGTCCAGAAGCAAGACAAGAAGCCAAGAAGCAGTGCATCAAGAGGATTGCAGTCGGCTATTCGTTACGTGGGCAAGAATCGTGGAGCACGGAAAAGTTTTGGTCCATTGCCAAGGCCGTCAATTGGTTCGGTGTTTTGGAGAAGTTGTTCCTGGTCGAAAGTGGATGGCCGTCCAAAGGTGTATATGCGCACTCACCATCGCTTCAGAAGGAGAGAGAGGTTTTCAAGTCTAACTGCACTGATGCGGTTGAGGAGGAACTCAGGAAGTGGAAGGGGCTGTGGAAGGCATCGGAGAAGGCTACCGGGAGCCCTTGCAAGAGATGGATCGTTTCTGAGTTCAAAATTACTATGAAGGATGATTTTGGAAACTAAATTCTAGACCGAGGAAGCTCTCGGAATGATGTGCGGGATTGGAAGCAATCATGTGGTGAATCTTTGTTACTCAATTGAAATGGATGGTAAAGTAGTGTCACTCAGAACACTAGACTTCTGAGTACAGCCCAGACTCAATCTGTTTTTTCCTTCGAGAAGTAAAGGCTGTGTCTCAATGTCTGTTCAGACAGCTTATGCTTGGCATATTTTCTGCTGGCAGCATTCCATCTAGCATCTACTAAACCCAAATTCATCTTTGCTTTCACAATTTGGTCATATGAAGCTTTCATTCCATTGTTGGCAATACACTACAGTAGTTGGGTCTTACACGGAATCCGTTGTTCGAGTCACATACTACCTTGGGCGGTTGCGGCTTCGAACTGTCGTAAGCTCGCTTCACAACTGGGTGGGATTTTCGTCTAGTACTCAGACTCGAACTTAGAAATCAATGATTACTGCTCAGGTGAGTTGATATGTCTTACCTCAGATGATGGTCGAGCTACCTGGAGTAGAAACGAAGTTACTGTCTCAGAATCCAGCCACGATGGTCGGGAAGAAACCGTCGGGCTTACGGAGATCGTGAAAGGGAATGGCACCTCCCTAATTGCCGTCTTTGGAATCAATACTAATGCTGGTACTTTGAGTATTCATATCATTACTTCTGCTGATGGTAGAGCACTTTGGACGAATCGTCGACGGGTGTACCCTGCGAGTGATGCCTGTCGTCATGCTGGTGCCCCCTCAAGTTGCGAATCTTGAAAAGGTATTGGCCGTCACCTTTATGACTGATGTAGATGTTGCAGAACCCGCACGAAATTGGACAACTGTTGCAGCTTTGAAGATGCTGGTCGACACAGGTACAGGGGCGACCTGGAAGAATAACTTGCAAGTATTGCCTGAGGCTGGTCCAGTGGTCAAGAGAAAGCAATGAAACGCTTTCGGGAGGTCACTAGCTTCAACGCAATTGCTATCCGTTATGATTTCTAATCTAGATTTCAACGAGTGCCTGTCAAATGAGCAATTTCCCATGATAATTTGCATTAACAAGATGGAAGCAAATTCCGCACCACGAAAGGGTTGTTAGTCTATTATGATGTTTCCTCGGTTGTTGACTCAAATGAAGCTATTTGAATTCAATCTTTCTTGTCCTTTTCTTCAAAATAATATGTCCATGGTGAATTCACGAAATCCGTAGAGGCTTGTATGGCCGCAGCTTGTGATGGTCCAACCTGAAAGACAGGGCTTTCGATATGCAGCGAAGACATGCTGCGCCACGAAGCCACAGGGCTGGGATATATTTTCCGCGATCGATACTCAGCTTCATCATCTTTGCTCTTGTTCACCGATCTATGTATATGGGTTTCCATTATTAATTACCCCTTCTTCCCGCTCAGGGATACGATGGACCCTCTCAGCGTCTCGATGGCCATTGTTGGCCTTCTCTCGGCGTCATGGAAAATATCAGAGATTCTCAGCCCCCTCATTTCAAAAGGAAAGAATGCGCCTGATGAACTTCGTGAGATCAAAACGACCGTTGACACGATACGATCCGTGCTATCGCAGCTTCAATTGATGCTTCTGGGTCGAATGAAAGTCACAAGGGAACGAACTTCCCTTATTCTCGTGGATCAGATAGTCGTTACCTTATCGGCTTGTGTGTCAACTTTCTCAGACCTTGATGTATTCGTCGAAACACTCGGGTCAGACGAGAAATTAGGCCTGATGAATCGCATGCGATGGGCAACGAAAGCGCCAACAATTCAAGAGCACTTGAAGAAGTTAGAAGCTCACAAGGCATCAATGACGCTCATGGTGACCATCTTAACTTGCGATTCGACCTACAAAGCTGAGGATGCTGTGGATGAACTCACAACAACGATCAAAGCCCTTCTAGATAGCAACAGACTGATTGCTGAACGTCTTTCCTCAATCGAGATCGGAATGGGGATCGACCCACCCATCATTCGACCACCTGATCCACAGACTGAGCCGGAAAATGTCGTCCGAAATGCTGCAGGATTTGCGTTTGAGGAAGAACTCGAAAACTCTTGGGTATACAAGCGGTCTATCGCGCGAGATCCTGGGGGAGCTTTCTCTGTAATAAGCTCAGCTGGGAGAACAGCTTCTTGGTCTATGCTTTCTGGCTTGAGCCTATCTGATAATATTTCGATCATTGCAGTACAGGCTCTACCTTTATACGCTTTCGACATAAGCAACAGCCAGCTCTATCAATTCGGGGAGTTTGACGAGCGCCAAGAAAAACTTCTAGCTCCGGAGCAATTGACTCATGTCACACCTTCGAGTGGTAGCGCTGGAACAAAATCTTTCAGAAAACGACTGGTCAGCATAGTGGCAACATCTTCGACGAAGGACCCAGAGACACCAGTTACAGAGCCTAGGAATACGGCAATTCTTCGCGTGTTCGGTGTTGCATTACGATATAGCATAAGTTACGCCAACGTGGCAATAAGTCTGTTTAACGATCAAGGGCAGCCCTACCATTACGGCTACATACCCATCGTCGTTGCAAAATGTGGCGTCTACTTGAAAGAGAAGGGTGAGAGCCCAGCCAGCCGTTAAGTGTTTGAGTGATACTAACACCGTTTTAGGAAGAGAGGTGGAGAATATTTTCTACCAAAGTGGTTCGGCGAAGAACATATTCAAGCTTCAAAGTCTTTTTGACTTGCCCGATCGCTATGGAAGAGGGCTCGACTGGTCGCAGTACCTGGTACATGATGCTGCTAGTTTGGTACTGAGATACCTGAAGACCTTGCCAGAACCAGTGATACCCTTCGATTATTACAGCCTTTTCATCGCATGCCTCAGCAATGATGCGAACGCGAAAGACACCATGACCAGCATCGCTGAGTTTCAACACTGCGTTATCAATCTACCGAACTTGAACCGACAACTTCTCTTATACCTGCTCGATTTGCTTGCGGTTTTCGCATCTAAGTCAGACAAAAACCACATGACATCTTCTCGCTTGGTCGCAGTGTTTCAACCGAGCTTACTATCGAAACAACCGCAGTCCATGACAGCGGAGATTCATGAATTGGCAGCTTCGGTCATGGTATTCATGGTGGAAAACCAGGGCCATTTCTTGATTGGTTTAGCTTGCACGACGACTGATGAAGGTGCAAATGATGTAACTGAATCGAATGAACAGGCTTTGTCTGATGGGATCCCCGAAGGCGTTAGCTAGCTGAATTTACTGCCCCGGCGCAATAGTGCATAGGATTGGATTGGCTCAGATGCCTTTACGTAGTTACGAGGCGAATGTTAGCGGATACTTTTTGCACATGCAACCTGTCTATGCTTCAGATAAGGATCTGTTTCGGAATGGATCAGAGAATGTACATGCAGCTGTTATCAGAACCGGGATAAACAGCACCACAAAATTCTGTCGGCTTTTCCATTGGCGTAGGAGGCCTGTGAATGTGCGCTCTAAATCTTTAGCTACCCCCACGCTGCTCCTCACTCCTCACCTAACTCAAGACCCAAACACAGGCTCTGACTCCCAACCATTTGATAGAATCTTTGAGATTAACAAAATCAAGCCACGTTAATATACAAGTATGTGAGACGCGCACGAGAAAACAGATGCTCGCGACCACTTTTCTATACGCTGATTATCAACGCCTGTTCAGCCCAAATAATTCTATTTTTGGATTTTTGGATCAATAGCATTACTTTTACCACAGTAGGAGTAGAGCCATATTCCGAAATTCTTTGTAATCCGAATCCGACTCAATCGACGCCCTTTGTGTTATTATCTCTTTGTTTGTATGCCTACTATCATTGAGGGTGCTTTGTGGCAGGACGTCGGAGAAAGAGGTCCTGCCATGACTTTGCCCTGGCAGGGTCATACTTAAAATGACATTGTCTTGAAATTGAATGGCTTTGTTCTCAAAAGGTTGCCAGAGGTACTATGTTAGATCCTGAAAGAGACAACTGTTAGGGATAGAGGGGCAGTATTACAGACGACATCAAAACAGAGTGCAGTCGCTAAGAAATAGGCAAGGATCTTTGTATGATTATGTGTCTTCTATATAAATACTGCACACGCCCTTATCTGCTCATCCACTTCGTCCACAGGCACAAGCACCTCGGAGCTGTCAACACACGTCCGTAAATCCGTGGTCCTTCCCGATACAGCCCTATATGCGATCATGGACGATAAATTGAATAATATTGCAACAATTCCTAGAGATTATATTCTCAGTGTTGCACAAGCTCACGATCAAAGTGTCAACAAGCTTCCAACGTCCTTCCCAAAATATCCCAGGTTGGCCCCTGAGCTTAGACTTCATATCATCAGAGCATCAATAGTGCCACGGGTCATTGAGATTTCAGAGGAACGAAGTCTCTTTCCTCCAAGATTCACTAGCCTGACTTGCAGCCCAGCAGGATTTCAAGGACTGTCTGGGGCCGACCGAGTCACGCGCGATACTCTCCTTGAAACGCACACTTATAAATTCCACAGCTTCATGGAGAATGGACACCCAGTACTGATCAATAAAGAGACAGATATTATCTGTTTCGACAACTATGAAGCTCTGCACAAATTTGCCAGCAGTCCCAATGCGGCGAGACTACTGCGCCCAGAGCTGTTCGGCTCAATCGCAGTCCGATATGATGCGTATGAAAACTCGCTCTATACCACGGCGAATAACTACATGCGGGACATGTCGCTCTTCGGTGCTCTCATGAGAGCAGTCAGAGGCTTTGGCTCCTTGAGAAAGCTGTACATCCTGCAAGGCGAGTACCCTGACGCAAGAAAAGATGAAGCCGTCATGAAGATGAATGACTTGAGATCTTACGCGCAGAATTATTTCGTCACTGAGAAGTTGCTCTGGGATCAGATGTGGTATGAGACAGAAAGGCTGAATAACTTATCCATTGGCCAAAGCTATCGATGGAGAGTTCCGGAGATTGTAGTCATGAAGGAGGAGGATTTCAAAGACCAATTTGAGCAGGGAGAGCTTGATATCTGAGGTTAGTGCATTCGTTTTGGGTCCCGTATAAAGCGTTCAACTTCTGTTCACCTTCTGATTCCCTCACGTTGTTGACATGTTTTCGCACGCTCATGACAGAGCGTCACTTGAGAAATTTAGCTAAACTCTCCGCCTCGTTTAGCTGGGCTACTTGGTAAGTAAACACAATAATCAATGAATCGATTTTCACTTTACAGCATGTGCAAAATGGCGGTTATGCCTTGAACCTAATAATATCACTTGTGAGCGGCCATTTATCCTACGATGAAATTTGCTCCTATTTGTTATCAACACTCAAACTTCCGTTCGTGCAATATGATCTGCATCCAATTCGCCAAGAATGCAACAGAAGCGAGCGGGGGTCCTGTTCATCACCCCCACCTTTCCTCTGGCATAATCAGTTGAGTCACTTAACCTCAATATAGAACCACCTACCATTACTCTAACACTCGGCATTCTCACCATGAGTACATCGCTGCTGATAAAGAGGGCCGAGCCCAAACACATTCCATCCATTACCGCCATCCAGACCCACTACGCTCTCAACACGGTCCTCACATTCGCTACAGCGGGTCTAACAGACGTCGAGTTCGAAGACAGGTATCATAGCATCGTATCCGAAAACCAATTGCCCTTCTTTGTGGCAGTTTTTCCCTCCAATTCTCAATCTCAAGAGCCCAAGCTCAGCAGAAATAGCACAGAAACACAGGAAGAGGGTCATGACGAGGGGGGAGAGGTGGTAGTGGGTTATACCTACCTCTCTCCATTTCGGCCGTCTCTTCCAGCATATACTCATACAGGCGAGCTCTCTTTATTTGTTCATCCTGAACACCTTTATAAAGGGATTGGATCCGCGCTGCTTAAAAGGCTGCTAGAAGCGTGCGGGCAAAGCAGAATCAGAGAGGTATTGGCTGTTATGGCTGTTGATGTGGAGACGATTGGTGCAGGGCTGGGCTTGAGGGATTGGTATGTTGGATGGGGGTTTAGGGAGGTAGGAATGATGGAGAGGGTGGGGTGGAAGATGGGCAGGTGGTGAGTGACCAAATCTAGAGCATTTTTTCGTTCCTATAAATTGAATTTCTGTTGCGAGGTCTCCAGGAGTGAGAGAAGGTATACGAGAAGGAAAAGCTGACGGGGGACAGGATCGATGTCATTTTCTTGCAGAAGCATGTTGAAGGGAACGAAGACTTGCAAACCCGAAGATGAGACCAAGAAGGCAGTAGCACTCAGAACATGTAAGACTAGGAAGAATATCTTGTTCAAGTAGCCTTGGGCTTCTGTCCGTAGACTACATAGCTGCTCCTTCGTAAGCTATTTGGCAGATTGACATCCGAATGGAAGTTTGCTTACATGGGGGCATACGCATGAATCTTGGTATCTTTCATCTCCGTTCTCACCTTTGCAAGGAGAACATCCAATTCTGCTTTACTCCAGCCCAATCCTCGCGTGAAGATGGCCAAGCTAATGGCTTCCAGGCTACTCAGCATGTTTTCGAGCGCCCACATTCCTGTCATTTTTGTCAGCTTCGACCACGACCGACCAAACACAGATTTGGTCTTTCCTCACCAAGCTCTTTCATCCTTTTATCCTTCGGCCATCTATTCGTCGGCCATTTGTAGATTACTTCAGTCACGTTCTCAAACCCCGCGTCAATCATCCGCTCCTTATAGGTATGCGCCGTGTGGATCTCTCGACCGAGAGCAGTCACTCCGGGTATACCAGTCTGTATCCAGTAGTTGATCGCCGAGTCCTTTTTGAGTGTGCCGTCTTCAGATTGGTATGGAAGACAGATATCGACGACTTCGATCCATCCTCCTGGGTTGAGGTCTCTATGACACGATAACTTCAGTAAACAGCAATTTGAAGAGCGGAGAGTAGCATTGAGGTAGTGTGATTCACTTACTTGTAAGACTGAGAAAAGAACTTAGGCCAATTCATCAGAGAGCCTGTCATCATTCTGCTGTAGATGAAATCGAACTTGCTCCCAAAGGTCCACTCTTCTTCTATGTCGTCGACTTGGAAGCTCAAGTTGGGGGGCACGCTGCAGAGACTTAGTATCCTACATCTCCAGCCTAGCAATTAGAGCAAGACTGACAATGATGGTTGTATTGGGCTAAGATCAACACCAATGACCTGCACTGGTCAGTATACACTAGAGCGTCCCTAAAGGGGCAATCCACTCACTTCTGACTCAGGGTGCTCGTCCGCTGTGTACTGATTAGCGTAAGACCACGGACAGACAACAATTCGGAAATCGTACCGAAATCAATCGCCCAGATCCCAGTCCCAGTCCCAACGTCAAGAACGCGATGAAGCTGCTGTTCCTTGGGAATCGGAGCCGTGTGAAGCTTCCCATTGAAAGTCATGTACAGCAAGTGATGCTGAAGATCTGTCGTTGTTAGCACGCCCGCATGTTACCATGGCCATGGTTCGTACCTAATCGGTCGCTTTCTTGCTCATCGTTAGGGAACAAATACTCTGGATCAATGTCAGACAGATTTCCTGCTTGAATGTATTGTCCCTACGTCCGTCTTTGTAGGCATGATATCGTCTACCGTTCTCCTTTCTGTAGTTCAAAATGCTGGAACTGATGGATGTCGTGGAGCTGCCCAGGGCGCTCTGAACAGAGGCGGTATATTAGTCTTGTATGTAGCGTTTAAGAGAATTACCTACTCCGAGAGAAGAATCTACATCGTCGTAGGTATCGGCCTAGAATCTGTCAGCCTATTCCTCAATGCTTGTAAACTTGTGTGGGAGGCTCACCTCGGGTTCGATTCCCATCACTGAAGGGGCAGGAACTGCTTCGGAAGGGGTAGCCATCATAAAGGATCAGAGAATTTGGTGGTAAAAGTGCTATATACTCTTTGCAGAACCACCTCAAGAAGATCTGCAAATTCTTCGTGCTCTGAAGGCGGGGTAACGAGAGTAGAAGGGGTCAAAAAGACCTAGGCAATATTTACAACAGCCACACCTCAATTCCCCCACGGCCAATTCTTCATTGACATCCTCCTATCGGGGATCAGCCATCCTTTTCAGAATTCCATCACACTGCATCATACATGGGATAATGCCACTTTCAACGTCTCTACCGAATCGCAGCCCGGAAAACTACACCCATGGGAATCTTCAACGCGGGATTATCCGCACAATAAATAAATGTGTAGCTTGGTCCGCGGTTTAGGCCAGTCATAACATTTACCACTCTGTCGGGACGAAGCCCTCTTCCCAATTGGGTACGCACCGCGTCATCTGGGTAAGAGCATCGAATCATTTTGTGCTTGGCTAACAGAGTGGCCGATCAGTCAGCTAGCTTTTAAGCCAATCAGTCAGCTCGGTAGAAATTGTCAGCCAGTCAGCTTGAAATTATCTATAAGCCGGTCAGCTAAGTTATAGTCAGCTTAAAAGCTAGTTTAAAAGCTGAACTTTTTTTTTTTCGATTTCGAAGTTCTTTTTAAGGTTTTTTATAATAAAAAATATAAAATTAAGATTTTTTAGATTTTTGTTAAAATTTCTAAGTTTTATTTAATATATTTTAAAAAGTAAGTTTGTTTTTAATAGAATTAAAGTGTTTATTTTTTTTTAATTTTGTTTTATTATGATTACTTTTTATTTAAAAACTTTAAACTTAATTATTCTATATTCTATTATATAAATTACTAATTTACTTTAAGTTATTTAAATACTTTTGAATCTGTTTTGAATTCGTTATACTCATGAAGTTGAAAAAAGTAATTAATTTTAATAGTATTAAGACTTAGATATTAATTAATAAGT